>CM046067.1:9900316-10325587 GCA_025215515.1 Schistosoma japonicum | reverse complement strand
TCCCATACTAGGACAAAACAGTTGTCCAGCGCTTCCAGATGATCAATGGTTTTCTGATTCAGATCAATTCGTGATATCAGGATTGACAATTAACTATCTCCACAATCCCCCAATTATAAAAAAGATAATTTCTGATACATTTATAACAAAGTATTACTACAATGTATCCTTTATTTATTATTTTAGCCTTCAAACTATTTTCCAAAAGGTCAAAAAGGTGATAATGGTGAAGTAATTCATAAAAGAATTATTCATAGAATACAATCACAAGATAGTGAAAAATTTCAAAGACGTAAACGAGAACAACAACAACACCACCATCAACATAGTCATTTCACTTTTCGTATTTATCCCTATAAATTAACTAAGAAACGAATAAAACGTTCATTAACTAACAGTATGAATAAATCAACACATGATTCAAGTCTACTATTCACTGGATCAAGTTTTACAGATTTACAAAAACAAAAAATTTTAGGTGTAAGTTATAATAATCAAATATACTTAGTGTTATGTAATAGAAAACAAGAAGAACAGAATGATTGTAATAATGATTTTCTTTTTTTTGTTGTTCTTTTATTCACATCTGTTCTCTACTTACTGTTGTTCTATTAGAATACACAGTAGTAGGATGTGTTCAGTTTGTAATTGTGTACATTGAAAGAATATTGTTGCTAATCCAATCTAATTTATTCAGTTAAATGGAATTCTTGATACTTTAAAATAGAACTATTCATTATAGTAGTAGGATGAATTTGTATATTCTCATTGATGCAGGTACATCCAGCCGATGAGTCCCAAATAAGACGAAATGCGCGTCCTGGATTCTACTTGCCAGTCACAATCCAAATTAAATGATATTCATTACAGTGTTATATGATGTAAAAAAAAAAAGGAAAAAAAGTTTATTACTTCAGGTATTTGTGACATAAAGTATCCGTTTGAATTGATGTTAACTTTTATAGAGAAAACTGTAAGAAGTATTTTGATTTGATTCATAGTTTAAATTGGAAATTATATTATATGATCAATGGATTATTCAATTGTACAACACCTAACTCTCTCTAACTTAAGGAGTTAATGTCATGTTGTCTCAAGATGATTATAAAAGGGTGATATGAATGAAGATGCAATAATTAATCAGAATTATCCAACGAAACATTCAGTAATGAATTTGTATCTTCTATTGTACTATTTTTTCTTGAATACAACTTAACTCATAAATAGCCTTGTATTAAATAAGAAGTCTGGTAGCCAAGGTTTGAATGTACCACGCTAATGTAGTAATCAGCTAGTGTGACTTACATGTGATTTTACATAGAATAAGTGATTGGATCACTTCATGCATGCATACAAAAGATTTAGGACGTTTCAGATTGACTGCGTTCATGAATTACAAACATTGAATACCGACTTAATTTATATAATAGTATGTTCTTGAATTGAAGTCATCGTAATGTAGTTATTCTAGGACTTCGTTTCTCAGACTGCTATTTTAAATCACCTCCACTCGAGTATTGATGTTATCACTGAGGCACAAACTTTGTATTTATTACTTCGAATTTCAAAGCGTTTTCTACTAGGATGAATGTATTGTGTTTACTTGTTCTATGTATGTGACATACTATTAGTTTTAAGTATCCCAGAAGTGTATATTGGTTGATTCCTGTTTAGTGACAAATTTGATGTTCATTAAGTTCTTAGTAGTCCTGATCACTGTAGAGTGACCAACCAACGTCTACCCCTTTATTCCGCAAGCGGTAGTGTTGGCCCGAACAGCTCAGTGGTGACACTTGAAGACTGTGTAACTGGATGACTCGGGGTCGAAACCTCAGGGGAGCTTTAGTGATCTCAGTCACTGATTGCTGGCATGCCATGATATCGAGTGCTAAATAACATAAAACTTAGGTCCAAAGATTCTTGCAGGTAACCCACAAACAACTTTATATTATTAAAGTAGTAGCAGTCACTATGATAACCTATAAATATTACGTAAATTCAGATCTGATCCAGCTATCAGTTCAAGAAGTGTATATACCAATAGAGATTGATTATTTAAGTCTTGAATATTGAAAACTAAAAAAGTCGTCAAGCCGTCGTAACTAGCATTAAATTCCTCCCGTTGATCACTTCTTGGCATTTGTCTTCTAAACTAAGCAAAATATTTTTGTTAATTATCTAATCATTAGGTTAAAATAATTCATGACATCAATGAATTCAAATCAGTTGGTCCAAATCTACCAATCGGTGCTTTAGTCGTCAGTGATTATGATCCAGCGTCATTTTCAAATCAGGAACAATCTTTTCAACGGTATTCTTATAAGAACTTTCAAATGAATCAACTCAATTCATTGGGTTTATTTATGAAAATTGAAAATATTCATAATACATGGAGAAGAATACAGGTCGTAAGTCTTTTATTTTTGTTGTATTGAACATCACTGTCAACTAGGTATTCAACGACACTATAAATTCATTGATCCGAACCTGAATCAAAACAAGAAATGATTGAGAAATAAACAACAAGAATGAATAGAGTATAGTAATAGAAAATGCTAGAGTCTACTTAGAATTTGTGTGAAAAACTTGGAGAATCTTCTTGATTATTGACTAAAGCTGATTTTTTTAAATGAACTCATCAGCATACACCAGTGTAAGCTTGATTTAAGCATGCACTAATCGGGATTTTATCCTATAGCCACAATGAATTAAATTTTATACCACGAATAAACCTGAACTAGATAACTATTAAAAATCGAGAAGCACTCCTAATTAGAAGCGCATATCTCCCCAGACCCCTACAGACAGACAGTCGAACCCAGAACCGTTAGTTCTCACAGTGAATGCGTGGCAATTAGTATCATTGAACAGATGCCCTGTTATAGGATTTCTACTTTGATTAATTTGGGAAATATCACGATAATTATACAATATCATTAATGATGTCACACTTGCCCCATGTCATAGATGTATTTCCGTATTCATTCATTATGATAGTATTTGTAAATTAATTATTATGCAAAATGTATTTCAGAAATTTGAACATGAAGTAACATTCGGTCCACCAAGAGTAAGTAACAACTTGTATTTATTTTCATTAAAAATTTAATCATATAATTTTTATACAAACAATGTTCATACATATTACCATCTCTTAGTAGCAAATCATCATTTTACATTAAAACTTAGTAATGATCTATAGCATATAGCATAGTATACAACCAAATGGCAAGTAATGTTTGAATTTTATTGTAGCGGGCAAGCGAAATGCAGGATGCACGTTTCTTCGTATTTGAGGCTCGTCAGATGGATGTACACGTATTCCAATATTTATGTCCACACTGAGACTAGAAGTTAGTTCGTTTCACTGCATTCACTATTACGATACTGAATCGGACCGTCACATTTGTGCAGCGGGCATGTATATATAATTAGAATTTATTTTCGTCCTCAGTCCATAACAAATCGACAGGAAAATCCAAATACATCCTAATCATATATATATACCCGGTTCACAATTGTAGCTATCTGGACTCAGCAGTCTGGTGGTAAACGTGGTAGCGTATGACACTAAAGGAAATGAGTTCGAGTTCCGGTGTGAACAACAACACTGGAATACAGGCACATCCAGCTCATCAATCAATCAAATCATGCCACTTACCCCATGTGAAGCATAAGCCGCCGACCAGTATTCTCCAACCAGCTCTATCCTGAGCTTTCCTTTCCAGTCATTCCCAAGTGCACTTCAGTCTCTTCATGTCTGACTCTAGTTCCAGACGCAGTGTAATCTTGGGTCTCCTCCTTTTCCTTTTACCTCAACGGTTCCATATTAATACTTGTCTTGTGACGCAATTTGATGATTTCCTCAATGTGTGTCCTATTCACCTCCAGCGGCTTTTCCTAATTTCTTACTCGGTTGGAAGCTAGCTGATTTGTTCTTTGCCACAGAAGGTTGTTGTTGATGGTATCCGGCCAACAGATTCGGCATATCCTACGCAGACAATTGTTTATAAATACTTGTATCTTATGGATGATGCTTATCGTAGTTCTCCAAGTTTCAGCTCCATACGACAGAACTGTCTTCACACTTGTATTCAAAATTCTAACTTTAATGTTGGCTGACAGTTGGTTTGAGTTCCAGATGTTCTACAGTTGTAGAAATGCTGCCCTTGGCTTTCCAATCCACGCATTCACATCTGCATCAGACTCTCCTTGTCTATCGATGATGCTGCCGAGCTGATGAACCCCAAATAGGATGAGACGTGCATCTTGGATTCTACTTACCAGTTATGATTTGAAACAAATAATACTTGTGAGCTATCACTATTTCGAGGTCATCCGCTCAGGATGCACATATAGCAAGAAAGACTGGTCAATTTCAGTCCATAACTAGTCAACATGAAGATCCAAATAAATTCTAATGAAATGGTTGGTAATAATCATAAAATCCATCAATCTTCCTGGTTATAAACTTTATTAACGTTGAACTAACATTAATTGTCCGACCAACAGAGCAGTTTTAAATGACGTTTCATGGGATCGAACTGAGTTATTACAGTGAGTATAATAGGTTAATACCAATGAGTCGAAAACTTTATTTCTAAGTAAAATTATTTCCCAAAACAGTATGACAGCTATAAACTATTCTTAGTGATATATGTTTGATTGGATACACTTTACTATTCATGATTTCTCATTAGAACATCAGTAACCCATATTTAACTTAGTAACATCAGATTTTCATTTAACTGAATGACTATCATGATATATTGCAAAGTAACAAAGTTGGCAATATAGTTCAGTGAATTTTAAAAGTATCGTACTTGTTGTAAGATATCAATGTCTTAGACAGACATTTCATGTTCAGTTATATATACGAACTACTACAAAGTCCCAAACTAAGGTAGAATAGCTGTTTTGATGCCTTCCATTTGAATGGTTCCCGGCTGAACGTTAGCTCATGATATATACTTGAACTCATCTAATTAACTTTAAAAAATGTTACTTGATTTTATGTATTCAATATTTTTACATGAAGAATTGTGTATCTACTCAATAATAATAACACTACACATTTTACTGTTATTTTCCGACTCAGCCTAATGTAGAAATTTACAACAGTTCACCATCTAATGAGCCTTCAGTAACACTTAGTAGCTCCAGATATAAAGAGAAAGTAAGCTGACTGTTAATTTTTATATTTTAAATGTTATGAAGCTTTGCGATATTTCATTAGTAATACTATTTGAAAAAAGCGATAATACAGTTAAACGTGGAGAGCTCCTTTCGACGATTTCATTATTAGGACAGCATGATCGCATACCAATATACAATTTCAATACGTTAATTACAATTGGTTAAACATGGTAACATAAGAAAATGTATCTAAAATTACTACTAGTCAATAAAGCTTTAATTGGAGTTACAGAATGAATGTCATAGAAACTATAAAGAAAATATGCAACTAAGTTGTGTTAATTGATAAGATCATATTTGTATAATGAATTTTAGTCAGTATGTTAAGCTCGACTATGAAAAAATGAACTAAGTTTAGAAAAAACATGGAAATAAATCAGTTCGGGTAAATATTGTTGTCGTTGTTGTTGGTGATGGTGTTGGTATGGGAACAGAAAGAGTTATGAAAATGTGTAGGATTAAATGGTGTCTGTGTATGTGTAAGTGTGAGTGGACAAACAATTTTCATTCGCACACACTGTTCCGGTTTTTCTATGTGCATGGCAACGGTCTGAGAGATACAAAAGAATCGGGAACACAATGCATTAGGAAGGTTTCAGTTCACTCAATACATTACTTCGAAAGGTGTATGTTTACTAATCTGACAGCTCGTGTTGACTAGATGTTCTATTATTAAGCTTTCAATGTAATAATCACTACTTTTCTTCAACCAGGTAGGATAATATTCGTGAACATTTTTGAACACAAAACGCACTGAAGGACTAGTATAACTTACCCCATAAAGACAAGTGAATTTACAAATACATATTGCAGAGGCCAAATGAGATCATTTATTTTCAGAGTAGTTTGTAAACAACAGTCGACTAGAAACCACAATTCTCAGGCTAGCTGCAAAGCAGGATCTTCTGGAGGCATTGGAAACTTCTTGATGTCAGCCAGTTTTCCACCACTGAAGTTGACATTTAGGTAGGGTCCTTTCCTTCAAATGGAGATTGTCAGTTCTCTTAGAGATTGAGGTTTAATATTTTTGTTGGCAAATCTTGGTGGGAAAGCATTTTCAATAATTTCACTTTGAGGAGCTTTAACACCTTCATCTAAAGAATCAGGAGTACACATGATTTGGATTCTTGAAACAAGAGACATAATCAAGTTACGCTTCCTACTAATGGCAACCCAACGATAGAAACTTGTTAGTTGAATATTGCATATTGAACTTCTGTAAATAGATCTCAGTAGTGTTTCATCAATATTTCTTCTTGTTTTAACATCAAGGAAGTGGAAGTTTAGCACATTTTCATTTTTAAGAATGAACACTGTAAATGAGTTGAAGTTGTTGAAGATATATGGGATATTACAATGTAGAACATATAATGGAAATGTTATCCTACATACTTCTTGTGCAAATGGAAAGTGTCAGTGATTAGTCTCATGTGATTAGTTTTATACTAGCCATGAAGTAATCTGTTAGTGGATGGGTGACCTGAGGGGGTTGAATACAACTTCTATCCAATCCTTTTAACTATAAAGTACATTAATGAATGTAAACTTTATATTAAAAGTGCATCTTAATATTAATTTCTTGAGATAAGTATTTGGTAATCCAATATTGTCAATTAACACAACTCAAGTGCATATTTTCTATCTAGTTACCAGTGACATTCATTCTGCCAGCTTCATTGATTAGTAGTAGTTTTATACACACTTCATTTTGCTACAATGTTTAACCAATTGTAATTCATTTTATCGAAATCATGTTTATATACATACAATTGTACAGCTGTGAAAAGTGAAATCGTCGAAAAGCGATCTATACACTGAATCATTCGATAGTTTTCTTTATATTTCCATGGATATTTTTTGACTACTAAAGTTGTGTTGTTTCATAAATCCTATAAACTCGATGATTGCTTGTTGATGCCAACCATATTTTCTAACATTTTGTTTAACAATTTAAGGTTAATAGTACTTATTTTGTTGCAATATGAAATGCTACTAGAAATAAAAACTTTTTAAATGTAGTTAACCAGACTTAATACTCCTTAATTATTCAATCAATCAATGCCTGTTACCCCATGTGGAGCATAGGCCGCAGACCAGTTTTCTCCAACCATCTCTGTCCTGAGCTTTCTTTTCTAGCTCTTACCAAGAGCTCTTCATTCTCCTCATGTCTATCTCCAATTCCCAACGCAGTGTGTGGGACTGGCAGTAACCCTAGAGGGGCTCCAGGCGGACACAGCAGAAACAGCTATCTTGTTATTCTGACATATTCTAAATAATTTATCATTTTGTTAGAAAGTTTCATTATTGACATAATTTCCCACTAGGATTGAGTTTTCTAGTAATGCTATCGTGTATATTAACAGTTCATTTCTTACAGAAATATCTCACCTATTCTGTAACCATAAATCAGGACACTAGAATAACCATCCATGTAACCAGTATTAGTCTGAATTAACTTACATTTCAAAACTCAAATGATCGAATATATCAAGCATTAGAATACAATACATCATAAATCGAAAGATATTTGTGGTATGAATCTGTGATAATTGTATAATCAATTACGTATAATTTACGAACAGTAGAGGATATAGTAGATGAAATCCAAAGAAGTATGATTCACCAGAATTTAGACTTTCTCGTCTAAATACAGTTTAGTTTAATGACATGTGAATTAATTTACCAATTCCTCTCCCTGATAGTAGTTTTCAAAAGTTTCATATTTCCGACCACTCTACTAAACAGTATATTATACTGTTCTACATGTTCACATTACTGTGAAGTAAACGAGTACGTTTTAAACATGACCTCTTCACGTAAAGTTCATATGCAATACAGGAACTTGACTAACTCTCATCTCGAAGATATTTATCTTGACAGAAAATAAAAACAAAGAAATAGCATGAACAGAATGTATTCAAACTGTAGAAGCTTAGTGAATAAGTAAACCTGAATAATTAAATTAACAAATACGTTATCAGAAAACATAACAGAGCTTTAGTATTTGGAATATAGTGAGTTGTGAAGTGTTTTACTTCATGGGTTTACTTTGAGATCATTAATTATTCTTCTTGGATACATTAATAAAATTAGTAACTACCGATTTCTTTTCTTTCAGATGGTATTCGCATTTCATCCTACTCCTTTGACTGGAGGATCCTTCTCAGGCTGGTATGGAGCTAATATGAAATGTCATGAGACTGCTCTACATCGTCTTGGAATACCTGGCTTCAAAGTACTTCTTGTAGATAAAAACTATCCAATAGAACGTCTTGTAAAGTGGCAACACCAAAATATACCTATTATAAATCTAGGTGTAAGTATTATCTTACAAATTTAAAAATACCACTAGTGTTACCTTATTATTTTACACATAACATTTCATGATTCATCAAGATTATTAGATTGAAATTCATCACTTGATTGTCAGGTTGCTTAAACTCTCAGTCGTTACAATCTGATCACTACAGATCATAAAAGACATATTCTGAGAATTAACGTTCTAACTCCCTTGATTTTGACACAACTGGTCCGTCTGGAAAAGCCCCAAGTAAAATGATATAAAAATGATAGTCTGCACAATATCATCGATGACATTTAATAAAATCAAACGAATATTAGTTGTAAAGAATTAAAGTGAATGCATGGTAACTTATTGGCAAACTTCAACAAACTGAGATGAAGTAGTAGAATGAATTTGTATATTCCCATTGATTTGTTATAGACTGAAGCTGGTCAGTCACTGTTGCTATATGTGCATCCTGTGCGGATCGCCTCGATATAGCGATTATTCAGAAGTATCATTTAATTTGTATTGTGACTGGCAAGTGTAATCCAGGACGCGCGTTTCGTCCTATTTGGGACTCATCGGCTGGATGTACCTGCATCCCAATGTTGATGTTCACAGTGGGATTCGAACGTATGGCGTATGACACGAACCGGACTGAGTTCGAATCCCACTGTGAACATCAACATTGGGATGCAGGTACATCCAGCCGATGAGTCCCAAATAGGACGAAACGCGCGTCCTGGATTCCACTTGCCAGTCACAATACAAATTAAATGAGATGAAGTAGATTATCAAAAGTGGCGGATATTTAGTAATTAGCCAATCATCATTGTATTACTTTAAAGTCCACCTCTAAAGTCATACCATCACGAATCGATTAAGGTTAGACATGCGAAACTACTAGATCTCAGTATATCTTATCTAAGTAAACCATACTCACTGTGACTCGTATAGGTTTTCGATTGAATTCTACGTTACATCTTCGGTGTAGATTGTTATGAAAAAGTCATAGAATAGGTATAAAATACATAACTAATACATCTCGCTTTCAATTATTCTCTACTTGATGCTACTTTTAATGAAAATTCTCTCAAAATTGGATCACCATTTACATAGTCACCTCCAATAAACAATAGTCGTTCATGAAAGGTGATATACTTAAACTTCCTCAACACCATCTTTCTAAATATGCATTCACCGCCATAAATTTTTTTGTTTTAAACTTGTTTTAATTAATTAGTTGTATTTATTAACCGCATGCATTTACACACTCTAATTAAATTCTTATAGTAAACTTATAGTAAATCCAATTACTAGAGCCATTATAGTGGCTTGTATGATTTCCTTCCCTACCCTACTACACAACTCTTACAGTAAATTTATTCGATGATTTAAAAAACAAAAAGATGTCAATCATAAGTTAAATGGTTATGAAACGGGAATTTGTTCCGATTTGGGATTCTTTACTGTATTCAAACATCTATGGTATTAAATAAAATGATTATCATCATTATTTTATGAAATTTTATTCACTTTTTTACATCAATCCACCATCATAGAGTCAAACCGTATTTTCAAAATGGAGAGATTTCTTCTATGGAATACGTTCGAATACAAATGTACCACTATATGATTTAAATGGTATGCCTGATTTACAAATTCATGCTAAGTAAGTAAATATTATGATAATATTTTGTTACTTGTTTTAATTTTATGGTTATCGGGAACTAGTCAATAAGACTTGTAATATAATCTGTAAATTGATACACCTTAATGCTTATAGATTGGCATGGCGTTAAAGTGACTAGAACGTTACTATAAGTGGAGAAATAACGACAATAACATCAGCGAATAGGAGTAAATGAACAGGAACAATTATAATCGGAAATACAATATACACTAAGGACTGAATTAGAGTTGCGTACAGAATTCAAAATAATAAGGTCATGAAGTGACCCTGGAAGATATTAGTGCTAAAGTAAGATAGTAGACGGCGGAGATAGTAGTAACACTGACCTTGCTTCTAGAATGGACCAATGGGATCTGCTCCTACAATCTATATGATCTGTCGACGCAAACACTGACTGGCTGGATCATAACAATGTAACTAAGCCTGTTCAAAGGTGGAGTGTGAGGATAAAACACCAGCAAATAGGGGAAAGTAGCAAGTCGTTTATTTAGTATGAACAAAGGCTTTTCTATAACACATTCTGCACTAGCCACTTTTAAGAGATACAAAATGTATTAACGACTGAACTGGGAGAAGATAAGTTTTTTACAGAGAATGGGATAATAGGTTCATAGTAAAACCACAATAACTCGGAAAGGAAAATAGATATGACAATTAACAATAAATCAGTGAAAAGACTGCAACTTAATTAATACAAATATCATAGTTATTAAGTGACTGATAGATGTGGCTTAGAGGCAAAAGTTCCAATAGCACGAAAAATAAACTTCATAGGTTAGAATTCATGAACCTTTGTTCCGTTATAACAGATCATAATATGGTCACAATGATTTGAGAAGGGAAACACATGATAATTATTAATGAATCGGTGAAAAGCTTACAATTTAAGATATTTAAATATCATAGTTACTGAATGTTTAACCAGATGGGGTTTAGCAGTAAGGTTCCGATTATCATGAAGGAGCGACTCCATAGGTTGTAATTTCTGATTATTCGTCCCATTATGACATTACACTTCACGCGTACATTATTTATACTCTTTCTAGTAATAAACAATATAGAATGCTCACTTCTTCTTGTTAATACGTAATACAAGTTCATCGATATCCTCCATGCAAATAAATTCTCATAGTATTAAATATATAATTATAGCTAAAATTAAGTATAAACAGAATTTTAATCACTTTGTCACAATCTGGGATCACTAATGAAAATACTAAGTAGCTAGTTCAACTCAGCATAGAATTCGTCAACAATAAACTTCTAAAACTCCATGCAATTGTAACACATCGACCATTCAATCAATGCCACTTACCCCATATGGAACATAGGCAGCTGACCAGCCTTCTCCTACCAACTCTGTCGTGGGCTTTCTTTTCGTCTTTTCCAAGTGCTATTCATTTTTTTTTCATGTCTGTCACCAATTCCCAAACCAATGTGACATTGGGTCTTCCTTTTTTCCTTTGGCCTTCAGGATTCCATGTTAATGCTTGTCTTGTGACACAGTTTGATGATTTCCTCAATGTGTGTCCTATCCACCTCCAGCGTATTTTCCTAATTTCTTACTCGGTTAGAAGCTAGTTGATTTGTTCTCTGCCACAGAAGGTTGTTGTCGATAGTATCTGGCCAATGATTTCGAAGTACCTTATTCAGACAGCTGTTTATAAATACTTGTATATTTTGGATGATGCTTTTCGTAGTTCTCCAAGTATCAGCTCCATACGACAGAACTGTCTTCACACTTGTATTCAAAATTCTAACTTTAATGTTGGCCGACAGTTGGTTTGAGTTCCAGATGTTCTACAGTTGTAGAAATGCTGCTCTTGCCTTTCCAATCCGCGCCTTCGCATCTGCATCAGACTCTCCTTGTTTATCGATGATGCTGCCCAGGTATGTAAAGGTTTCTACATCTTCCAGAATTTCCCCGTCGTGTAACTGGGTAGTGTTGGTTGTTTTGTGTCGGTGGATCTTGCTTTTCCCTTTGTGTATGTTGAGGTCTACTGTTAGCTGCAAAAGCTGCTGCTACACTGTCCGTTTTCAATTGCATTTATCGTTGAGTGTGGGATAAAAGAGCTAAGTCATCTGCAAAGTTCGAGTCATCTAACTGCATCTATGTTGTCCACTTTATTTCGAGATGTTGCAGTTTTCACGATTCAGTTAACCACCTGCAGTGAGAGGATGGGCGACAGTAATCAGCCTTGTCTGACACCAGCCTTTACTCCAAAAGAATCTGTAATCTGATCTCCATGCACGATCTTATAGTGCTGTCCGTCGTAAGAATTCCGTATGATGTTGATTATCGGGCACGCCATAGTGCCAAAGACGGTTACATAATATTCTCCTATCCACCCTGTCAAATGCTTTCTCGTAGTCGAGGAAGTTGATGTAAAGTGGTGAATTTCATTCAACTGACTGCCCAACAATGAACAGTAGAGTAGCAATTTAGTCAATATACGATCGTTCCTTACGGAATCCGGCCTGTTGATCTCGAAGTTGGGTGTCCACTGGGTCTTTCATTCGGTTCAATAACACTATGTCGAAGACTTTTCCTGGAATTGAAAGAAGAGTGATGCTTCTGTGGTTCTCGCAATTGATAAGATCTCCTTTCTTTGGTATCTTGATGAGGTATCCTTCTTACCAGTCTGTTGGTACTTATCCTTGCTCCCAAATTTTCCTGAAGAGAATGTGAAATATCTTTGAAGTTGCTTCTATATCTGTCTTCAGTGCCTCAGTTGGTATGTTGTCTGGTCCTCCTGACTTGCCACTCTTGATTTGTCGGGTGGCTATTTTGATTTTTTCGACTGTCGGAGGGTCAGTGTTTATGGGAAGACCCGTGGCTGCTGCTTCGATGACTGGTGGGTTCAATGGGGCTGGTCTATTTAACAGCTATTCGAAGTGTTCTACCCACCTGTTTTGTTGTTCATTCATTTCAGTGATTGGTTACCCATCCTTGTTCTTGATTTGCCATTCTGGCTGACTAAATTTTCTAGCTAGCTTCTTCGTTATATCGTAAAGTTGCTTCATGTTTCCTTCTCTTGCAGCCTTTCCCGCCGTCATTACTAGGTCCTCAACATATTTCCGTTTATCTAACTTGATGCTCCTCTTCACTTGCTTGTTGGCTTCTGTGTATTCAGCCTGTGTCTTAGTTGTCTCTGTTCTTGCTCGGCTTTTATTAATTGCTAACTTTTAGCTCCTCCTTTCTTGGATCTTGTCCAGAGGCCTGAAACCTCCTGACATGTTGCTGTTACCTTAATCTTTTTCCGGTTGTCCTCCATATTCGTTACACTTTTTTCTCAGAGATCGTGAAATGCCTGGAACTTATTGTTGAGAATTATTTTAAATTCGTTGCGTTTATTAGTATTCCGGAGAAGGGCTGTGTTAAACTTTTGTAATACTGCTGCTTCAATTGTCCAATGCTTCTTCACCTTCAGTTTCATTTTAGCCCCTTCTAGATGGTGATTTTAAGCTATATTAGCTCCTCCCTTTGCTTTCACATCTTCTATGGTCGTTCTGAACTTCTTATTGATGGAAACGTGGTCGATATGGTTCTCCGTAATGCGATCGGGAGAAACTCATGCAGCTTTGTGTGTGTTTGTAAGAGAATATGGTGCCACCCATAATCATTTTATTGAAGGCACATTAGTTTGAAAACCTCTCACTGTTTTCGTTCCTTTCTCTCAGTCCATGTCGTCCCATGTTTTCATATCCGGTGTTGTCCATTCCAACCTTGGCGTTTAGGTCTCCCATCAGAATGGTTAAGTCATTGGCTGATTAGTTCTCGATGATTGGCAGCAGCCTCGCAAAGAACTGACCTCTGTCGTCTTCTTGGCTGTCGTTGGTGAGTGCATAGTACTGAACGACATTGATTGTAATCCCTTCCTTCTTCGTCTTGAAGGATGCTTTGATGATCCTAGGTCCATGAGGTTCTCATCCTGTAAAAGCCTTCCACGCTACTTGGGACAGCATTATTACTACTCCTTGTGTGTGAAGCATTTTCTTCTTTGTGACTGGAGCATAAAAGCACTTCTCCTGAGGATAATCTTTGCTGTCTATCTTGTAGTCAACGGGTTTCACTTATCCCAAGTATCTTCAGGTCGTATCTTTTCATTTCTTCGGCTATTTGAATGTTTCTCCCTGTCTCCAACACTGTACGAACAGTTCCATATACCTATATTAATTGTTGCGTTGCTTGTCAGAAGGGGTATCGGCTTCGTGACTTCCGAAGAAACTCGGTTTTCACCATGAGGCGTCATAACTCTACGAAATGAAGACCTTCCAACTCTCAGGGTAGTATTAAAATGGTTAAAAAGATATTTTTGGTTAGCGATTTTTTAGCAAGGTTGTTTTTTACGGGATGGGGTTGTTAACCACATCCCCAAGTCTCCTCCTTCATCCGAGCTTGGAACCGGCAGCAACCCTAAGGGCATTCTAGGCGAAGTTAACACACCGACCAAGTATAGCTTTAAATCATGAGACTTTAATCATGATTTAAATATGCTGCTTGTCAGTTTAGTTTGAGGTAGATAGAACAAGGCCCAAACATACAATATGATGGTTGTAATTCAAGTACTTTAAATACTATCCCACTGATCTTTCATCAATAATCTATGACTTGGATTATATACCATTTGATAACTACCTTCAGCGTACATGAGTAAAATATTATCTGGTTCATCAATTTGTTTTCATTTTGAAAGTGTTAGTACTCGATAATTTTGTACACGGTTAATATTACATAGGAGTGTACTTCTTTATTCACTTAACACTGCTCATCGTTAGCCACAGTTACTAGTAGATCACAGTGACTTTTATTAAAAGTACTTCATTGTTAATATGAAGGGGAAAAAGCTGGTACTATTCAAGGAGAACAACACAAGCAAACTTAAAGTCAAAGTATCTCTAAAGCGTTAACAACACCTCAAGGTACAATCAATAAGGTGTACCGCTTAAATGATTATCTAAGGATTAAAGTATAAAGTGCATGATAAATTAGGCAATAGCATGAAGATAAATCATACCAGTACTTGCAGCTGATAAAAATGAACTTTAAGCATCATGAAATTTGTATCGAATAATCAAGATTCTAATGAATGATGCACGTAATAAAGATAGACTAATAAGAATGATAGAGGAATGTAGTTACTATGATGAAGTAGATCAAACTTCAGAAACACTTGTAAATGTTTAGAAACAGTGATACATTACAATAGAGGTACATTGTAAGTTAACCAATCCAGAGTGATCTATAATGAGATAATCTATTGAACATTGCAAAACAGCATGATGTAAAACATTAGGTATGGATAAATAAGAATGAAATGAAGGTATGTCTAAATGTAATTAACATTAGTAATTTCTTTACAAACACCTGGATGTTAAATGAGAGGTATTTTAGTCTATAGGACAAGTTCACATGGATACAAGTGTTATAAAAAGGAATAATCATTAAACTACCTTCGTTAAAAACAATAAGCTATAATATTTATACACGGTTAACATTAGAAGTCAATTTTAAGAAACTGTCGTAAGGATAACAGTATGGTGTGACGGAAAAATGTAGAAACTTTACATTAGTTTATATGATTCAAAACTAATTTACACTGGCTCATTCATTACCAGTTAGCACATTATGCAAGATTCTGTCATTTATTAACAAAGTATCTGATCAACAAACAGTGTTTGAACGTCTTAGCAACAACAAAAGACAATCAGAAGAAGATATTGTTGCCACGATTAAATATGATAATTTTAAAGAATATTGAGTATTGGCTTAAACTGTTTATAATAAATAATGTTGTAACTTGAGGAAGGGTTTTGGCAGAGTGTTGACTTATGAGTCTTTTTTCTGCTAGTCTATTTGACATGAATTAGATGAAAGGAATACGTACGTCCAGCTATTTTACAATCTATGCTCAATCTGCTCTGATCATTAGCCCAAAACTGATGAAAGGAAGAATGCATTGCATGATGAGCCAACAATACCAAACAACCTTTTATTGCAACATATTCTCTTATTTCATTACAGTGATTATAAATCATCAACTAAATTAGTAACTGGAGTACAAAATGTGGAACATTTTATTTGATACATTTTGAGGTCATAGAATGTAATCTGGAGTACAACTCACATTGAATCAAAATTGATATGATGAAAGTTCACAAATCAATTTTACAAAAACTAATGATTTCGAAATAATTATATTCTTAGGGAATCTAATTCCGCAACACCTCCCTTTCTCGAAAAAAATCATCATCATCATATTCATAGGGTATTGTGGTGACTGATTGCGTTTACATTGGAAGTGATAGTTATCTTCGGTTGGCTCCAGATAACCACGTACTTGATATGACTTCTTTTTGCTATGATATTGGTCGGGTTGTTTATATATCTTCCATCTGTGCTTGCATAGTGGACATAAAATCTTAAATCTGATCCCCTTCCTTCACCCCCCCCCTATCCTTTGGCTGAAGTACCGCATGAACAAATGATTTTAATGGAGAAGAAGCTTGTTTCAAGTAACTGCAACCAGTATGTGTTAGTAAAAGCTGATGCATGTTTTCAGTGTAAGCATTTGATTGATGATTCCATAGATGTATGTGGTGCAGTGTATTAGTAACCTATTAGATAAAAGCATGTATGAACACGTAGAATTATAATCAGTTTTTGTCTTCGAAAATATATATGATACATTTAAAGAAGACAATCGTGAACGTATAGACATTAAATTAGTGATTTTCTTCGAAGACATAAGTGATTGTGAATTATCAGCTTGTGATGGGACAGTGATTAACTGATAATGAAGACTTTGTAAAGCATACAGTATTTGAATCTATTAATTAGTTTATGGGTGAATGAAATAGATTGGGAATCATAGGTAACGAAGAGTTGAATGAACAACTACACATTTATTTCGGGGAAAAATGTGATGAATTTGAGTTCATAGATAATAAAGAATCTTGCGAACATACCTGTATTAATGATTTTGGAGGCACGGATGACGAATTTTAATTCACGGAGGATGGATAATTCAACGAAGATTCAGTAGCTAAATTTTGAAAATATCTGAGAACGCTTATGGTTTGGACTAGACATCAGTTGCGAAGAAACATAGAATGGATTTAGAATGTCAGATAATGAAGAATCAGGTATACATGAAACATTCAAAAAAGTATTAATAACATTGATTTCCTCAATCCGATCCAACCTGGATCAATCGAAATCGTGACATTTCGTAAGATAGAAGGCACCATCGAAGACCTGATCCCCGAACCTAACATGATAACGTACTTCACTAACCAACGTAAGCAAATATCCCGAGGCATTTTTAGCTACATACATCGTTTGGTAGATTTGTGGGCCCCAAAGTGTGCGCTACGTAGCAATAAATAAAGATGATATCAGAATAGAATCGAAGAATTCATTTCCCCAACAAAATTACTATTAGCATTATTAATATGGTTGAACTGATACATACCTCAGTCATTGAAGTTGAGATTGAAATGATGTAGAAGAATATATCGTATATAAATAGAACGAAGAACGTAGCACTAATTTTTGTCTGATGTAGTGATTAAGATTAGAGGGTATTTATACTTTGAAATTAACCATCTTAATGAGAGGAGG
This sequence comes from Schistosoma japonicum, assembly GCA_025215515.1. Taxonomy (NCBI): domain Eukaryota; kingdom Metazoa; phylum Platyhelminthes; class Trematoda; order Strigeidida; family Schistosomatidae; genus Schistosoma; species Schistosoma japonicum. The sequence goes on along the minus strand of CM046067.1, from coordinate 10,307,788 downwards.
TGATGTTACAAATACACGTTATGAAACAAAGGGATGCAACTATTTAAGAAATAAGTGATTATGTAATCAACCCAAATAGTTAACATAAATTTAGAATTATACCTTCATGAAAGAACAGTAAAGTGGAATAAAATAAATTGAAGTAATGTAATAGACAAAATAAGTAATGACCAATCTAACTATTTTACTATCCCAAAGAAAGATTTCACTAGGTTTCATTTGTGTGTACAATTATCAGGTCGAAAGTGATTGATCGGAGATGGCCTCTGCAAAATGTAGTGATAGTGACGTAATCTCTTTTTATCAATGATTTTGAATGCCTTTGTGATGTACATGTCAAGTTGCATCACAATATTTCATTACTTGTATTCTTTAACATTATCTCCCTTATCCCATCAAGACAACTCGTTTCAAAATATGAATACTCTTTAATCTTAATTACTATGTTAGATAAAATTGGTGCTACCTTCTTGTTCTTTTTATATGGCTTATATTCTTCTATATGATTTCAACCTTCAACTTCAATAAATAAGGCATATATCACCTTAGCTACATACTGTGATTTTAGGTTGCTTGCAGTAAATGAGAAACCTATGATGTATAATGAGATGAATTCACCTTATTTTGTAAATCGTTCAGTTATTCCTTTCTGCCCCCCCCCTGTTCAAATTCATAAAGGGATCATATATGCAACTCTTGCAAAAGTACTTTATTCATTTTGTGAAGTTAAGTTTAATAGTATATAACAGACCTCAATCATTCACTTTTCTTTGCAATTGGAAAAACATATCTGAAGTTGTTTTAACATTACTGATGATTTATAGCTTTTCGATTTTTATAGAATTACCAAGTGTTCTTTTTATGTGGTTTATATGTTTTTTTTTTTGAATGAGGATTTTATAAATATCTCATTATTTATCATAGATAATCAAAAAAGTGCGTTGATTTATCATTGGGTAGCGACTAATCAAGTCGTTTGTAGTGATGACTGAATTCTATCGATCGACTTGTTATTTGGCCTCCAGTCTAAGTGACTCGATATCGATGGCACTACGTTAAGATGATAGGTGGAAATGTTCCCTACTAACTATCCCCTTCCCCCACAAACCCCTTCAAATCAAAATGGTATTTTACATCCTCACACATCATTGGATTCAATGCTTCATACTAATAAAATAATAATATTGCTAAATAAAAATAATGTTCTCTTTGTTTTCATAATAGGAGATTTTGGCTTGGAGGTGGTAGGACTTTTGAATGTGATGAATGGACTACTAATTCTTCAACAAAATATGCTCTAATATGGTCATTTGATCATAAAACAGGTCAAGTGAAGATTGATTATGCAAAATGTGATTCAATCAACTATTTAATGTGTTACAAACTTATGAAGTTTCCAGTAATTTAATACTTCAGCTTATGAAAAATATTCTTATTCTTCTATAACACAACAAATTTCTGTGTTACAATTACTCTATTTCATTAATCAGCTTATTTTCGATAGAAATCACAAAGAAATTGAACTTTTGCATTTTCAAGATTTTTCGAGAAATATACAATTTACTTTATTATAATTGAGTAGTATATACTTAAAAGTGAAGAGTAAATCTGACAACATATCTGATTAGAAATGTATAGTATGAAAGTTCGTCAGTAGAATATGTGCATCGAAGATTAACACTGTTGCTCTGATGCTTACTGCTTACAACAATCGGATAAGTTGAAACCATAAGAAATGCAAAGCAACTGCACGAAATATAATGCCACTCTGAATGTCACATCTTGTTTATGTACACTAAATGTATAACTTACGGCCAACTCATTCGATTTAAACGAATCAATGACATTTAAGCGCAACAAATGAAAGGAATAGAGTTTAAGATGGTTACTTATCGAGACAAAGTTAAAATCGCGTATGTATCCATTTCAACACTACACTACCAACTTAATGCTCTTCTAATCTCCCAAAAATGCAGGTTACTTGGTGTCAAACAGCTTAGTTCAAACACCAAACTTATAATCAAAATATGATTTAATTCTCGGATGATGGGTAACATTCGATAACCAATGAAGATAACTGTAAATGGTCTATAACAAATACACTAAACAATACAATATTATTAGGATAATAGTAACATGACCATGAGTAAGATATTGTAATGAAGAAGCCAATTGCAATATTACGTCGAATAGATTATGACTACAAGTTTAACCAACTAACTGATGACTATTTACGGTAACCAACAGTTCTAGCTTATTTCATTAAAGTGTTTCTAGGAAATTAAACTGATAATGTGAAGCTGTAAAAATGTTTCACCTCCTCCCCCCAAATGATCACTTACATGAATGAACAATAAAATAAGTTTTTCATGCTTCGAAAATGCTGGACAGTGAAAAAAACACTAGATTGCTTTCAATATGTCTTAGAAAATACAGATTTGTAAATACCAATGGGAATTTATTAAAGATGAGTACAACTGGAAAGATATGATAAGTACAAAGAAGGACCTAATGTGAATCACGTGGAAATAGTGGCAAGTATACGAAAGTAACGAGATAGGATACTAAGTTGGACTTTTGTATGACGCTAAGTAATTAGAGCAGCGCGTACCTGAAGTTTTGAGAGGAATGATACTCTCTAGTAGATTGGATTCTGAGTCACTGAATTTCAGAGTCTGTGAGGTTGTCACTGCTATTGATTACCTGCATGACTCTTATTAATAAGCAGTGACTGACGTCACGTTTGTCGATTTCGGGTCTAAGGTTGGTTGAATCCTGAAAATTAAGTGAAAGCGATTATAGATTGTGAAACTGAATGACCCAAGATAGAATCATCTACGGGATCATCGGTTCGTTCAAGATTGCAGATGTACCTTCTTGAAATTTACTAAACAGCGCGAAATATTGTTCTAGGGTTTCCTGCTGACTATTTAGGACCACCTAACATCACGTAGACTAGTGACTGCAATGTAGCTTGATCGATGGAATTCGACAAACTCTAAAATGGGACTTGGTAAATATGACACTGTTCACTATTCAGTAATCACTAAATGTGAGTTCCCACCTCTTAAGTAATGTTAAACCAGGTAGAAATTTAATGAAATATGTTAGATGATGTATATATGCTCATAATAAATACTTCTTCAACGGATTTATGGATATTTCTTGTACTTATAAAATTAGGTGATCATTAATACCAGCTAATCTAAACAGTCGAGGAAATGTTGTCTTTATGTCATTCAGGAGAGTGATTGTTTCAGATTTCTACGAGATTATTTTGTTGATAATCTACACGAATATATTGGATTCTTTTGATAACTTCCACATAACTCACTACCAACTGTATAATATCTACATAGTGAACATTTAATTTAAAAACTACTTCGTATACATAGTTAAAGTTAAATCAAGGTTTTTATAACCATCTTAATTTACAGTCAGTTACATCACATACAACCGAAAGAAGACCTCCAGACAGAATATTAGATTAAAAAGAACGAGACCATTAGAATGTTTAGAGGCAGCAACACAAACAGGAAGTATGTCAACGATCGAAACATAATCATTGGGTACGTACAGTCATTTTGGTTTTTGTATCTGTCTTCTATCAGATATTAGTCTTCATAATTTGATGAATATGAAGAAACTATTAGTATTATGATAGCTAACATAAAAGGGTTGGTGGGAAAATCACTACTAACAAAAAAAAAACAGAATATGAGATTACACTCTCGATTCTCTACCTGTCATACTGAAGATATAGAATTAACGGTAAATGTCAATAAAATAACTGTATCAACAGTCTAACAATATGGTAGTAGATCCATTTACTTCTTTAATTCTCAATTCGTAAGAGTGAATATTATTTTATACTTCATAATCCTTGATTATCCTCAAACTATATTCACTGTTTTTTACTATAACGGAACTATTACTATCCTGACTCATTTGTTTTTTTTTATCTTGTTAAGAAGTTTATCTTTGCACAAAAATTCAAGTGAGATAACTTGAACTGATGTTCATTTATGTTACGTCCCACCTTCTTTACGACTGAAAGACTACTTGGTATGAAACAAATAAAATGAACTATATCTTATCTCAGAACACAGTCTAAAAATGCCTTGTATACAAATATCTTGCATTAGAATTCAGAATAGTTTCTTATCATTTTGTTAGTTACCAACTAACACTATATAATAAATAACTCACTTCTAGATGACTTCGATAATTTGTTAAATTCAATGATGAATTGAAATATATGCAGTACAAAATATCGTAAACAATTACAAATTATTTCATATCACTAACCATTCATTCCACTTACAGTTTTATTCAATTGTTTCATTGTTATTTAATTGGTGCCATAAAAACACAAACATATACAACTGTCTACAAATTCTGTTCACTTCTACTCTACAATAACAATTACAACAATGACTCGAAAGTAGAAGTGTAAAAAGTAAAAATATGAAAGAAAGTAAAGACGAAATTGATTTAAAAATTAATTACAACGACAAAGTAGAAACTATGATATACATTCTGATTCAGTATTTCGTTCCCTTCTTCCTTCCTTCCTTCCTTTCTTCTTTCATTGAAAATAAGACAATGATTTAATTACTATAACGAATATCAACAAACATTCAATTGATAAACAATTGAATTGTCTAATTCATTGTATAATAAATACAACATTATATCATCTAAAATTTACATAGAAAATTGTTCATTGAAGCTGAAAATCATTTAACAAATAGTTAAGTGGATTGGAGAGGAAGGAAAGTAAACGGAAATATCTCACTTTCATTATTTCATACAAATTAATAATAATAATAATAATAATAATAATAATAATAATACACATCATTATAATAGTCACAGTAAAAGGTGATTTTTCATTAGCATCTTTTAGTTCAATGTACACAGAAGAGTAACTGTTAGTGACTACTTCATCGGTAATAAAATAGTTTTAATTTTTGTTAGTAGAAAGTCTTTCTTGCTTTATTTTTTTTTTCTTCATTTCATTATCAGGAACATGTAGTGCATGTTTATTATTTTTTAATTATTGTGGATGTTAGACGATGTTGCTTTAAACAATTCGGTGTACAGAAATTATAATCTAAGTAAGTGAATGGAACTTTACCACTGATATCACAACCGCATTGAAAACAACGGACTGAGAAAAATGAAAAAGAGAAAGAAAACAAAAAGAATGATTGTCAATCAGTATTTTTAATATCAGAGAAATGTATGCTACCTACCTGGAGAAAGATTTTTAGACCACGATTGTATAAATGGCATTGTTTTACTAAAATTATATAAATTGTGCTTAATCAATTTACAATTATTAGTGGCTGCAGGTACCAAAATATTTTTTGCAAAACTGATAATTCCTTGTACTACTACGCACATCTTGTGCTGAATCGTTGGAAATAATGAGAAATAGTGTTGGCAGTGGCCCGTTAGATACGATCAGTTCACTTAATAATGAAAGTCAAACAGGATTATGTTAATCTGGGTGGTCATTTTGGTACTCTATGATGCCAGAATTGATAAACTTTAGTAAAAATAAGTCTATAATCTTGATATATGACACTATTTAATATTTACCATTAATGAATATATGGTAGCTAACAATAGAAATAAACAGTTGTTAAACAAAAGACAAATGGTAATAAACAACGTTGACGAATAGTGTAAGATATTTTCAAAAAAAATATTCCGTAGTGTGGGACAAGAACGTTCTGCTGCTAATATGTCAATAGCTAAAAAACCGTAAAGAAACTTCGTGTAAACTCTACCAAGGTATTGTCCAGTATGCAACAAGTCAATTCACAATTAAAGTCTGATATAGAATATATGACAACGTATAAAAGTTATAAGACAACCAACTGAAGATTAAAAATATTAGGCACTGAAATCAAAGGGCATTAAAACTATTACATATAAAAGCTTCCAGGGACAATGGTAAAATTGGCAGCGAATTCGGCAGTAGCCAAATCAGGATAATTAAAGCATAATTAGTCATTTTCTAAATCTGTTATGCTAGACCACTAAAGAAGTGTAACAAAACCTCAGAACTGTGTTTTAAGAACACTATTTCAATTGTTCTAACTGTGGGTAATGCAAACATTTTGTTTCTATGATTGTTACGTTCCTCTTACCCTATCCTCCCATTTAGCATATTTACTGTTATTATATTGTCTCTTATTATAGACTACGGTTAATCAGTTGTGTACCAGTTGTTCCTATTCACTACCACTACTTCCTTTCTTATGTATTAATGTTAATTTCCTAATTGGTTTGCTGTGCGGTCTGATTTTATGTATATATAAAGGAATTCTTGAAATATAATACGATTCTGTCTGGTTGGTCTATCAGTTCGTATTCTTCTTATTTCGACTTAAAACTCAGTGGGCATAAGGCAGACGCACAATTACCGGCTAGGCACAAGTGATTGGCACTCAGCCAACCAACCACCGAATTTCTCACATCATAACAAAATCTCACTTTAAAGAATCTAAGAGGCACTGATTAGTCGAAGTATCTCCATAAATTCTTACTAACTTTCAAAGATATTTTTGTAGAACTATGGAGGTCTACCGAAAACTAAAGTATCCTACATACGTTCTTAAAATGAAACTTACCATATAATATACATGGTAACAAACATACAAAACGAACTAATGTTGTTTTTCTATGCCAAAAAATGCAATATATTCAATCTTACACTATGTGAAAACAATTACTTGACTTCACTTAATAATAGTTTTCTTTGGGTTTTGTAATCATTCGTGCTTATAGAAACAAATAAAATCTCATCAAGTTTTAAAAAAACTAGTAGTTAGTTACGTTTCTTTTAAATCAACGTTCATAAGATTAAAAAATGAGAAAAAATAAACTTTATTTTGCATAGAGCATACGCATCGAAATATTGCTATATGCACTACAATGAACATCTTTCATAGAGCTCAAAGCTACACAAGAATAAACTGAATAATAAATCTCAATATAGTCAATTTTCATCAAGAGCTAACCATTTGTAGAAGAATCACAGAAAATTAAAGATAGGTGCTTCAATTCAGTCTCAGATTCTTCAACAGTGTGTAGCAATGATTTCATATACTTATCGAACTTAAGATCTTTAGACTTAGCCGTGAACAAGATAATATGGGTAGAGTAGAATATAGGAATAGGTTTAAGGGATCGTCATTTTAACTGATCAGTATACATTTTAGAAATACGAGTATATAAATGAGCCAAACAGCTTCACAAATGAATAACCGATTTTAATCAATTAGAAGTCAGACAATGTAAACGAATACCTTATCAAAAAAAAATAACAATCATAGGAATTGTATAGAGATTTTCTAGAATTGATGAAATTATTCAAGCTACCTATAGGCTTTTCTACCTGTAAAGTAGAAAAAACGACACCTTAGCCTCTTTAGTTATGTACAACTCTTCAAAAGAACAATCGTTTTCTCTGAACTCTTAAATTGATTCAAGTTGGTGTTCAGGGTTAGTTTTAGTTTGGTGTTAATTTAGGTTAAAAGTTCTGGTCCAGGTGTAATGTTGACTTATGTATTATATAATGCTTGTAAAGTAAGAATTTTGTTTTTGATACGTTTAGCACTATGATGTTTACTCTATTGCCAAAAATGTTTTTTCTCCATAATTGTACACTTTTTGAGAGGCAAACATAAATATTACTAGTCGTAATTTCTGATTGACTCTGGACTTTGTAGATTATCACTGGTTAGTTACAATGGTTATTCCTCGCAGACAGTTTAAAAATCGCTCAAGTATGCTTTCTTACTATACCGTGACGTGTTTTCTTGATAATTCAATATCTCATCTTCATACTACTAAATTGAAACCAGTAAGTAAAATATATAACATCACTGCATTCATTTACACCTAAAACGTCAAAAAGTGTATTGACATCCGAACATTTATTATTATTATTATTATTATTATTATTATTATTATTATTATTATTATTATTATTATTAACCATATACCTAAGTATCAATTCATAAAATCAACTTCTGGGCATATTTCTGGTCCGGTAGATAACATAACAGTTATATTCACAGAAATTATAAAGTAAATACAGTCCAAAAAAGTGATGTGATGTTGAGAAACAGTTGCTATGTTTTTAACCACTAGCATGTTGGTGATAAATAAGTAACAATATATACATAAACACAATTGATACTACCTGAATACCATGAATGGTTCACCAGCTTCAGTACTAGCAGCGAGTAGACGACGTTCTGTTGCGACAGCACGCTAATTTTAAAAACCAAGATAAGAGAAAGAAAACTGAAATAATCGCAGTAGGAAAACATAAAAGGGATTTTAAAGATTTTGTGTTAATATTGAAACGACCTTGGGTGTGTTGGTGTATGTAAGATAAGAGATGACCGAGACAAATGAATACTGACCCTGGGTCTAAAATAACCGATGGGATTTACACTATAACTACGAGGACATTGAATAGTTGACACGGTGCCTGTGACCAGTCTTCCTCGAAGGTATAGAGCGAGAAAACAACATGAGGAAATAAAAGACAATCTCAAGTCGTTTGTTGAGTAAAAACAAAGGCTTTTATATATCACATACTGGACCAATCAGTAATAAGAAATACAAAATACATTAAAGACTGAACTAGGAGAGTTGCGTACAGAAATCAGGATAATAAATTCATAGTAAAACTACAATAACTTGGGAAGTAAAGTAGATATGGCAATCGGTAATTAGTCTATGAAAAGCTTATAATTTAGGGAATACAAACATTATAACTACTAAATCTTCAATAGATAGAGTTTAGCGGTAAGGGTCCCGATACCACGAAGAATAGACTTTATAGATTGTGGATTTCCGATTATTTGTCTAGTTATAACAAATACAATGTAGGTATCGGATAAGAAGTTAGTAAGATTATATGACTTTAAGTAATAAAAATATTATGAAAATCATTCTTATCTGTTCAATCTATTAACGAAATTTGACAAGAGTAAACTAGATGATACAATATACAAATGTGCTCCATTCATTACACTATGTTTCGAAACAGAATTCATGCAATAATCACAGATTATATAAGCAAGAACAAAATGGAAAGTTGTTCTGAACATTAAATTAACTAACCACAAAAATCCATGAATAGAATATTAAGTAAACACTGCTGTGACACTTCTTATTATTGATTTAGAAGATGAATGTGGCGCTTTTCTATCACTACGACCATACATTAAACAATTTGGTCTGAAAAAATAATACGACTGAATTTAATATAAGATGAAGCGTTTAATCAACATTATGCAATCGACCGGAGGTTAACAAACTCGGATTTAGACGAGAAGGTTGTAGGTTAGTGATTGATTTACGCATACATCAAGTACAGATTTATGTATTAAGCTTTAAAAAATACACTAGTTGTCTAAGGACTGCCCGATTCCCGAAACTGAAACAAGTGTGGCGGGACTCGAACCTGAAATTCATCAGCTGAAAGCTATATGCTTTAATTAATAAGCCATCGCTTCAAAGAATAGTACTCTGCTTCGAGAATAGTCATACAGTGTATTACTACAAACAATATTACATAAAGCCAACTGCATAAATACATATACTTGGTAAGTAGTAAATGAATGGAAATGTTATAAGGAGAAGAGGAATCGGAACCACAATCGCTCCAGTCTATTGATTGTGATACCGGGAATCCCTACTGTTGCGATACGTTTGTTTAACACTTAGCAACTATGTTATTTGTGTTGCCTAAATTGTAAGCTCTTCACAGACTTATTAACTATTGTCATATTTATTTTCCTTCCCGAGTTATTGTAATGTTACCATAAACCTATTATCTCGTTTTCCGCATAAAACTCTCCCAATTCGGCCTTTAGTGTATTTTGTATTTCCTTTTAGTGGTTGGTCCAGAATACTCTACATAAAAGCCTTTGTTTGTACTAAATAATTGACTTGCTACTGTCTCTTATTTGCTGATGTTTTATTCTCTCACTCTCTATTCCTGAGCAAGCTTATCCACGCCTAGTCAGATTGTATAGACTCTAGGAGCAGATCCGATTGGCCCGTTCTAACGTAAGATTAATGTTACACTTAGCCCGGCTGCCTTATATCTTGCCTTTCATACCAGCAGAGTACAAGGAAATAATTCAAAGTCAAGTTCTAAGTCTATCAAAATCCAAAAGTTAACTGTACCCACATAGATACAACTACTCAGTGAAATAATGAGGAAATAACTGAAGTAGCCTAAGCATTTGGTATAACTACTTTTTTACAGTATCGATTGCATTACTTTCTATTATAGAATGAACCGATGATTATTTTGAATACGTTTACAATCAATTTATCAATTGGAAAATACACCTCTATTTAATCATCACTTACTATTATACATGAAAATGGATGATTACACTGAGGTGGTTTTGTGGAGATAGATATTAAGGTTAGTTGTTTGTATTTGATACAGATTGATGGTCGGCATGGGTTAAATCTAAAGAGTACCGGGATTCTATGAATAGACGCCAGTCGGCCCGGTGGTGTAGATTGTTAAACATTCGCCGTTAGACCAGAAGGCCTTGGGTTCGATTCCCTGGTGGAATTAAGGGTATGCATTGCTGAGGGGTCACATACTAAGAATAAAACAGCTATCTAACATTGCTCCCTGGTTTTCAGTGATACCCAACAAAAATTAATGTGTGATGAATACAAACAACTAAACTTAATGGATGATTACTTTGGAAACAAATAAAAAATTTTCACATATTTTCAGATTAGTGTAACCTATAGGTCAAGCTTTTATTTAAAATAATAAACTGAAATACAGTAACAGTACAATTTTATTGTTTATTAACGATCAGAAATCAAGAAATTAAATCGTATGTGTATGCACACATTACAGAGATTCAACTAGTTGTTCAACTAATGAGATAAATTAACATCCAGACGAAAAAATGAACACGTAAACAAACTGAGGTTACCGTTTACTATCAATGGATTAATCATAATTGATTATTAATTAGTTGATTATGGTAGTTTGATAATTGAGTACAGATTTATATCAACAGCTAAATATTATTCATTATTTTTTGTAAATAGATATTGTTACTATCCAAGTGCTCGAATCAAAACTTGGTGTTGTTATCAACTCATGCACTTGGCTTCAAACCACCTTCAAAACAACGATAATAGTGGCTTTTGCTAATGGACGCACAAAATGAGTGACGATAATTCGATTGGCGTCACCATCTTGAAACAGTGACATTCGTGGCTTTGACAGGTCTTATGAATACAATCACGGCGACTTTCACATACCACTGTTAACTGAATCTGGTGCTGGATAAAAAGGGTGGAGAGGTGGTCAGTTTATGATACGGCATGGTGCATGAAAGAAAGCTGTATAGAACTGGTACTTGTAGATCTATGGCTACTCTTACATTAGGGTCCCAGAGATGGTGTAACTAACTGGCTTAAGATGCTATCTAAATGTGACTAAGAATAGAAGCCAGTACCGATCCTGATATAATTTTTAGTTACATTTATCATAAAAATGACCGGAACTACATTCACTGTAGGTTTTCTTTGGTTGTATTTTTAACCTAACTGTACCTCGTTATTACATAAATTTCATGTTTAGTTATTAAATTTTATCTTTCTAATTGGAATTGTCTTTCCTCTTTATTTGTGTAATTCATGCACTTCTGATACTTAAATCAGCTCAAATTAATGCACTTAAATAAGTAAACGAGACTAATTGTAGGAGCTAGTGGCACTAACCAGTTGCCCTAAATGAAGTAGATAGAGCAAGGTTTGGAGCTTTTATATAGTAGCACGAAGTCTAGCATCCTAACCACGAACTACTGCTCCAAAGTAGGTACGTAGCAGAGTCCAGATTAACACCCTACTTGTGGAAAATCGAATGTTTTAATCAATAAATCACTGCTTCATAGTATCGATATATCAATACAATTATGGGAAGCAAATGAAAATAATGTATTTACCTTTTCTCGATCTGATAATGCTAAAAACCGAGCTTGTTCTTCAGCATCTTTTTTTTGCCGTTCAATGGCTTCACGTTCTGCCGCACGTTTTTCTTTTTGTCTTTGTCTTTGACGTTTAGCGCGTTCACGCTCACGCTCAGCTTTTGCAGCCTCTTTCGATGGATCCAATGGAACTGGTATCTATGATAAACGGTAAAACTGAATATAGAATCAATCAACAAATACCTGCATTGATTGATCATCGAGTAACGACCAACGTCACGTGATATATTAGACTGTGAAACTGAGTTATGCACGTTCAAATCGTACATGGAACATGAGTTCTAATAAAAATGCAAGTACTTCTTACTGGTGGGTGCCAAATAACATCAAACTTAGATTTAAAGTTTCTTGTAGATTACTTTGAATCACCTAGCAAAATAATTCGATGGTAAAATATAATACGACGTAGTAGCTCACAAGATCAATTCTGGGAAATGTTAAAAGTGGCAAAAATTAAAGATACAGGGGTATATACGACGATCCTAAGGAGTTCACTGAATAAAAAATACTAACCATTGTTGATAAGATTAAGAAAGCCTCGATTAATAAAGTAAAGAATGATGATGACTGTTAAAGTTGGCCGGATGTATAGATCCTTATTTTGCTGCTTACAAACCTTACTATCACCAAACGACTGTATAGGTGCATGTCACTAAATTATACACAAAATCGTCTCAGAGAAAATGATATAATTCACTACCCTCGAGTAGTGTTAACGAAGCAAAACGTGTTTAGTGGTACTCTTCACTTTCATGACAATTATATACAAAACTTAGTGATTGAAACAGAATTTATATCTAGGTAACGTTCGAGTTTGTTGTTCAGTTAGGTTAATTAGAGGTAACCCGGTGTGATTTTATCTTCATAGAACACCTTAGCATATATAATATATTTTTGAGTTGTTTGTAACATACACGTACATGTTTATGGAATTAACTCTGAGCCACAAAATTTACATAAGGGACAGTGATACTAACTGGTAACTTTATCAAAACTAGGTTGAGCAGAATTCCAACCTGCGAATTATCGATAACGCTACATTATAAAACGATTGAAGTGGGAATTCTAAAATTGGACACCGCCTCAGTGGTGCTCATAATTAGGTGTTCGAAGTGAAACCTGAAGGCCATAGGTTCGGTCCTCCTAGTGAGGCAGTGGGTGCGCACTGTTAATGACGAAACAGCTGTCTAGTATTCCTTGATTTTCAACCGGGATCAATTTGTAACAAATGCAAACAGTGAATTAACAGTATCACTTGAAAGTAGTGATCTGGTCACTTAAACACTACTCAACTATTAGTACATATATGAGTTCATATAACTATATGAGACAAAATAAGATCTGGTATCGCTAGCGGAAATAAAGAATGTACTAACAATTATTCCAAACAACTCACTTGAGCTTTTTCATAATCATAACGATCTGCATAATGGAACCGAAAGCGCCGGAACACATTGGCTACTACTTTCTTATGCAAACGTGTAGCTAACTGGTACGGTGTTATACTATCACCATCACTAAAATGACAGAAAATAATCCAATAAACTAATAGGATTCTTTTAACTTTTTACTCAACTATTTAAAACATAATTACATAAATCAGTTCCTTTTCAATTATTGAGAACTATTTTGTTTTAAAAATAACAAGTGAAATGCGGAATTCACACTAACAGTATGACCAAACATCAGAGAATAATTGAATCATTTACTAATTTATAAGCTACATTGTAGATCACAATTTCAAATCAGCTTTAAAGGATATACTTATGTTGTTAGTTAAAATTCAATAACAAGAGTCAGCCTATTCAATTAAAAGTATACAAACATTATTACCATACGTTTTAGAAACATGTTATCAGTTTGAAAAGTATGCTATCAAGATGAATGATATTATATTGTAGCATTGATGAGAATCGATATTTCTATTTACTTTTGAGGAAAAACTCTTGGCTGAGTTAAGGATTAACAAATGAGTTTGTGCACCAGTGACTATATAAAAAAACTATATTATTCTCTTTATAATAAGATCTAAAGAAATTCGCATTATTTGCTATGACATTTACTTGTAACAGAGGTTCAAAAATATCTAACAGATTTCCGTACTTGAAGAGAGTAAGAACAACAAGTTGGACTCATCTTATTTTGTTGGGTCCCAGTCAGTAGCGCAGTATAATTGCCATTTGTTAGGAAGATGAATATCTCGCTTGCATCAAAATTAATTTAAGCTAGTAAAAGCTGAATAACATTTCGTCAGATACAATGGCTAATGAGTCCTTTAGAGATAAGTGAAGTAGTTGTATCAATGATGATTTATGATATACAAAGAAAGTACAACAATCATATGCATTTAGTCATTTTGTATGACGGGGAACATATCTGTAACAACTTACAATAATCATTTTACCGACTAGCTGATAAAATATAGAACTGAGTACAACAAAATACCTGCCATATTTCAAAACATTACGTAATCATACACATTTGAATACTGCTCACTATGATAAGCTGTGTTGGTCAAAATAATGGTAAATTGAAAAAATGACTAAACGCAGAAAAACCTTTGACTATTCGGCTGAACGACATCGGAGATGAAGACTTCCAGGTTAAAGTTGGCAAAATAAATGTAATCAATAGCTTGAGACCTTCATTGACAACTTTAAATTAGTTGTAGTGATGCTGATGTACTTATTTGTCATTTATCCCCTTGAACTTGATTTTTAATATTACTTCATATATTTTAGTTCCTTGATTTCATCCCTCCACATTTGCTACATGTAGTTTTCCTTAGTATCATAGTTGATGCAACTCATTTACCAAGTACAGGTGTGCATGTACTCAGCTCTGACTCAAACTCTAGGTGTGAATAGAACTATCTGGTTGCTCAAACCAAACTAGAGATATATTGGTTGAAAGACATATAGAGTAACCATAAACCAACCACTTTATGATGAATACACTAAATATATTCATTCATAGTGTCTAAATCAAACCGTCCTAATCAAAAATTTAAAAAAACTACCATATAACTAACTGACATGCTTCGACAGAATTGTCACTTTCATATGAATATATCTGTTAGAACGCAAAAAAAAAACAAGAATAACACTAACCTAATAGCCGGATCACACCCATATTCAAGTAATAAATGAATTAATTCAGGATCACTTTGAAATTCAACAGCAACATGTAAAAGTGTTCGTCCATCAATTAATGGATGATTAATTAGCTTCAAACAAACATGATACGGTGGCACAGTGGATCCTGGTGAAGTACACTCTGTAAATAAATAACAATATGAAAAGAAATACGTATAACCTTTGATATTATCCTCCAGGTTAAACAATCTACTATAAAATACATAAAACTATTGTACTGGTCTTGTTTTGTGAAATTTCTCACCTGTTTCGGTAAGAAAATAACCTACACTTTTATAAAGAGTCCAATGTATATGGTATTCATTTTGCACATAAACGCATGCAGACTTCTATTTGCATTAGTTGTTAAAGAATATAAAATTGCTTTTATAGTCCTATTAAGTGTAAAACAGACAAACTTTAGCTTTAAATTAAACCAAAATATTCTTACAAGGAACTCTTATATAAAAATAACCCTGGTGGGGTTATGGATGCATACTGCTGAGGAGTTCCATACTAGTAAAACAAGCTGCCTATATGTCTCTGGTTTTCACTTATCGAACCAAAAGTAGTCAGCGACGTGAAACAGAAAAGTCAACAATTACCAAAATACCCAATGGTAAAAATCACTACACGTCTATTAGTGAATAATCTCAAAAGGCGATCCCCGTAATTCTAGTGAGGAGTCGTGACTAGTTGTTAGAGATGCCAGATTCCCAAAACAATCATTCATTCAGAAAATCAAGTTATAAACTCTGTACTGATTTTTGCAAGTTGATTTTTGATTAGCTTTGATTATAATTAATTTAATCTAGTGTGATAAGTTTAGTTGTATTCGTTGTATGAATTCAATGTAATTTTGCATAATAATTGTTCACGTCAATTTTGCGATGTTTACTCATTTGATGACTTTCTTAATAATCACCGTAATCTCGTTAATATATGTACTCATGAGTTGCGTCCTGTTTTGTCCGTCTTCTGGGCTTCTTGTCAGTTATATATTTCTACCTACGATGAACTTATTGTTCTAGTTAGCTGAGTTGGGTCGTAAAAAATAACTTTGCTAAGTTCAGTGTTATTGTGTCGCGTTCTTGTTTCGCTCTCATCAATATAATATCTTAATTCCGAAAACCTGTCAAGTGACGACAGGGTTGGTGCAATCAAGGATCCTGTAAAAGTAAAATTATTGCTGAAGCAACAAATGTTGCTAGACACTAAAATTTCATCTACTTTTACTACTGCACCGTCGATGGATGGGATCGCCAACAACATTGCCGAATTTCACTACGATCCTGATACTACAATATTTTAATTCCGGGAACTCTATCACATGTTGCCTGACCACGACAGCCAGGAGAAAAATAGTATTCATGCCAACGGAAGATAGTCGTACAATGGGGATTCTATGGATATACAAATGTAAATCACTGGATGCTAAAGGTCAAGCATTCACTACGGTGTCAAAAGGTCCTGATTTCAAATCTATTAATTTTCATAAACTAGTACTATTAAGCCATACAGCATCACCTATTTATTAGTTATATATATCTAACATTTTACTCAAAAAGCAATAAGTGCATACTAAAGACAGATATGGTTCAAAAAACAGGTATATCGAAGGGTTTGTGGAGGTTGTTAATTGCTAAATTAGTTTTGCAACACACAAGTTAGTGTCGTAACTGGAGAACTAAAGAAAGTCAGAGAGCATAACACAGCTGTTTTAGATCAATATGTGGGGCTTTCAGATCGTTTAGTAAATTGTTAATGATATGTTGTGGTCCGAGAAGAACTAAACATAACACTACTAAATTCTAGTTAAAATATATCTTTTAAAAACCACCCTTATCGGTTTGCTATTTTTCTTAATATGTTAATATTTTGTCATACTTTCAAAGGTATTTCAAGTGTATTTTACTCAGTAGATTCTTCATTGATTCAATATGTCGTCATCTCTATACTAATAAATATTCCATGTAAAATTTATCTCTTTAGCTAACCGAGACTAGTAAGAGGGAGACAATATTGTGGTATTTAGTGAAACCGAATCGAAACTGGGAGTTTATGCTAATTAAACAAGCTATACTCAAGTACTTCCATATTTATAACTCAACAAAAAATAAGCATTTTCAGATGGAATGTAAACGTCTCAACACTACACTAACCAATAGTAGATGTACTGGTGGTAGTTGTTGTAGCATTCACAAAAGCAGTTGAACTATGAACAATTGTCTCCGATTCCTTTAAATTATCACTTTGAGATTTATCCGAACTATCCATTGGTAATAGAGACCGTAGAGTAACCAAATCCCCAGAGGCAACTGCTACACGTAAACGTCTATGCCAACTTTGATAAGTGACACATAAATCTGTGTATTTATTTCGTTTATAGAAAAACAAAAAAGATTTCATTATAAATTTAATATGCGTATTGGATAAAAAATAAAAGTCAGTTTAAATTAGATGCTTGATTCATTTTACATAAAAATACCGGTGGCGTAGTGATTATTGTGTTTGACATTCAATCAGCAGGTCTTAAGTTCCAGTTCCACCCAACCAGCCTTGGTTCGAATAGCAAAGTAATATCACTAGCCTTCAGATGTAAGTTACGGTTTTATAGCCGAGTACACAAATCTAGGCTTGGAAAATGAATTGCATGTTAAAATGGAATAAGTGAATAGTATTATTGTGAATAGTGTACATCATATCCTACATAGAACGATACTGTTCTGTAAATATGCATCAAGCAAAAACAATCCGTGATATGTTTCAATCCATACCCACAGTAGATCTACATGGTTGCTGGTGTACAGCCAATAGACTAAGAGACTCGATATTACGTACTCTATGTTGTTAAAATCAGATAGCTGGAAGTAAACGTAACATTCGTCAATACTTAAGGACCTACTAGCTCAGAGAAAACGTCTCCGACCGGAACTTACGTGACACAGATTCGAAACCCAGAGCTCTCTTAGGATCCTGAATATATCTTACTAATAAGTCGCAACTAGCACGAAACTCGGGTCAAGTAAGGTTTCCTGCAACTACCTCCAAATACCTAGTATTATGACAATATAACTTATGCAGTGCTCCCTATTTTTAATTATTCTTCAGTTCATGTCAAACCATGATGAAAAACGATACTCTGATTCAACAACCTAACTAGGCAATTTGTTTAAATGATAGAATATTACGTAAGTCTCAAAAGTATGGGCACACATTAAGTTACAGACAATAAAACAAACCTTCAAAATTATCAATTATTTCCTTAACATTATTGTTTTCATAATCCATGGGCAACGAAGACGGTGAAGACTGACTCAGTGAACTCGTTCCGACAGTTTCTGAAGTTTTTTGTAGATTATTTTCGGAATTTATAACCTTATTGACGTCATTATAATCATCTTCATCATCATGTGAACTAACACAATCCGACACATCGGATGTATCTGAACTGGATGATAATAAATTCTTTTTAGGACTAGTTGATGATGATGTCAGTAGGCTAAGTGGACCTACACAAGATAAAATGGTATGGGATGAAAGGAATAAAAGTATTATAAAGTGATCAGGGAAAAAATAATACATAAAGAAGGATCATTTTTCTATCCATCATGAATTTCTTATTAAAAGACAGACAGTGAATACTGTCTTTATATGGAGGCTTCCAGACGATGGTGACACCCTCTCCCAGTATGACTACTGCATCACAGATAATGCTAATACGCGTTCAACAAAAATTGCCACATATATTGGCTGATAATTTGATAATCACACTACATTATCCTCACCAGCCACCAGACTTAGATAACCTTTTGTGATATATTTTTTCCTGAAATTCAAAATGATCATATAAAAATTTACTGCGATGATAAAGCATAAAAAGAGGCGGCTGAATATACTGACTTCTGAAAAATTCTAGGAATGTTTTAAACAATAAAAACGAAGATAGAAGGAATGTATCACTTAAAGTAGGTGGTGTTTTCGGTGAGGATGAGAATATTGTGCCTTACATTTCGTAATAAAATATTTTATCGCCTCAGTTCACCTATTTACTGGACAGACTAGTTATGGCTGGTATATTCCACTGTCAGGCTCCAACTAAAAAGGCGAAAACTTGTTCCAGTTTTTACACAATAAGTGTTTTTTACTACCTAGTTTATAAACTGGCAAGTAATAAGCGAATACCAACTTTAGGAAAATCTAAGATCGTAAGAGCAGTTGAGCTCTCATCTAAAATGGGTCGGATATTAACTACATACTAACTAGGATTTTTTGATGCATGGTTTAGGTCGGAGTAAGTACTTTGAAAAGATCGAAAATCTCCCATCGACCTCATTAACGACTTCTGGAAACAATGTTGCCTACATATGTACACCGTTAAGCTTAGTATCAATAGCTTAACATAGTGTCTCTTCCATATCCGAATTCACAACTGGTCATGAACAAGTTGCTGATAATGTGAAATTGCAAATGACCATTTCTGAGATAGCTCTCAATATGTTATGTTCCCGCAAAAAATGGTTACGAACAAATTCTATACTCTTGATCTAAAATTGACGGAAGAAAGAATTATCTGAAGGGCATTTTTTTCCCATCAGGTAAGGTACAAAACAGAAGAATTTGCGTCTTTAATTAATGGATATTTGAGTAGTTCTAAAAATGCACTAACTAGAGTGAGAATATTACAGAGCTAAATTTGTTTATAATCTGCAAATTCTACACTGATGTACTAAAGTAACCCATATGTCGGTAGAATTCGATGATTTTAGGAAAAACAAATTATTTAACAGAAACGTAAAGCCACTCCTTAAATATGTGAATTTACTTTACGTAGTTTCTTTTATACTATGTAGTGTGGCTATCCTTGGAAAACAGCAATGTTTACCACTAATAAGTCTAAGCCTCCCATATTATTTTTTAGACAAATATTATAAAATTAAAGCCAAGTAATTAAAAATAACGATAGCATCCAAATCGTACAATATAGAGTTAGTTTGCATAACGGATAAACATCAGCTGAGAAACCCTTTTGTCCTAATTTTAGACTTCTCGACAGAGCCTATTGACCATGTCACACAATCTTTCCTTCTAGAGGTATAAATACACAATGCTTACAGCAAGACTTGAAGCTCTTGTGTGACATGGTCAATAGGCTCTGTTGAGAAGTCTAAAATCAGGTAAATACTTCAAGTTTCCAACTCTTCTTAGGGGCCGACATCAATCAGTTCACGGTTGAAATGAACACTAATCGACAATAACTTCGAAGTAAGAATAAGATCAAGAAAATCGAAAAAAAAACAAGAGAAATTAATTTCATCAGCTGGAGAGAAACAGATTTCGTTTTGACCAACAATAATAATAATTTCAGTCTTCTTTTATTCTCGAATGTTTCGTGTAATTCGAATATATCCGCTTTTAAGCATAACGTATCTATGTGTATGCTTCTGCTTCCTAATGATGAATTAAATATATTAAGAGATGAATATATTCAGTGAAAAATGTAACTTCATTAATTTCTTGCAGTAAAAATATTTTTGAGTTAAATTATACACCCCCGTCCCTTGGTTTGCCAAAATCAATTGACATCCACTGAAAAATAAGAAGCACTGAACAGCTGTTTTATCCTAACTTATCCCTGTTTATCAATACTCATCAATTACCTCACATATGGTACCACACTCATAACATTCAGGTTTCGCGGGAATCCTATTTCCACTGAATTGGAATCCACTGATCGTCATGATTTGTATAATGTTGGAGTTCAAAGTAGAAAAAAATAGAAGATTCTTACAATAAGATGGATCCAATGCAACTAGACAGATCGAATGACCTGAGCACAAGAATATTTCAATATTGACATTTTGTACTTAAGAATACTAATTACCAACTTATTATTTGGATAAACTGTTTAACGTTATACTTTAAAACAATATTATTCATATAATTAAAGCAGAGAAGTTATTTTCC
Organism: Schistosoma japonicum; assembly: GCA_025215515.1. Lineage (NCBI taxonomy): Eukaryota > Metazoa > Platyhelminthes > Trematoda > Strigeidida > Schistosomatidae > Schistosoma > Schistosoma japonicum. The sequence continues at coordinate 10,286,619 of CM046067.1, read as the reverse complement.
AGGTAGCAGATTCACGATATCACTACCGAGTAGTTCCTAAAGGTATTCCCAGAATGTAAAATTGAAGAGAAACGGTGAGAATTAGGAAAACTGTAAATTTTAACAAGAGTGAACAGTTGATTTAATTCACTTGACCATGTACCTTTACTGTATCCATAAGAAAATAAATGAAAGAGAAGCTGACGTGAAGAATATCAAAGAAACCACTTAATCTACGAACTATCCTAAACTGGTACAAAAGCATGCTGTACTTAAAGTCTTAAGTGTTGATTAGCCATATCTGATAAATATCTGCTCATTACTACTAGTATCTGCAATTAAAAAACGCTACTCACCATAAATTAATCGACCACTTTTAGTTTCTAATAAGGTTTCATCACCGCTTTCAGATAATTTTCGCCATTGATTTCTACCGGATTTGCTGAGAAATTCCAGATTGGCATCAGGATCTATGTACAAAACAAGGTAGAAGCATAAGATAATAGAGTGAAAATGGAGTAGAAATAGACAGAAAGTTATGTTATCCATCCTTTCCAATTTATACTAAAATAAGAAATTTAAAACAATTTGTCACTTTGATAAATATTGACAATGCAATAAGTAGCTCTGGTAGAATTCGTCTTCTTATTTCATTATCAAAATTCAAAATAAGAAAGTTAATTTCAAAAATTAACCTGCTAGCTATTAAAACAAAGATAGATGGAGCGGAATTTGAACTTGCAACCAACAAATTGACACCCAATTATCCTAACCACCAAGCCATTACTGCTGATGGTCACTGGAGCTGATGAAAAATACGCTAATTAGCTTAACGGTTGACTCTAAAGTATATGTGTAAAATTCTATAAATACATATGTATATGCTTTTAGCGAATTGCCGTTGGCTGAAATGATAAAACTTCTGTTTTGTTTTATCATCTATCGATGTATTGATCAAAAGTAGATCAGGGGAGTAGAACAAATTTGGTTAAAAGTTATTGATGTAACCATCAGGTCTTTATTCTGGATTGCGTAATCTCAGACAAGAACATATGACAGAGATTGAGATAAAATGGACTGAAAGATATTTACAGAATGAAAGTTCAAACTAATACATCTCAATTGATAATTACAAGTATTTTTGTTGTACAACAACAAGTAATATTCTGAATATCCAATTGGTAGTCATTATAACTGGATATCCTAATGACATATGTTCTGATATTTCATTCAATGAAAATTGTGTCTGAAACCTAGCTCAAACCTAAGCACAAGGATTTGTAAATATTCAGCTGACCAATCATGGAAAGGAATGAAATACAAGTACTGAATCCAATCACAGACGTCAGCGGAAAGCAAATTTACACCGTTAGTATGTTAAAGGAAGTGGCTAAAGTAAAAATCAACAATTTAGGTCACTAGTCAGTAAGGTAAAAATTATGCTGCTACGTGGTCGAAACAACTTTATTGGACAACTTACTCTGGTGCTGAAACAATCGCTTTTTTCCATTCTTACATCACTTACAACTATACATAAAGAGTAGTGTTTTTCTTAAATACTGATTCGCCATAGTCACAAGCCAAACACTGTCTTATGATATTCCGTTACTCGGTGAGGCAAGGTTTTAGAGTGGTAGCTAAACCTGTTATCAACCTGTGTAATCAGTGTAAATCCATTCCTAGTATCGTTTATATTGATATGAAAGAAATCGAATAAAAATTAACACAACCCATCTGATCTAGTAAACTTGTGATGCAAGATACTAAACATTGATAAAATACAGTTAGGTAAGAAAAAGAAAGGATTATCTGATGTAACATACCATAGACATCAAAAGTTGATAATTCTTTATGTAATTCTTTTACATGCAAATACGTGATACGTTTACTGCGACAAGGTATCCTACGTAATCTTGGATCATCGATTGTCATGCCAAGTCGACTAATCACAAGCCTGTGAAGCAAATGAATCTGGGACGAGAGATGAAGGGATTTGAGAACTAGAATTAACTGAAGAATAATCAGTTGATATGTTTAAATTATCACTGGTAAATTTGTTACTAGACGATGCAGAAGTAGATGATACAGGTGGATTAAAAAATATACCCCGATGTACTTTAGGCGACCACAGAAATATCAGTTGGCAGGATTGTAATAGTACACGCCATTTATTATGTAACAGATCACTTATTTCCTGTAAATAAAATTTTAAAAAAAGAAAACTTTTCCAGAAGAAATACAATTAGTCAGAGACTAAGCCATCCAATTAATCAGAAGAAATAAATTGTCATTCAGAAAATATTCGTTGATCCAGTCAACTTAGTAATCTAAAGGTTATATACTGTTCAGTGCTCCTTGATTTTAAACGGTTATCTGTTTATCTAAAAGTTAGTCTGTTATGTGAACTATCTCTAAATAAATTAAGCTGAACAGGTCAGCGATTCACAACTTTTCTCCGAATGAACCATCTTTCAATGAAACATCGAATACCCATCTGTGATACTCTTGTTTCATCCATTTTATTTGTTGTCACTGATGGCATTAACCTATCTTGCCAGATTTTATAAATACTTTAAATGGTTGCAGTAAATTGTCAAGTAGAATATTTGATTACAAATAGTACTAATAATTTTGGCATCTTACTATAACACCCTAGAATGCTTAAATGTACTGGACTCATGCATAATCAGTTACCAGATATTGAAAACACAATCAAATATGTAAAACCAAGATTGATATCATTTACTTTGAACTTCCCCGAAATTTTATATCATATAGGTGAACATATGGAAGGAGATATGTGATTGGCTAATATAGTGTGACAGACATTTGAGTCAAAGGCTAGACCTTATATATATATCTTGTACATTATTGGATGATTGTTGTTGTAATACATGCGTGTGAGTGACTAGTTGGCTTCTTGATAAATCAGTCGGATTATTGTGCCTGAGCAATAGATTAAGGCAAGTCTGGGTGCTAGCTGTAGGACATAGCGCTGCAGATAACAGAATCGATGATATCGGCCATCCCTGCTCAGATACAACAAAAGCTTAAGGTATATGCCATTGAATTCGATAGTTTCTAAGTATCTGATAGATTATAACTCCTAATTTATTTATTTAGCAACTGTGATTAAAAATTCTTCACAGTCATCATGGATTAAAACCAACTGGAAAACTATTGAAAACAAGAGGATGGCTATTCCTTTTAGTTTGTGGCTAATCCTCAGTACTTCCCATTCACGACCTTAGGATAGAGACCAGAACTTTTAGGCCTTGAAGTGAACATGAATTTTTAGATTAATTATAAGACAAAAGTTTTTAAGGGGATATGATAAATAGGAAATGTAAACGTGGACATGCTACCATAAGTAAGTCAACTGTATTTCTCGTTATAGTAACTGTATACATGTCTCTATCTGGGTTAAAGTTATGTACATTTTGATTTGGTCTGATATTAAGCCTCTTACATGTTCTTAGTCTTCCTATGCTTAAATAGCAGGCATTGTGACTCAACCAGACTCGCAGATAATAATAATTAATGAGTCGGAATATAATGGTTCCCATTTTTTAACTGTAACCACGTGGCTATATTGTATATGACAATTGTTCAACCTCATCAATCATAACAGCATTAATAATCTAATACCATTTACATTTCTAATGCAATTCAACAACCAGGTATAAGTTAATGCACTCGGCTTTGAGTAACGCTTTCATGTCAGAAGTGATACCATATATCTGTCTAGAGGTAACAAAAATACATTGACAAGTCGAGTCTCTAAACAAATAAGCCACTGTTTTACCATAATTTTTATTCGAATGCACGTGATCGGCTGACCGGATAAAAATAATCAGAATGATCCCGATACATTTATCATATGTGAATCAATTTGTAGACATTTTCCGCCCCTCAGTAAATAATGACAATACATATTATTCTACATTACCTCATGAATCGCACAAGTTCAGATTGAAGTGAAATTATGCAGGAATCATATGATTATTAAAAAACAGCTACAAAGAACAGTATCAGTCATAATAATAATGACAATAATAATAATATTTACACTACGGATAGTTGCTTCACCATGACGTCGAAGATTAGAACCGGCTGATTTTGCTCCGCTTAGACCACCACATTGTGAATCATAAGATGACTGACCACCACCTTGTTTAGCACGTACTGTATAACAATGTAAAGTTTTATGAACGATTTCATTTGTTCTTTTTAAGAGAGAAAAGAAATAATGACAAAGAAATCCTGATAAACGAATATTGGATAGTCTGAGATTAGTTAATTAAATTAGTTATCTAACCAATTTTTTTCTCAAAATGACGCTAATAAGTCAGCTAGAAGAAAATATTTTATTGTAAACAAGGTGGTTTAGAATGGTGTTAAAGATATGAGGGTAGTAGTCCCTTCCTAGTTGCCAACAATCTGAAAGGATAACTTAAAAAGCCCTAAACTTGACATAATGTGACAGGAAAATACATTAAGCGACATATGATGTTCTGAAGCTTGGACCATTTGGTGGAAATATTTCGTAGATTTACGTAATCTGTCGAACAGTCAACTGAACTATGGCATTTAGGTTGTTAGTTATGGGCAATCTTCTAACGCCTGTAATACTGACAGCTTAAAACGTATGTGATTACTTGTGCTTTTCAATTACCAACTTTCTGTACGGATGGTAGACTAAATTTGGAAGAATCGCCTATGAACATGATCTGAGAAAAACACTTGCAGTTGCGTGTTAATAACGTCTCAAGGTTGATGACAAGAAAAATGTTAACGAGTGGATCGAGGTTTCACGAGTACAATATCGAGTTCAGGTGTCAAAAGCAAGGAATGAAAATGAAAAAATAAGGCAGCTCAAGAGTCTACCTCATGAAAATACCCAAATGGTTTGGTCTATGGAAGCAGAGATATGATAAGTGCATTGAGAAAGAAGTAATTTGAAAGGGATAAGACTGATCTGCCCTAAATTTTTAAAATTGAATTTTTATTATCTTAAAAAGCGTATTTGTTGGGCAGGCTATGTATTCGATGAAATTACTATAATCACTCAACACAGACCGGTACCAATAGAGTAACAAAGGGATAAACATTAACGACAGCTTTTTAAAACGTCATCAACGGATTTTATGCCGTCTATGGTTAATTTAATTTTCCTTTACAATCTTTCTGCCACATTTATTAATTAACATATCATTGTGCAACAAAAAAGTGCCTTGTTTTTTCTAAATAAAACAGTCATATATATATATATATATATATATATATATATATAATTTTAGGATGGATAAGAAATATGACAACCCAGCTGAATATAAAATCAAAATAACGCATTTAGATTAGACCACTACTATCTCAAATGAATAGTTAGGATCACGTAGACCACAAAAATAAACGTAGCTGGTATTGTAGAATCAGAATCTACACTATGACTGTACCACTGATGACAAAAGTATGGTGTCCTCATCAAATGTCCAGTACTTCCAGAAATAAGTTACACTATAAAATAATCCACTGTGCTTCCCCTCGATTAATCTTGTCTGATTAACTAAAAAACGAAATACACCTTGCAGATATAAATATTGCTATATTAGCTACTAAAAATACTAAGCAATGATTACATACCAGCATTGTAACGAAAACATATATCCAGGCAACTAACGCAACAAAAATGTGACAGAACTATAAGGATAAGATATTTATTGTAAAAGCTTCTTAAGGTCCTGTTAAATTCCTTGTTAGGAATTAAGCTAAAGTTAACTTACCCATCAAAAATGCCTCCAGCGAATTTACCTCCAGAATAAAGAAGGATAGCCCAACGTCGACTTTGTCGGACACGTGAAACAGATGCCAGTAACTCATCCATTGTTACAGGCATAGTCTGAGAGTAATAACAAAGAATACGAAACCAAAATATTGTAAACTCCTGCTGGTGAGTTAATTAATACTAAATGTTGGATCCACTTTATAGTTTTGGTACAGAAAATTGTATTTAGCTGTGGTAGTAATAGATTTTAGTTGAGATATATTATGGGCAGTAAAATGTCGAATATGTAGTAACGACTTGCTGACATCTAGGTTTCATGCCTGTCAAAAATGATAGCCAGCTTAGTGTTAGCACTGCAATAACATTCCTTTACACTCAAACCAGTCAATGATACTCAGTAGTTTCACTCCTGGTAGATACATTTGGGATGTTTCGAATCAAACTCTATACATAAGACCGGTTGTTTTGGCAGAAAATATTGCGCTGGTTGCCGACACTTATTAAAGATTCATCAAATATATCTTCTACAAATACTAAGAAATGAAGATCATCGATATGGATGGTATATTATCTCATTAATGTGCATTTACAATACGAGGAAATTGACTGTGCAAACCATATAATACTACGATAGACTCAATAGTATTTAAAGTTTTCTTATTGATAACACTGGTTGTATAACAGAGATAGCAGCAGTTAAATAGATGGGTTGCTATTTATTTAAAATATATTATATAGACCTATGTGTTATTTTGAATGAAGCCATTATTATCATTATTAAAGATTGTTTACCTTCCGAGAAAATAGAACACAACGATTTATTCCAATTATTTCTGAATTATAATTTCGGAAGAATAACATATGTTTATGTGAAGATGCAGTAAGTGATGAAACAGTAACTGTATTCGATGAAGTATTCTGATCACAGTCACTATTGTCAACATTTGGTTCTATTAATGATAACGGTAAATTAATTCGATCTATTTCATGCATTTCTGAAGCATTTTCATTTTCATCCTGTCTTAGAGTCTTGAATAAATCAAAGTCTAATGGACAATGACCACGTAAAGATCGATTCATGTTGCAGATATGCCACTCACTTTTAAAGTGTTCCCGCTAGACAGGAAAAACAATAATTAGCATAGGTGTAAGAATGAATGATACCATATCCATCGCATTAACCATTTTCACATGGCATATATTGCAGTAGAACTTCTGGAGAGATGAAATATAGTTATTTGCAAGAGTATTTATTATTGATGTATCTACTATAAATGTAAACACGGCCGTTTCTAGTTTACCTGAATTTCCAGAATTATTGTTGCTGAACGCCTCTCCAACTAAAACGAGACCAGTCAACTTTTCCACAGCTATTTTTTGGTCGAAAAACTGGTAACGGTCGCATGTACGCTTGCATTGACGACTAATGAGATTAACATTAGACGACATTACGTGTGTCGGGTTAATTAATCTAAAATACAAATAGATGGATAGTATTTCGAAAATGATGAAAATGATGTAGTCATATTTCAAAAGATACGGTGGAGAACTAAAGCAACAAGCCCACAATTATTTCCCCTTAAGGTCACAGTATACCACAAAAATAGCCTGATGGCATACATTTCTCATATTTTTAGAACTAAGGGCAGCTAATAGACCATATTTAGTGGAATACGACCATTAAATTACAATGCATTTGATGAGTGGTTATGGTGAACTAAACACACAATAATCTGAAACATATTCGTTTTCCACCCTAACATAGGTAGGAATAAAGTGAAATGAACTTTTTGGAAGTAAATTCAAAAACAAGCAACTCGAGGGATATTCAACAAATAATATAAATCACGCTGATTGGACATAATGAAGCAACAAAAACCGAAGAATTCAACAAGAAATCATGAAATATTGACTCACAAATACGTATAAAACTTGCATGAGTATGAAGCTTATTTGAGAACAATGAAGTGTAAACTGCCAGATTGTTTGCCATATATTAGTCTCTAAATTCCTCAAGCACAGTATTCGTCTGGTATAGTGATTTACAAACAACACAATAGCAGAAAGTTCTAAAAATAAGTACAGTTGGTAAGTACGATAAGTGTGCCTGTCACTAAGAACTTTACCGAAACACCAAAACGCAAGAGCGAAGAAATCAAGTGGTTTATTTTTAGCTGATAACAGATATTTAGTACTGGATACGTCAAACGCTCAAACTATCAAAACCGTCAGGCACAGAGCTTACGGAAATACTTATTTCTAGACAACAGACCTGAATTGCACCAATTAATCTACCATCGTAAATGAATTAATCTACAATAATATACATACCCAGAGTGACAAACAATGACCAGTCGACCAATGATTCCAAATGATAAACAATACACCGAATCCAATTAAAAGTACAACAGTGTGTGACATTAAGTACAAGGTTTTAAAGTAAACCGTTATTTATGTATTCAAGATCAGAGTAATTACTGCGATAATAATCAGGGAAACAAAATGTCAGTGGCGAAAAATCTAAGTCATGAAACGCAAATTTGTGCATGTTATTATAAGCTCAATTTTTAATGCATGTATAGGACTATAAATGAAAACATAAAAACATTAAGAGCACAAAAATAACAACTAATTTTCGCAAACCGTAAAGCAACGCGCTACTCAAACGTGGCTCTATAGAACTTATCAATGTCCAATACAAAGAATTTGTATGGATAGGTTATTTTTTCATTGTCATTATCTTGGTGCTACGGTACCACTTCATAATGTTACGTTAATTCGTTTCAGAAGTTCTACATTAATTTACTGATAAAAGAATATAACTTCTGTTATAGTCAATGCCAAATTTATCGCTTGATGCATGCCAAAATAAATTGTGAAACATTAAGTACCTGGTTTTCCTAAGTTTAAAATCTTCATGAATACAGAGCCAGTATTACAGATTTATTATTTCTAATTTATCGACAAAGTGTGACTAAGGAGTATCTGTCTTAGAAACAAATGAAATATTCTTAATGCCAGGTATACAAAGGTCGACAACCATCAAAAATGTGCTCAACTACTTCAGCAAATGTGGAATGGGAGAGAGGTCTAATACATTGATGGCATTCAAACCTCGATTGTCAACGCACGGATGAGAGTCATAATCCTTCTTGGCCACTGATCCAAAAGTGACTCCCACAGATTGTATAACGACCTAATAATCCCAAGATGCAACATAAGCTATAATTCCTGCATATAAATAGCCGGTTACTCTGATGGCAAGCAATATCAATGAGCTCCTAAACGTTGGAATAGGGTGTATGTTGTGTGAAATGCATGAGGTAATGTTGTTGCGCATAACTAGGGTTTGTAATAGATTCAAAACAAAAGTCCTCCATCTTTTTGGAGGCGGATTTTCTTCTGTAAAAGGATGAAAGGCTTCTGATGCGTGCACTATCTTACAGTAGGATAAACAACAACATAGTTCTTTGGTACAAATATAGTATTTTCCATAAAAAGAAACTCCATTTTAGTATAGTAACGTCAACATTTTCTGTGCCCTATAAAGCCAAAAGAGTTTAGACGATTTGGACAGTCAACCCAAAGGGCGATAAATGACTAGCAAAAACATGAAGTTAGGAACGTGTCCAATAATAAATATGTACCTAACATTAATGAACACAAAGTACACGTCAAACATCCATGGTGTGGGCAGTCAGGAAGTGAAAACCGCCCTCATACCGCTAACAGCACACGAGATCATCTTGTTCGAAGCCAAATCCCACCTTCAACTCTTAATAACTCTCTTATCACCATGCCTAATCCTTCTAACATAATTTTATCGCCTTGCGTCTCCAATGCTAGTGATTTGAGTTCACGAAACGTTATCCCTGGTCTCTTAAAACCGCTCACTAAGTTGTATATTGGAGCTTTCAACGTTCGAGCGTTATGTCAAATAGGACAACAGGCATTCTTAGCCATGACTCTAGAATCCCGCTCCATCGATATCTGCTGCATCACTGAAACGCGTATACAGGATCCAAGCATAGTCATTCGCTTGACCTTCACCTTGTGAAAATAAGGAATCTACTCGGTTCACTCTTCGTGTTTCCGGGGACTGTACTGCTACCACTCGAGGCCTTGCTGGTTTAAGTATAGCACTAAGTTTAAAAGCTGAATAGGCTTTCCTCGACTGGATTCCAGTAGACAGTCGCTTGTGCGCTGTCCGTCTAAATGGAACGGTAAGGACTCGTAAAGATAGGAACACACGCCGTTGTCTCTTTGTTGTCTCTGCCTATGCTCCCACTGACTGCAGCTCAGATGAAATGAAAGATGAATTTTACAGAAAGCTTTATGACCTTCTATGTAAAGCTAAGCGCACTGATGTAGTAATAGTGGCGGATGATTTTAATTCCCAAGTAGGTAGACTAGATGAAACCGAAAGGCACCTAGGTGGATCATATGGTGTTGAGGCTCAACGAACAGACAGTGGCGACTGGTTACTACAACTTTGTTCAGATAAGCGTTTATTTCTCGCAAACACCAACTTTAAGCATAAGGAAAGACATCGGTTGACATGGCGGCCTCCAAAATCAACCCAACGCTGGACTCAAATAGACCACATTGCTATTAGCCATCGTTGGAGAGGCTCGATAGAAGACTGCCGCTCGTTTTGGAGCACATGTTTAGACTCAGATCATGCCTTAGTGCGAGCGCGTATTAGTCTGCGACTCACTGGACGTAAAAGATCTACGACAAGGATTCCCCCCAGAGTTCGACTTAATGATGTAAAAGTCAAGAATACATTTCAGGAACAACTAAAAAATCAATTGGTAAACGGCGTAAACTGTTCTCAACCTGAGCTAGCCTGGAATGATATTCAAAAAGCTGTTGAAAGAGCAGTAATATCTACTAATAAACTAGACCTTAAGGTTAGGAAAACTCAGTGGATTTCAGCTGCATCTACTGAACTGATAGATACTCGGCAACACATCCCATCTAGGTTCTGAACATGATGAGCAACGCAGGCAACTTAAACACAAACTAATCAAAAGCTTACGCAATGATCGTGAGCAGTGATGGGTGGCGAAAGCTAAAGAGATGGAAAAGGCAGCGGCAATAGGTAACAGTAGGCAACTGTTCAGGCTTATCAAGGAAACGGGTATCAGGAACCCAACTGTAAGTGAAACTATCTCCGAAAAAGATGGTTCCATTATTCACTCTCAATCCAGAAGATTAGACCGATGGGCAGAACACTCTAGGGAACAGTCCAACTGGCCCACGGCGTCATTCCCTGCTGCCCAACATCCCCAAACAATTTGAATGGCAAATTAACATTAGTCCCCCAAGTCTCAGTGAGGTTGTGAAGGCTATTGAAAACTTAAAGCGAGGGAGAGCGACAGGACCAGATGGATTGACCCCTGAGATATTAAAGGAAGGTGGTCCAGTCTTAGCGGCGAGATTAACTGAGATCTTGGCTAGAATTTGGGAACTAGACGTAATCCCATCTGACTGGTCTCGAACACTAACCATTCCGGTCTTTAAGAAAGGACAGAAGTCCTCGTGTGACAATTACCGAGGAATCAGTTTAACGAATATAGTGTCTAAAATACTAGCTTCAATAATACTTCGACGTTTAACTAAAGCTCGTGAAGAGCGAACTCGAGAAAACCAAGGTGGCTTCAGACCTGGACGTGGTTGTATAGACCAAATATTCACACTTAGACAGGTTCTGGAACATAGGCACACTTTCAGACGCCCAACAATAGCTGTATTCCTTGACCTTGAAGCGGCGTTTGACTCTATTGATTGTAAGGTTATGTGGCAATGTCTGTCATTGAAAGGTGTACCGAAGAAGTACATTAACCTTATACAAGCTCTCTACTCGAACACCACATGTCGTGTTAGAGCTTATGGCAGATTGTCTTCGAATTGATCACTTCTAGTGGTGTTCGTCAAGGTTGTCCGCTATCCCCATTTTTATTTAATTTTATCGTGGACATACTTTTAGAGTTAACATTGTCATCGTTTGATTTCTCTGGGGTTGACCTCTTTCCAGGAGATAAACTTACTGACTTAGAATATGCCAATTATATAGTTCTACTGAGTGAAGATGCTGATAAAATGCAGAATTTTTTTTACTACCTTAAACATGAACGTAAGCATGTTTGGGATGCGATTCTCCCCATCCAAATGTTAAATGTTACTTCAGGACAGGCTTAATTCGGCACCAAAGTTAGTGATAGGGAGTGAAACTATTGAATGCGTTAACCGTTTTACTTATCTCGGGAGCCTCATCAGTCCTAACGATCTGGTGTCTGATGAAATCTCGGCCCGTATACATAAGGCCCTATTAGCTGTTGCCAACCTGCATGACTTGTGGCGTAGGCGAGATATTCGTTTAATGACGAAAGGACGCGTTTACTGTGCAGCAGTCAGATCCGTTTTACTGTATGGATGTGAAACATGGCCTTTAAGGATAGAGGATATCCGTAGGCTCCTAGTATTCGATCATAGATGTCTCCGAAACATTGCTCGTGTTTGCTGGGACTACCGAGTAAGCAATGCATGGGTTAGAAATAGAGTACTAGGTAAATACGGTAGTTCTATTGATGAAGTAGTGAATCTTCACCGGCTGAGGTGGTTAGGACATGTGTTGCGTATGCCTGACCACCGTCTACCGAAACGAGCAATGTTGTCTGTTGTAGGAGTAGGCTGGAAGTAAGCTAGGGGTGGCCAAACGAAAACATGGCACCAATCCATGAAGTCATTGACAATTGAGCTGAGCCATGTTAATAGATGTAGACTACCTGGCTTGGGGCCCACACGATGATCATAACAAATAGTTAGAGACTTTAGGTGATATGGCTCAAAATCGATTGCAATGGCGCAGGTGCATCCACTCCTTGTCTACCTCCAAATTCTAATTTTTGAGCTTATTATAATTTTCTCTTTACTAAATCACTTTACATCTCAAATCTCATCTCTGATCTCTATGCCTTTTCGTTAGTACTTACTCTGTTACTACCTTCCCTACTCTGGGATTTTGTCCGACAATTTAATCTTTATCTGCTAATTGAGGCATGGCAACTTGAACTGATGTACGCATGTACAAAGTTCTACGTTGTAACTGACTGACTGACTGACACGTCAAACAGAACACCTAACTAATATGGAGGTTATTTTACGCAAGTAAATCAGATTTTACAACGTAAGCGTATTGTTTCGAAGTGATGCAGAACCAATCCTTCATTATAATACAATGATTGATGCTGTGTATGTCTGAGAGTTGTGTGGTGTATATGAAAACAAAATTTGAATTCAAATCGTTCACTTCATACGATCCTAATAACACCTCCCTCAAGCCAACTATGGTCAAAACTCGTGAAAAACGATGTCATAGACCAAGGTCTATGATAAGACACTGTTTGCAAGACGTTCAACCAGGTACATCCAGCCGATGAGTCCCAAATAGGACGAAACGCGCGTCCTGGATTCCACTTGCCAGTCACAATACAAATTAAATGATATTTCTGAATAATCGCTATATCGAGGCGATCCGCACAGGATGCACATATAGCAACAGTGACTGACCAGCTTCAGTCTATAACAAATTAATGGGAATATACAAATTCATTCTACGTTCAACCAGTAGTTTTGATAGCTACTTGTTGCAGAACTCTACCAGGTTGTTCACAGTGTCAAGTGTCTAACACTAACGGAAAAGTACCAACTTCGGCACCTGCATCAACAGAAAACTGAATCCTGGGGATTCTATCAGGAATAGGGAGTAGGCAACTACCCTGGTTGCTAGTCAGAGTAATCGCCACCTATGTCGATTGCAAGGTCATCCCGATAGTCACTGCTGCTCTCCATGAATGCGCATTGTTCTGTGAAGTAGTCAGTCAAAACTGATTAAACATAGACTATTGAAGATAATTACAGTATTAGATTGATGTATAACATAAATATAAACTTTACAAACCTCGACATTAAGAGTATAATATACAGTCAACAGCAGTGTTCCAAAGAATCAATACAATCAACTATGAAAGCAATAGATAAATCAACATATAATATTGATTACTTAACGAAATAAAACGTGTCCCTATCAATCCAGGAACGTACTCCTGAAGACAGTTAGCAGAACAGATTAAACGGTTAGATACCAAGCAGTAAGCAAGCTAATTTCAATACAACCTAGACCGAGATCTCAAGGTTGATTAAGAAAAACATTCAGACGTAACCAAAGTTTATGTAATTTTAAATATATGGTTTAAGAACTAAAGACTTTGGACGAATAAGTGGAAATAATCATGTCTGAGTGAAAGATAAATTTAAACTACACTTAATAATGTTTCAAGAATAATAAAAGGATAATAAGCAAACCATAAAAAGTTCTTCCCATACAAATTGGATCATACACATTTGGCTGTCGCTAATGTAACCACATTTTTGTCAATTTCTAGATATCTATAGTAACAAGGCAACGGGTTCCTACGTATACAGTAATAATCAGAAAAGATATTTACCACTCAGGTAACACGATGTCAAAAGTTGTCGTTTGCACTTTTCAGGTGACATGGTTGTCTTTTAATTGACTAGAGTGGAAGACGTAATTGCGCCTGAACTAGTAATCTACCTATTGTACATTTCAGTGTTACTATGGGTATTCAGTGTGTCATTATCAATAAAAAAGGTGAATTAGTATTCAACTAAAGACTGTTTGCTTTATCCTCTTATAAAACAATTTAATCCAAATAAAAATGTAATGACTTTAGCATAGCACTTAGTGTTACGCGTTTATAATGAATTACAAAAATAGAGACGGGTATTATGCTAACACTTAATATAAGTTCACCAAACAAATCAAAATTTGTGTGAATACAGTTTACGTAGAATGACATCAGGATTCAAATCAGAAATTTGTTACCCATCATGACCACAATGCAATATACTTGGATTTCAGTACTCAGCTGAACCACTATAACGAAATGAAGTACACGATAGCAGGTTTGGCAAACAGTGGTAATACAACACAGAATCACTATAGTCTATATGACTATAACAGGAAGTAAGTTTTATTTCACAATGTCAACTAAACAGACATGATTAAAAACAAAGAGTCAGCCGGAAGATGTAATGCAAAATAATTAATGCATTTGAACAACATTGATATGGTGTATAACACAAGCCTGTATATGAAAGCCTAATGAGTTTGTATTATCAGTGTTTGTAGGTTTTATTTTTATGAGAAAATAACAAATACCGATTTGACTACTCTATATGTATAAGAATTAAACTGCTGTTGAAAAATCAAACACCGTTTAGTTGTTGCATTTATACATGCATTGAACACCTTAATTATACTTGTAATGTTTTTTAACTTTAGACTACACTTTTGATAGTTGTTACGTTAATAAATTTCTCATACATCCCTCTTTCTAACTGTTAATATACATCGATTGTTGTTCGCGCTTTGTCAATATAAGTCAATGAATTAACGATCCATATATTTACTGGTATATAGTACTTGAATCATAGCCTTCTCATAACAGAAACATTCCTTAGCGCTCATCCACTCTCATACAACTAAAAGCTTAAACAAAAGAAAAAATTTATTGTCTCACCTGCACAAGCAATCTATCATTTACATAGTTTTTTTGTCAACACGATTTAGGAGGATTTGAATGCTTATAAAATATGTAATAAGTGCAGTTTAATTAAGCGGTCTTCAAACATATGAACTCAGCACTATTACAAGACACTCTAGATTTGAAAAGCATGCTTTGCTTATTCCTTTATTGATATAAAAGATGAAACCCTCTCGATGTTTTGAAATTTGTTAAGAACATAAGCGTAGTGCGTTGTTGTGACAGTAATAATGTAATTAAGCTTCGTGCTGCTGATAGTTCGGAACATATAAATTACCCAGTAAGTTATCAACAAAGTCACATAATATAAGACTTAGAAAAATTTTTGAAATAAAACAGTAAAGATTAACTGAGACTTATAGTTCATACAGAAGGTTTTCATTTTTCTTTTTTGATGGAATTTGACCTGGTTAGTAAAGATTTAAACTTTGGTGATATGAGGTAACACTCGATAAACGTCAATTTTGAGAAACTATTTTCCTCAATATTAATTACTAATAATTTCTTGTAAAGATACTTTGATTATCAAAATAAGCTAATTTAAATCATCAGTGTAATTATTCGTATTTTCTCGTTAATTATCTCAATTATAAAGTTCTTGGTAGCTTAAATCCCTTGTTAACATGAATCTCATTAGGTCGTTTTAGGATAGCCATCAATTATCGTGATGCCATATCGGTGGATTGCTACCCGATAACGACGTACTTGAATGTAATTCTGATGACATTATTAATAGACCTGAAAAGGTTTTATCGATAACTGCTTGCAAATAATGAATCCTCCAAATTTATGCAAAGTACCAACGTACCGCTTCACATACACCTTCAATCGAACATACAAACCATTAAGTAATTCAAACTCCTTAATATGGGTTCAATATCATCAATCTTATAATTGAATCAGAAGAAAAGAAACATTCGAAGCCTACTTGAAGACACAAAGAATATCGAGAAACTCAAACAATTTGAACATGACAACTGCTTCATTTGGCAGTTTCCCATTTGAGCCATGCAGTCACAATTTCACTCTGAGTTCTGTGATGCTTGGCTAAACGCCTTTAGCTAATAGTGTATATTAAGTTTAATTCAATCAATTCCGAATCCTTACAAAACTATTTATTTTCGAGATTTACTGATCAGTGCACATTTCTGGAAACATTACAAATGACACTCATGTTCAATAACACAGTTATTTTCCTTGACACACACACTACTTGTACTTTTGTAAGTAGCTCAAACAAACCAGCAAATTTAATTAGACCTTCAAAGCCATCTAATCTGCAAATTAAAGTTAGATATGGATATTTTGATTGATGCTTAGTAGTTTATTTCATATAATAAATTGTCAAATATATGTATATGTATGAAAACCTAAAAGCATTCTAAGGAAACTAAAACTGGTTACTAGTTTTTATTAATACAATTAATCAAGCGTATTAGAGAGTGACGAACAGTTATCAACTATAAACAATAAAATCTTAAGATCTGATAAATAGTAACTAAAACGTTCCACTATCTAACTTTCGAATTGCATAACTCACTACATCTAAGTGCTTGATGTCTGGCGAGAAAATATATTAAATTAGACGTTCACATTTAATGATTATAGTTGGTTTTGAGTAGTATCATATGTAGATATTATCAGTTTACAAGATTGATATTGGGATTCGGATAAGGATTAGGTTCAATATGTCTGAAATTCAAGATCGATAAGAATAATATCTTACTGTTATGAGTTGCACGACATCCTTTATATATTCATATTCACTGTACTGTCAAATATATTTTCAATGGTTATTTATTAAGTATTTGATCGTACTTTGAATGAGAATACCCAGATTTCAATCAAGATTTCAAACTTTCAAGTAAGGTAATAGATGAACTCTACTGGATAACAAAAGCATTTATTAGAAATGTCATTGGCATTATATATATATATATGTTCGCATAAGTTAGAAGCATACTTATTCCATATGGTCTTGATCTTTTTCAAACTATCTGGGGGATCCATCATAAGTATCCTGACTATAGCTTAATCAGACGTAAAGCTAATAAACTGACGAAAGATGAAACCTTTCAGTGATTTTCGTTTTAAGACGAGTGCTTATCGATGTTATGAGAAGCCAATTATCGTTAACATTCCAAAAATGTATTCATTCGTACAACGAAAGTATGTCAGTATTTGATCACTTGACAAAATGCCTCAGCCGGTAAACATAAGACCTATATTCTAAGTTGACAGACTTCAAATAACTAACAAATATTTTATTAGGATAAGTACTTTAACTATTGAACCAAATTATTAAAAAAGCAATAAATGAAATTTATTTGAAATGCATATGACGGTAATTAATGTTGGTAGACAGGAGACGATAGAACTAATTGATTAGATGTAACTGGCCTTTTTAAGGGACCAACGATTTCTGTGTTACTTAAACCAGCGTCATTCTGTCTCACATTATGAGATATTGTCACTAAGCTAATAATTTCCATATTTTTGAGCTTCAATCAAAATCCTGAACTTTCGTAAACGGTTTTAAAATTGGCTTTTTTTCTTTTAATTTGTAACATGAATTATATCTTAGAGATTATTCATTCAGTCTTAAATTAGTTTATGTCGTAGATTTAGAAGTCATAAACTAACATAGGAAATAATTGTTTAATCCACTGTGGTTGCCAACAGATCTCCAGCTAATGTTAGTCACTGATGACAATCAACTACAAAATGAACAATCTTCATAAATCACCTTCATTAATCAAACTTAATTACCTTGTAGTACTTTATACTTCTTTCCACAAAAAAATATTTTCATGTGTGAAACTAAATAGTTGATTGACTTAATCGAATTGCTACTGTAACATACAGCATTCTGATAGTATGGTACATCAAAGATTTATGTTAGTTAAGAAGAGCTTTAATAATGCATAATCTTCAAGACGGTAGTTGCTAGCCGAATAAAAAACTACGTTACGTCTGCCAGTCTCAATTTAATTCATGCATTAACAAGTAGTAGAGTAAATATGAATGTACTGGAACCATGGTAATCATGTTCAAGGACAGTCAGTTGGGGGGAAATATTGGAGAAATAGGAATGTCTGGACAAGGGTAAAACAGTTCTTGTATGTCCCATTGGTTATAGTATTTCTTGGTATTTGGTTCTGCAGTTTTATTTTGTCTTTATCAAGTTACTTATCATCGACTAACTAGCTATCCAGAAGAAGATTAGGACAGTCTATAAGTTTTATTATCGAGCTCCGAACAAACATTCTAACAGTTTATATATATATATTTGTGTGGTTAGTATTTTAAGCAACCAGCGAGGCAGTAAATTTTTGTTTCTGTTACCTAACAGTCTGCATGCAGATTCACGAATTCATGCTTTCGGTTATCCGCCGTGTTTTCAAGCCATTTGAGCATAGTGCGAATCCATATGAATAGCTTAACAACATGCTGGATAACTAAATAGAGAATTTATCATATGTACATAGCATACCAGTTCTACACATCGTTGCTCTAAGTTGTCTAACATTCCAAAAACAACATGTTTTATATAATTGTTGTTAATATAAGCGTGAGCATTACAAAATAATACAAGTAGGACTGGTAATAATAAGCAAATTAGCCCTCCCTACTATTTCGGTATAAATTCAGTTTACGTATACAAATAAAGTAAAGGGTACGTCACTTGATTACACCCAACCTAGTCTTCGGGAGATTAATCAAACATTAGATATCTATAATTTATAACCCTAGATTTCGGTGATTTGTTAAGTTGACCTAGTTATAGACAAATATTTTAAGACTTGCTGATTCATCTTGTATTGACCTTGATTTGTACATCTTTTTGATTGGCTGTTCTCAGACCGAAGTAAGCAAGTAGTAGACAGATCAAGAGGTTTCACAATTCTCATAGCACTCACCCGTTAGATGTTCGCTGACTTGTGTCTTAAGAGGATATTTATAAATAAACATGACATGGAGAGATAATCCCAGGGAATAACAATAAAATTTGAAACTACCTAAGGATTATTGACTGGGGTAAGTTTATTAGTACATGTTTTCATAAATTACTTACAGTTATTGGATTTATCTTGGTATTGTTCTTATATGAATTTTATAGTATCATAGTGACAGTTTGCGTCGAAGACTAATAGTTTAGTACAAGACATTGTTCTGTTTATGTATGCATGTATGTACAACATACATGTGTTTATCGCTCCAAGTTGCCACACCTCAGCAGCGTCACATGATTACCACCAAAGTAGTAGTTACTCCAAGGATAATAACAATAAGAGAGTGAACATATAGAATATGACTCAGGAAGGAAGAGTTAATTCGTGGGAAGAAAGGTATGAAATAATTGTAGGCTCACGATTTATGGGAGGACAAAAAGCGAACGCACGTTCGCCACTGCGACAGACTCCGAGTCATGTCACCCAGTTTCCAACCATCAGTTATGACATTCACGCAGATCCAAATCAGGTAGTCTGCATCTACCAGCACGGCTCAGACAAGAAGTCAGTGACTCAAGAGAGTGATGCTACGTTCCGAGTAGAACTGTCTTATATCAGTAGTTTCCACGGAATGTTTGACCTACATATTTCTATCAATGGTGTCCAATCATCTAAAGCCTCTAGGTGTTTAAGTCATGAAAATTATGTTGATCTAGGTAACATGATGTGAAGATTCCTCTTCTCAGTGTAGTATCTAAATTCCTCAAAAGGACCAGTTTTAATTTTTGTTATGTTGGACTGAACATTCAAAAACTATTATAACCTACGGTTTCTATGAAGTTGAAGACATATGACGGTCACCTGGAAATTTGTCTTTATAAAAATATAACAGAAAAAAAGTAAAGTTAAATAAACATTCATAACATGGGCTATAAGTACTTACTATCATTTTAACATTAAAGCACTAAGCTACTATAACTAGAATGTTAAATGAAATGAGGAAGAATCGTTTTCTTCAACTTCCTTCATCTCACCAAAGTCGACGCAATTTACAGCAAAATTTAGGATACTTCATGATGCATCTATGATCTTTCCTTTATTCCTAGGATAACAAAAGAGTTCACTACATTTTACCGTTCTTGATAAGATCTTAACTATTACTGATAGGTTCACCGTTAGTCTAAGTCAAACACCATTCATGTATAAAAGAATTCAAATCCAGAACCCATGAAATTTCTTTGTTTTCCTTGAAGTTTAATTTAGTTTCATCACATGTGACGGTTGGTTTTGTAGAAATAATAAAACTCGCTCTAACATTTGTGCATGATATAGGAATCTCACAATATATTCTACACCGACACTGCATTCAAAACAAATATGTATCATTTACGCACCATTTCTCGTATAACTGTGGCACAACGATTCACTTAAAAACAGGTCCTAGTCTGATCAACCTAGCATTTAGTTAGCTCACCTGTGGCTGCAAGATAACAAATACGCTAAACTACAGAAATAAACATTTGATCTACGTGATATCTAGGGAGATATTCCTTAATTGTAATGAAACTCTACTATTCGTATCTATAAGTGCATACGTTCGAGGCAACGACGAATCGTTTAGATTCAGTCACCGTCCAGGCTATAAATCACTTTAGGGCTTCAATGGCTGTGTTTGGAATAAAAAAAACTTTAGACAGCGAGATCAAACCTACTTTCCTACCACATAGTTATGTTTCATTATTAAGTCATGAATATGGTGCTGTTGTATTTACAGTACTCAAGATTACGTTTAATCGAACTCAGTGCTCGGTTTATTCTTAACTGTAATAAAAAATGTATTAACAAGAATCAAATGAGTCTCCAAGTTGTAGATGAAACAATAGTCCGCATACACCTTATTTATATGTATATGAGGAAAAAATGTATATTGGCTTAGTTTTTACAGACGAAATTTCTGAATTTATACATAAGGACTCCAGCAATAGTCAATTAGGCAACAGCTACTAGGTTTGTATGTGCTGACCATAATTAGTTCATTGTATGCTGTGATTATCCTATACTATGACTAAAGAGTATGTACGATTAACTTGAACTCTTCTCTAACCTGTGGTTTGGAAATACAAAGTTCCAATCTGATTAACCCTTGGAAATTTATGAACTATAAATGAGGCCGGATACGGGTCCATTTACAAATAATTAGTAAGTGGGAACTACCAGACATTAGTAAATTATACTGATATATTCAGAAGTGGTATATTGGTAATTATTCTGAAAGCTCTAACCCGTGTTAAGAAATAGGGTTAAAAGCAAAATTTACATGTATTTGTAAACTAATTACCAAACAAGTTTCAGCTGATTGGATTCGTCACAGACTGATGTTGATAGGGTATCATCGAAAACCAAGGAGCACTGGACAGCTGTTTTGCACTAATATGGGACCCCTTAGCAGCGTATACCCTAGATTCTGTCCCAGAGGCTTCAGATTGATAAACACGTAACCCTCTGCACCACTGGGCCGGCCGGCATCCAACAGTAGAATCCCCACTTCCATCAGTTTGTGATATTGCGCGACGATTACCCATTTTCACCGGTGATAACTGTTTCACTCCTGACAAGTCTGAACTCCACCAATCACAAAATGATCGGAGTGGAAATTCCTACCAGCTGGATGCTGACTAACCTAATGGTGTGGAGGATTAGGCGCTTATTAACCTAAAGCCACTGGGGCGGAATCTAGAGTGCGCATTGATGAGGGGTTCCATACTAGGACAACTGCCCAGCAGGTCCATGGTTTTCAATGATACCCTATGAACATCAATCTGTGACGAATCCAATCGACTTAAAACTTAATACCAATCTTCACTACCACCGCAATTCGATTACCAAATAAAATACATTTCATACTGAAGACCATGAATAGACTTGAAATAGGAGCTAGTGTATGAATATCTCTATTTACTCACGCTACGGATGCTTTCACTACAGAACACAAATTTTAAGCCTAGAATCAGAATTTCCTGTCGTACAAAGTGCAGTTCTTGTCGTCGAAAAAAACTACATCTTACAATGTCTGACAGACAGACATTCTAGAACCTAAATTTAATTTACTGTTTGACCAATCATATTGCAAGCTAATCGCGACAAAATTCAACTCGTTAGTAGTCGATAGACTAACGTTGTTCCACTTGATTGGTTCATTTAAATACAGTAAAGATCAAAGCCTACTGTTTCGTATCGAGATACAGACAGGCTCCTTTAAAATTATTGATCAGTTTCTCATCATTGCGCACACATACTATACACCTGTCTGTCGTACCAACTAATGACAAGTTGTACGTGTGAGTTGCTTGTGCCTACTTTTAACTTTTTTTTAATTTTTATATTCCTAAGTAAAAATGTCACTATCTCCTTTTAGCATTGTGAAATTGCATTTACAGCCCTTATTTTCAGCTAACCAGGGAAATGTACGACTTTTAGTGTTTAATTAGCAGGTGTAGACACAAAAATACATAGCCTTATAAAACTAAGTGAATGGGTTGGTTTTAAGGGCATAAATTTGCCAAATGAAACATATAATGCCAAGGTCTTAATGAAAAAGGTTAAAGAAAAGCACTTCTAGTACTTATGGAGACCCGCGGCAGAATCCGAAAGTCTGTTTCTGCCGATTCGAATCTTGCCGGTATTATATGTATTCGTTCCTGTATATTAGTGTTTCTATTGAAACTCGAACTCATTAGCAACTAGTTTAATCTTCAGAGCAATATATTCACCAAGTTACTGAAATAAATTACAAAGCTGTTGTCCAATAAATATTATTTATTAAAGTAATTAGTATTTATTGTTTCTTTCGTGATAGTCCATCAGTCTTTGTTAGCTTGGGAGTTTCTTTTACAAAAACCTCTGAAGAATGTTAGGCAGGAGCAAGCATGTGTATTTACTTATACTTCTGAGAATGTGCGAATTATTTTGCTAATGGATAATTTGGTAACAAATATATTTGGTTAACGATAGTGTAGGTATACTCCCTCCGTGTTTCTCGCAGATAGTCCTTCCTTGTTGTTGGTTTACATCACGGACTGACTTCACCCAGGTTACCATTGGAAATACTGGACAGATATTTCGACGTAATCTGTAGCTTCCCATCAATACACATTTACAACCCGGCTAACAGACTGGACCCCAGGACCATTTTATTGTCTTTTGGGTTCCTTAAACCAAGTGGTGGGATTCCAAATGATGTTTATATGGAATGTATAAAACCCAAATAACTTTGATGTGGTAGTGTTCCACATAGCTTCAGCACTATATTATTAAAATTATTCCTAATAACCAGCTATAGTAGTGTTATTTATTTATAACTACTTATCTATCACCGTGTCCTCTACTCAATGTTTTCCAATTCAGTGTATCCCCGCCTTGCCTTCTCTTTTGGTTTCTTATTGCTACTTGAATTGCTTTCCTTGCAAACCTTCGCATTCTCTTATTGATTTGCCTTAAGTATGCATATGTTAAGTATGATAGACCCTACAGTGTTTGTAACTGTCTGTGCTGAAATAGATTCTTAAACTACAACCAACTGGACCAAATTGCTTGAATTGTTAATGATTAACAGGTCTCTATTGAGTATGCTGAACATTAACCATGGTGAAATTCTGCACATTGTTGTGAAACTGAATGAATCTACAGTAAAATTCTCTTGCCTAGCTTTGTGGTTCGTAATCCTACTACAAATTCACTTATTTTTAATTAATCCAGAATACAGAGGAGTTATGAAATATAGCACATAAATTTATAAGAATTGAAAAAAGCCTTCAGTGATCAACCCCTTGATACGTCTAACCCCTAATACGTTCAGGGTGAATGTGCTCCCTGGTTTTTTATCTAGCTCCTTATCTATTCAGTTACATCAAATCTTCAAATGTTTCTTGGAATGGGGCATCCCTGTTTAAGTGTTCTCACTGATAATAAGTTAACCCGTAAATATTCTAATTTACCGGTAACTGTAGTTACAATACCAATGTTACAAATGATTTTTACCCAGAATCAGTATCGTCAGCAACAGTTACTTATCATTTTTACCATAATGAACTGTATAAGTATATCACCATGATTTCTCATTACTTATATATTGTCTCTTGCATATGAGTATCCAGTTATAAAATTAAACTTGTCTGAAATCATTGACTTCTTTAAGCAAATATAGGAGTTCATGTTGTAGAGTTAAAATCCGCGACTATATCCCCTCAAATAATTTCAAATTATTTTGCGACCGACAGCTTTTTCTTATATTCCTAAATGATCTATTAGGTCTCACAACCTGGTGATCATAGTTACTACCCTCCCTCCAACCTAGTATATATTCGAGATCCACCATAATTTGAACAAGTGCTCCAAGGATAGTGGCAGTTTTACAGGTAATTGGTTTAAATGACAATTTACTCAGCATCTAGACTCATTCCCTCAATGTTCCGACTGTGATCCGTTGAAACGTAAACAATAATATTAAAAATACGTCGTTTTGTTGCCGTACGCTTCGTTTTTGTCTGCAATAATAACACATAAATGACATATGGGATGGATTTGTAGTTGAAGATTAAGATGGTGCTTGTTTCGTATTTACTATAGCTAGTAATTATACACTTACTAATACTAGTTGCGCACTCACAAATAACCATTTAGACACAGTGAAAGACTGATGAAATGATACGCTGTAAGTGATAAACATATTGTAAATATTTTCTACTACCTACTCTACACACTTCACTGCGGCTATAAATATAAATACTGATACGCAGTGCATGTTAATAGCGAGACTTCAAATTTCCACTCACTTCTATTTGTTTTCCAGGCTGCGCCAATAAACGCATGTTAAGTGTGACAACTTTACGTAACTAGGTGATTTTATAATGATCGCATTAAGGGTTACATTTGTTAATAACATTAAGAAAGCTGCAGATAAACAGCCTCAAACGAGTTAAGCTATGCCGAACCTTCATCAGTGACAAGTTTCCATGTTATGTAGAAACAAAAGTAGCAAATTATATAAACTGCATGGAAGCAAATAAACGCACGTTTAATATGCAACATAACCATATTCGCAATTTTATTTTAGAAATGTCATTTTATATCTTCTTTTATGTAGTTAAAAATTAAGTCGAGTAGGTTATACTAACTGAGTGGACAATTTTCTTAGAGTCGCTGTCAAACATTTAACTTAACAGTTCAATCTATGTAGTGGGATGCTAAGTCATGAGACTCATTTTTAAGGATGTGTTCACATATCATTAGCCTAGTTATAGAGCTAAAAGATACTACTAGTTTAAAACCAAGATGTTTCAGTTACCGTGTATTAATTCCGTTTTTTTGCCGACCTCGTACAAGCTCTAGATATTCACTTTTTATTTCAATCTTTTTGGAACACTCACTGCACGTGGTAAATGAAATAAAGGTGTTTTATGTATAAGAATATTTCTTGAAGGCGGTCATTCGCAAAGTCATTTGGGCTCAAGCAAAATATATAGACTTTTTTTAGCAAGTGAATTACACTAGGCAGGAACATGAACTCTTACCACTTCTAGTCATATGATATCTAGGAACGATTCATGAACAGTGAAATAAGTGTTAACTGGATCATTTGACTTTATTCGACCGACGGGCTAGAACGAGTAGACAATGACAATTTACTAAAATATTCAACTCAGATAATCAACTTTACCACCTTTAGACAGACACAATGACTTTCATATTTCTAACTGGTTACTTTAAATTGTTTTCTTTTAAAATGACAGAAACATGAGATTTTTAATAAAAATGATACTTCACTCTTATTTTGATATCCTTATCATTTAGTAGTGTATGTTTGATTGTCAATCTAATTGATCTCGTCTTCGTGAATTTGACACTAATAATAAGTAAAATCATTCATATTCAAATACTGAAGACTAGAAACTGAGTTTGATAGTTTTAAAATTTTCCAGGCCTTTTTTATATAACTGTTTTCCGTTATGGCTTTATAAAAACATTCAAACAAGCCCTAAGCAATAACCCATCCAAAAATTACGGTAACATCTCGAGTGCCTTGATGGACAAAACATTATATCCTTTATCGTTTTGCTTAAGTGTAACGTGAATTAACACTTCTTAGACTTTGATTTCTCATCTTGCCGTTATTGTCGGGTCACAATGGACGATAATAATTCAATTTTGTCAGCTGTTGAATAGTGCTAAATAAGACGATTTTTGTACTTCATTTAAAAATATTTGTTCTCACGGTGACTGCTGGCTAGATACTAGTAATGAATCCCCCCCCCATTCTATCATTGTTTATGTATCTGTAATTTTGGTCCGTTTTTTTTGGAGGGGGGAAGGAGATGGTTTATCTCTTTTTGTAGATTATCTATATTCTGTTGATCTGAGCACAATTAATTCGTTGAAGAACCGGTTAAACATTTAAAAAAAATTCAGTGGAAATATAATAATATGATGAATGCTATTCAGAATTTATTCTTTCCTGTCGGTAAAACAATATGTTAACTCTACGATAACCATCCTTGGTTAAATAAATAGATTACGATACTCGTAAGTAACCTCAGTCGTATTATATTCATGATCTTAGGATGTAAAGGATAGCCATGAGGTCTCTAAGTCTTAACGAATTATGACATTCTGAGTGCTGAATCAAATAATCACATCCGAATGTTTGTTTTTGTTTGTCTACATGACTTTTGTTATGTAAATATGCTAATTTGTTACCTGAAGTCAATATTTATGAGTGTCGAAGGCAAAGATAACAGGGATCATAATGAGGGTACTCTACAATTCTCAGTTGTTACTTAGATTCACGACTTCGGATATCGAACATGCTAAGAAATTTAAACATAATTTGTGTTCACTGGAAATCGAATTTAAACGCAACCCAATATATTCGAACAGCTTGGTTACGTGCCGAACAGCTCAGATCGATACTAAAGTGATTGTGTTTGCATGAGTACTGTAGTTTATTGTAGGTATGTTGGTGACATGCATAGAAAGATACATAGTGAACCTACATACCAAATTATATTCAGTTGTTAGAATGAACATAATCTGCACTTTTATTCATTGTAAGTTTCCTTTATAAACTCTTACTAATTGTTAACACTAATCATGTTATTGATCAATTTTAAGACAACATACTAACTATAGCAATAACGTATCACATGAAATTACTTCTTTACAATCTAGTCTCTGTCTAGTTCCATTTGGATCTGAGTCATTCTTATTACGGTTTTTTTGGTCGGTTTTCTTTGAATGATGGGTCATGTGATATAGGTAGTCTTGACATCAAATAATATATATAGTTTCCCTACATAAAACGTATTGCAGACAAAATGAAGAAAATAATGGGTTTATTTATTTCATGAGTTCGGTTTTGCTGCTTGAAACTGAAATAATTACAATGTTGAAAATATACGAAAAATGCATACATGTACTTTAATTTAATTGACATGACTAGACTAACTGGAGAAGCGAAAGATAACCTTAATGTTGTATTTAAAATATTGGTAAGTAGTTACTTGTACTTGACTGTTTGAATATACTCGTTAATTGATATTACTCACCTATTGTCACTTATGCATACTTAGTGAGTCGCCGTTTTATGTTGTCTTTAGATAGGAGTTTTGATAAAATTGGATTGCAGCTAGCAGAGGAATCTACGATGCGAGTTTTGTTCGATTTGTGACTCGTTAACTGGGTGTATCTCTATCTCAGTGTAGATGTTCATATTCAAAGCATGTATCCAGTACATTTCACATCGAACATCATGTGTTATCCACTAAAATATTGAATCCATATACTATTAACTTGTTCAGTGGGAAGAGTGAAGTTTATTTGTTAGTTGGTAGTCATCATCCGGGCTCAACTCAGTGAACAATGTATTGGGATTTGAAACGGAAAATACCGGGTTCAAGTTTAACTGATAATATAAACACTCGGATGAAGTTTCCAGATGGCGAATCTCGAATAGTCTGGAGTGTACATTGTGGATTAGATTACTGGCTATTATCTGACTTCAATAGCCTAAAATAGGTTTTTAATAATATATTATAACATGATGTAACTCAGCAGTGACCTTTTCATTCTTGTACGAAGGTTCACTGGAATACGCTTTGCGAAAGATCAGAATGTGTAACGACCGAAAAATCACTTATAACGCTGCTATGTTAAATGCCGATGTTGGATTGTAGTTGCTTAGGTTCCGATAGATAAATATTTTTAGAGCACTTAGTGTCACATATAACTCTTTAATTTCATGCACATATACCCATCATCAGATGCACATAAAATAAGATATCGATACGCCAAATGTACGATCCTGTATCTGAAATCAGTTCAATCCAACAAGCATAACAAATGGGGTGAGAGAGGAAGTTTAACTATACATTAAACATGTATACACAAAGAAATGTACAATGTAAGAGTTGATATGTTCAGGGGATGATTTGGACTTTTACATATCAAGCCTTGATCACCAGATATATTCTCACCAATAAACGTCTCGTTAAGACTTCAATGTCTTATCCAATGAGACGGCCCCAGTAAGTGAATTTACAATACTAACTAACTGTAGAGTTTGTAATATAATTTTCTTACACTGGACACTTTTTTGTTAATGCAACTACTATAAGCAAATAATTTTGACATCGATATGCGAATGTTAACAATCTAATTTATCAGTGAAAGTTTAACATAACTTTTTCCAAAGAATTTTAATACGTCAGATGAACATGGATCTTAATTCTGTGATTAAAGTATTCATATTCCCTCCTCGTGTTGCTTTATTGCTACTTATAAAATACTCTTTATTCAATCGGTCTTAGTATCATCAAATCCGATCTAATAATTTACACACATCAGTCTACACTTATATATTTAGGAATAGTTTTCGTTACAATTTATTATTAAGGTAAAATAACCATTATCAATCAAAACACTTCCATAGTGCACATAATAATGAGTCACTTAATTAAATCGCCATATGCCCACTGACTAATAGAATTCGATTAGCACCATAGATTAGACACTGCACTGGTTGACACAATTCAGTGATCAATTGATGTAAATATCTAATTCTATTAAAAGAAGAGGTCAGTGGTACTGCGAATTGATTGGTAACGTCTTAGACTGCGATACAGAATGATACAGGTTTGAGTTTCACGTAAGGCTCCAATTTCTTTAATATTCCATGCACTCCGTGATGATGAAGACGAGATTCATGTATTTTTGACGTTTGATTGTAACTGTGCTAGTCTATTGAAATCCAATTTGTCCCAGAGCAAGTATTTCACTACAAGTAGATAAAAGGCATTTACTAGATTTTTTTGATTATTTAGTGTTTAGTACTACATTACTAACTCCGCCTGGAATACCCCCTACTGTTACTATCGGTCCCAAGCCCGAACAAAGGAGAAGGGTTGGGCATGGGGTTAGCAACCCCATCCAGTAAAAATAACCTTGCTAAGAAAACGCTGACCAGATGAAAACATCCTAACTCTGCCTAGGAAGTTAGAAGGTCTTCATCTCGAAGAGTTATGACGCCTCATGGCGAAAGCCGAGTTTCTTCGGAAGTCACAAGGCCGATGCCCCTTCTGACAACCAGAGCAACAATACAGGTACACGGATTACAATGCTGTTTCAGGCTAATCAGTTCGACAAAACTACATTTGAGAAAATTTTTGTTTCCATCATTACATAGATTATAGGATTTAATCACCCTAATCAAAACTTTGTATTTAATACTTTAGAGTATTTTGAAAAAGAAATCAGTTTTATCTGTTGTACTAGATCCATTACAACCCCGTTTTCAGTATCAAGTCTCTGATAGGTTAGGTTAGTTGAATATATTGTGGAAACAAAGTTTTCCCCGCATCTGATGATGCCACTTTGACTAAACTGACGAATCAACTTAAAACAGCCACCTTCTTTTACATCTATCAATTCAATTTCTCTTGTGGTACAAGTTATGTCGACCGATCTGCAAGTCTGCAATTTTGTAATCGTAAACATCATCCAGTATGACAGTAAAAGTTTGGCTAAAACGGTTAACATCTCAGTACTTATCCATTTATTTGAAGTATGTTATATTGGATTCACTTATCAGTCGTTTTCAATTGTTTGCTGCGATAACAATTGTCTACCGTTGTCGGTCATACTAATGTCTTCAAATAGTAAAAGCAATAGCAATTCAGATAGAAAACTGGAGCTTTACGTGCAAAATAATTATATCTAGTCCCTTTTTTCCATGGTTAACAACAGACCAAGGAGGCCATTATTTATCGAAATGATAAGATAACCCTATTTTCCCTATGTATCTTCCCAACTCTTCTCATTTTCAAATATTATTGTTATTACTACTGGTATCGTATTTTTATAACTGACATCCCGTAATCACATGAACAATTTTATTGGACATTCACTCACTCTATTTTAGTATTTCATATCATCGTATGCATCGCCTTAGTCTAACTTCCTTCAAACATTTGTTTTGATTTCACCGTAATATATATTTTCGCTAATGATGATACTGATGATCATCTAATTAGAGTTAACACCATAAACTAATCAGTTCGACACTAACGATCCAAAATTCATACCCTGTAACCTAATTTCACAGATATTTCAGCCTTAAACTTGACTATTTATCATTTCGAATTATTAATTAATTTGGATCTATAATTGTGTAGAACCTAATCAGGATTTCTCAGAAAGGATATTCTTTATTCATAAATGCTTTTTTTAATACAAATGGGGATTTTTCGTCAATTAAAACTAAGTTTCATAATGGACTTGGTTGTCTTATATTCACGATGATATCCTAATAGTTAAACTTTTACAAGAGACATCATGATGTGATGTTTGATGATCTCTCTTATGTCCTAACACTACCAATCGTGACGTAAAGAAGAAAAATAATAACCTTGGCAAGATCAATTTAGACAAATCGTTAACACGTGACTGTTATCCTATTCTGGACTGTCGACCCGATACCAGCTAGACCGAACGGAATAGAGTAGGAACACAAGACCTTGATTCACCAGCCCAAAGATCCGTGTACATAGATAAACTTTTGTAAGGTAGCTCTGAAAGCTTTTGTCACTTAGATTAGTCGTCTCCAGCAACAATCTCTAGAACTTGGGAACTAGCTATAGTTCCAAGTTGCTAAAATGAAACGAATGTATCCAAACTGTCTATCTTGTAATTTACTCTTGAATTTACTTGAATCATAAACTTGGACAAATTCGCCATTTTGTTTGTAAGGTTGTACTCATTTAAATGGTTTAATCAAGAATATTCTTGCCTAATATATTTATCAAATTTGTCTTTGTTTAGAGGACAGTCAATATGCATCTAAATGTATGTGACGTATTACGTTTTAGTTTTTTTATCTATCACACTCTCTACCTCCATTTCCAGATCGATTGTGGTTAGACAAATTTCCTTCTGTCTACCCAACTTACGTTATCAGTATTATACATTGGTATGTTAGTGTGTCTAAGTTGTCTCTACGCACATGCCATCTAAATTCTGTGAAAATTCTATATGCATTTGAAGATAACAAGTCTTTTAACTGCCTAACGTTTAGTCGCCTGCCTAAATCTTCATCCCTTATATCAGTCGGTTTTTACCATCCCACAGAACAGGCTTATGTATATGCAACAACGTAAATTATATTAATCAAGGCACCAGTTTTTAGTAAATTTTCATGCATAATAAAAAGCCGCATAGTTTCAGCCCGGAATGTGAATTTTACTCGTCGGCGTTTGAAGTCAACCAATCAGAGATGCGCGCGAATGTTTTTTTCTAACCAGACTGATAACCTTGTAATCCGATTGGTTATTATGTGCGCTTTTAGGTTTGACTTATTGTTATGTGGATTATGTTGATTACAAATAAATAAACTAGACTACTGGTAATGTTTACATTGTTTATCAAGTTGCATAGTGAATAGACAGGTTCGTCTGGTTACTGTTATATGTACTATTTATTGAATCCTGTTACGTTTTATTATTGTTGTAATTAATACTTGGGATAATAAACATTGTACAATGCTGTGATTCTGGGAGGTAGTTCGTTGTGTGGTTTGCTTATTAAAATGATCTTAAGAAGACCATACAACCGACTGGCTTTCCCACTGTGCAGCATTAAACAGCCATATCATCTAATGTATTCTAATTAGTAGTTTTAGAAATTAGTAGTTCTGTAGTGTTAATTAGCTTAATTGGGGGGAGGAAGCCGTTTAGCTGGATACGGCTTTGTCATAGTTTAAACGTATTAGTTCACATTACATTGTATTCACGAATTAAGGCCAGTGATTCTAGATCTCTAAATAAGCTGGTAGACTTAAGTCCGGTTATCTAAATTCCTCTTCGCCTAATCAGTTTTGAAGTTATGCTGCCATAATTCATTATTGTCTCAGTTTATTTATTTCTAATAAAAAAAAAGACTTCCGTATCCAGTTTTCTTTAGAATTTCCTTTCCGACTCAGTTGACTGTTGACTATTAGGTAAATTGGTAGGTTTTAGAATTCAAGTTCTTTGAAGAGTACTATTCGTATACATGAATTTCACTTCAGATAGTGTTATTCATGAATTGTTAAAATTTACTAGTGACTTATTTCAGTTATTCGATCTTACTTGAAGGGCTGTGAAAGTTGGTCATGTAACATGCACTATTAGGGTTTCTGTAGATTTTTTTTCGGATCATGCTTAATATTTAATATTTGTTCATTTCTGTTAATACGACTTCTGCTACTTTGATAGTTGTACTGACGGGATGTGGTAACTTTGACCGATGTATATATATATATATAACAAGTTCTAAATTGTATATGACTGACTTACTTAACTCTGTCATTACTTTTCACTTGGTTGTACTACTCATAGGAAAATTATTACATGGTCTTCAAAAATCCTTCGTTAGGTTTAAGCTCATAGATTATGTGCAAGATTACTTCCCTAAAGTGAAAACACCAGAGAATAAGTTGTAATATGAAATGAATCATTTATCGAGCATGCCTATTAACACAGTTTTAATGGTCATACTGATGACAGGCATCAATGTGCTAGTTTTTATTAATACGACTAACTTTACTAAGACTAAATCACAAACCAACTGACCTAACTAAATGATTGAACTTGATAAGAAAAGGAAGAAGACAGTATTTATTGTGTGATATATCGTGACTTGATACAGTCATTTGATTAGTGGCTGATTTATTAGAATGTCTTTATGTTACTTGAATGTAATCGTGTAGTAGTTTAGTAATTGTCTTGTGTATAGTTTTTTTTTCTGTACGAACGTAAACTTATTGATACTTGCATCATTTAGAGTTATTTATCCTCAGAATCTGTTCCGCCATTCAAAATCGCTATGATGGGTTTATATTCAGACTAACTAATATTGATGACTACAATAAGTTAGTGTGTTATGTTTCAATCAGAGTAAGTAACCCTACCACTTCATTTACCATATCAACAGCTGTAGTCGAAATTAAGTGATAGCATGAGCCTTTTCGAGGTTAAGCATAGAATTCCCTGTGAAATTAGAATTAAGAAGATTTTAATGACTACTTAACAACAATATTTGATATCAGTTAATTTAATGTTCATACCAAACACGTGTTTGGTGAGATTTCAGTTTATATTGAGACTTAGACTATTCATTAGTTCCCATCTACGTGATGGAGTATAAAAAGTGATAAACTTATAAAAACAATAAATTTACGGTTATTAATACAATGACTACAATATTTCTTTTTGTGGTATAGGACGGATATCGTAAAAGTTAAAGAAATTTGATAATAATTTTAGTAGGAAACTATGAATCTGAACATAATTCTTCGACACATTGAAAGTTTTGTCCTACTCTGCAAATAGAACTTAAAATGAGTATGTCTCGAGAAACTCTGCATTGAGTAACTTTAAACTAAATAGTAGTATATTCCACTTAGATTCTATAAAATATGATGCTATCCTCGATATTATCCAATTACACTCATATATGATTTATCATTCAATGCGAGTTATGTAATGCAGTCATATTTGCATTTGTTGCAATTCAGATACTATTGATTGTAGTTCAAGATAATGATAAACAGGTGGTACATCTCATGCAAGGGCAGGATCTGAACCAACTAATAGACCAGAGACTATCTATGACAACCAAATATGAGTACAAGGGAGAAGAATAGACTTTCGAAAGAACTTTTATATCTCAAGAAAACAATGATATAACTAAGCAACTTAGTGTGCATGGTATTTTACGAAATAAAGTATAACATAAATAGGTGATAGTTAGGCCACTTTGTAGCGGTTACAGAAATTATTAATGTCGTGCATATTCAGCGAGTTTTTAAACTACTGACTGTGGTCGGCCTTAATGTCTCGCTTTTAAGAAAGATAGTCCATTAAATAATACCTGGGTTAACCTGCATCAGTCTAAAATCTCACCATTCATCATTATTAACTCGTCACTTTCACGACAATAGTTTTATATATTGATCGATGGCTCAGATGGTTGTAAGTCTCAAACAGAATACATGCTTTTAGTTATAGGAGTCTTCTTGATCGGGATTCTGAATCTGTTGGGTTTGAAGTCTGGTCTGTTTATCCGATATGTTGATCGGACGGTGATATTTCTCTTTCGGATACATCTTGTGAATTGGACAACAGTAGATTGAAATTAATCCAGATGTTAACAAGCAGCTAATAGCACGCTTATATTCAGTTAGTGTTATTAAATGGAATATCAAAGTGGAAAGATTGGTGTACATTCGAAATAAACTAATTACTTTCTAGTTCATGACTATTAAGGCTATAAGAGCATAGTAGGTACACAACCGCTATTATATCTGGTTTTCTAGTCTTCGTAATTCATCCACCAACCTAATGATATATTAGGAAAAGGCACTTAGAAATGTTATGATGGATTTCTGCTGAAGACGAAGAATGGCTTTTCGTTGATACACAAAGATTAAATCCTTCTTCGAATTCGGCTGTAAATTATTTCAGAAACTATAATTGGCTTAGAGTTTACGTGGGTCATATTTCGTTAAAGATTGACAGGTATACTATTGAATCCTTAATTTTTAAATCACTTCTTGAAAATCTAGGTATGTGTCACCGGTACCACACAATTCTTTGGATGTCTTTCCATAGAAGGATATATATCGTTATTCTCTGAAAAGCGTGAGGTAACCACTTAACACACTTAATGCTACTTAAGGTATTTTGTTCATAATCGAACTACTGAGTTTCTTCCGCTTTGTTGTGTGGGTGTTGATAAATTTTGCTGATTGATGACGACGGATAAGCATCAGTAATTTCAGCTGGTTTTCAGAAAGCCTTAGGTTTAAGCTATTCACATTCAGGACGAACGATACCAGCATGTATCAGGAAGTCCTTATCAACATTCATCCATCTTCAAGTATTGATATCGGTTACTGAAGTTTGAAGGCCGGTTACCAATAAGGTTGAGGCATCAGTCTCTGTTACTATTCTGTCTTGTTATTCCTGCAACAAGATGAGATTCGAATATTTGTTGCACTATGCTCTCCCAAAAATCGTCATCTAGTTATGAAAATTAGTATTATTTTCTGTGGATTTCATTTGTTACCGCCCCTGTTCAATTTACTCACTAATATGAAGTAGAGCTCTCTTAGTTTGTTGATATGAGATAACCTGAATCGATGCACATTATCGCCACATAGTACGTTGATCATGGCTAACCGATACCACGTGGCAACTTACCTTATTAGGAAGTTGAAAAAGGTTAACAGCACTGTCACTTTAGTCTACTTTATCAATTTAATTGCATTAAGACGATTTTGATAGATTGTCTTGTTTAGAGCGTTCAGTGTCACGTTATTTAATTGAGTAGTGATTTCTGTTAGATTTGAATTTCCAATCTAGGTTTTATGCTCAGGAATAATATATGTTGGTTACTTTATAGTTATTAATGTCAAAGATTTGATTATGTGGGCATATTATTCAATAGTTTTACGGATACATTCAGCCAGTAAGTCATGAGCTGCTTAGAACCTGGAACAAATATACACCAACCGAAGTTGTTATATAACCGAATAACGATATAAAATTACCAGGATGTATATTCAAAGTAGTAAGAACACTAGCGGTAATAAAAAAGACTTAGAGATTCGATTGAAAAATGAGGGAATGAATTCATAAAATAAAAGTACGAAATTTGAAAGTTGTGAAATAATGGAAGACGCAAAATAAATGTACCTATGAAACGAATTGTGAGCAATGCCACTAAACATCAACAGTTGGTCCCAGTTATCACATGGACCTAATCCAGGCAAATCAACACCTACCAATCATG
This sequence comes from Schistosoma japonicum, assembly GCA_025215515.1. Lineage (NCBI taxonomy): Eukaryota > Metazoa > Platyhelminthes > Trematoda > Strigeidida > Schistosomatidae > Schistosoma > Schistosoma japonicum. Next base: position 10,249,888 of record CM046067.1, on the reverse strand, counting down.
ACTTGGATAAAAAAAAAAGAATGACTTTGTGGACTGATGTCCCATTTGTTTTGTTTATCATCAGCTTTCTCAATTGTTTCTAAGTCAACCAACATTGCGTGTCATGACAGGCTGTGTTTAAGCATGCGTAACATACGTCCCAACCACTTTCGATTTGCAATACTGTTATCAGTACGGCATATCTCCTCCTGTTGAGGTTGTATTCCCTAGTGTAAGTACGTTAATCGCAAAATCTTCATTGTATCTCTACATAATTAGACTATTTAGCCCAGAAAATGCACTTTCACGTAAATCCTTCTGAATTGTAAGTCTTGGTCATAATCTCAATGGTATATTTCCAAAGTATGAATCACTCATATCACTATTGAAATCTACATTATATTGCACTAAAATGGCATATGCAATGATGTCAGTAATTACATAATAATAACAATGCGTTGGGAACTTAATATTTTGGAGTAGATTTAAACTTTTGGTGATTGATTCAAAGTCCCCATTGCTTTAGAGATGATTAAAATAAAGAGTAAAGAATTAAAAATCAATATGAATTGTTATGGAAATCTACTGTTAAAATGGATAGCAAAGCATCACTTAGATACATGCAGTTTCAACTGATACCTACCACATTTATACATCACTTAAAAATATGTTGACTTGATTGAAAAAAAATCTGTAGAGTTGACAATACATGGTTTGAAGAGTAAAACATTTTTCATTTTATCTAAATATTGTGTTAACATTTACAACATAGATTTTAAATATTTGACTGATGAAGATACTAACTACGTTCATCTTATTACAAACCGTCAGTTAAATAATTATTTAAATAACTAGCTGACTAAGAAATTCCCTTTTTAGAGATAAATCTATAGATTATGTCACCTTCATGCCAACACTAATACTACGACGATATCGACGACTAGGACTTACCACTACTACAAGTAACAATGATAATACTATTAGGAAAAATTTGTACATTCCCATTGATTTGTTATTGACTGGAGCTGGTCAGCACTGTTGCTATATGTGCATCCTTAGTGGATGGCCTCGATATAGTGATTGTTCACAAGTATAATTTAAGTTGGATTGTGACTGGCAAAATAAATCCAGTGGTGAACGCGGTGGCGTATGATACAAAACGGACTGAGTTCGAATCCCACTGTGAACATCAACATTGGGATGCAAGGTACATCAGGCCAACGAGTCCTAAATAGGACGAAACGCGCGTCCTGAATTCCACTTACCAGTCACAATCCAACTTAAATAATGATAATACTAGTTTTTTTTTAATTCAGTACTATTTGCAACACACAACTATAATAATAAATTTTGTTACAAAACGAAGTATCGGTATCAAGCGAGCTGTATTACGACAAATTTCTATTTAGCATACATTCAAACGGTAATTGTTCGAAAACGTGTAACTGGTGTTTCAATAGACAGTAGTTGACATTCACTTCGATCACGTAGATTTTCTACTCTGTCAGTTGCTAAGTATTGTTTTTTTCCATCACATATAAGGTGCATAAATTTCAGTATGCTTATCTCGTGTTTCTTCAAAGGATAGCCAAAAAGGAAAATATGCAGAGAACAGTAGAGTTCACATTTTAAATTTTCTAGTATTTAGCTTATTATTATTTTGTAAACCATTGAAAATAACGTGTGAAAACTTATGCAGTTAACAATTATACATATTCAGTTCAAAGAAATCTATTTGGGATATTTTCATGGTTGGAAAATGAGTAACTTATACGTTTGAGCAGACCATCACATCAGAGCTTATTTTTGCAACTAAATTCCCTACTAATATCTGAGCTGTTTAATTTCTAAATTAAATATTTCCTATTAAAGTAATCTCTGGGTCAGAGCAGCATTATCTTCTTCCTGAGTTCACTAACTTGTGTAACGGATGTAGTAGAGTTGGGTTTTCAGTTAGTAGCTATCTGTCCTCAATATCTCAGTGGATAACTCTTAATTTTAGATAAAAGAGACTAGGTTCTAACTTCAATGTGAATTTCACTACTGAAATGATGGAACATCCTGCCGACTACTTTCAAACAGGCTAAAACGTGCATCGGTAATTTCACTATTAGTCATAATTCAAATATATCTAATCAGAGTGATTTAAGGACTGTCTGAAATTGAACTCATTGGTTAGTTATGCATTATTACTTAAAGTATCATTTGTAAAGTTCATTTGTCTATAAGGTTTTTATATCATGCTCAAGTACGATATCATTCAATGTCTGAGTTTATGATATTCACAGAATGTACTTGTATTTAGAAATGAAACCATTCGAAAATTGTTAATAATAAAGTGCAAACGACTACCTTATTTTTGAAATTAACTACACATTAAAATTTTCAATACTTCATCCACTATTGACACATTGATTTGCATGGCGTTTGCCACAGATTTATGTCTGTTTGGGTACCAGTGAAAACTAGGGAGCACTGGGCAGCTATTCTATCCTAATATGGAGGTTCCTCAGTAATATTGCACCCTTGATCCAGCCATGGAACCGAGTCCAAGATCTTCAGGTCTTACGGTGACCATTGACCATCAGCATCATTAATCACCAAAGCGACAACGAATACAAACAACTAAACTTAATACTGATCTCTACAAAACTACATCAATTCAACTACCCTAGAATTATAATCAATGAAAAATTTTATATTAAAATATGCAACCTCGTAAAATTGTTTATCAGTGTTTTTTTAGTGTGAGATGATCTGTTTACACAATGTTCTAATTAGCTAATTAAGTCAATAAAGTTTGCAAAAAGTATATTTTAAAACAATAAAAAAAAATGCTAATTCATATTAACTCTGTAGAGTTCAGTTAAAATTATTGAAGCCTGGATTATTTTCCATTTCTCTCTACTAAGAATCATTTCATTCTCTCCCTATCAAACATTTTTTGTGCAACGAATAACTCAGTAAATTGTTTTTGACCTTTGATTTCTTTTTCACATTATCTGGAAAAATCATGTCAACGATATGCATATTTGTTAATAGAGGTTGAAAACAAATTAGATTTTGTAATTTAATATCACTGATAGGACTTGATTAGACAATCAATGCGAAACAAAAGGTACTGAGTGGCTGTTTCTTCCTAGTACTACACTCTTGAACAGTGCACATCCATGATTCTGTCCTGAAACAAACCCAGGACCTACAGGTTTCAGGGCTAGTGCTACTAACGTTGGTATACTGATCGCTTACACTCCGAACTACAGTCAGTTTTTTGACAATACGCAACCATCCATTACCATTGGTGGTATTTTTCAATAATTTTTAATTAGTCAGCGATGAAGTCTCAGTAACAGTGGCCTGTTACTGTGCTTGAGAGACACTAAGTTATATTAGAATTTCGAAGTTACCATTCCAAGTTTGATACTGGGTAATTGAATTTTACTTCATCATTTTGTTTTTACTCTCTCTCTCTCTCTCTCTCTCTATATATATATATATATATATATATATATATATATATATATATATATATATATATATGAATCTTATAGATTATGCCATACACTGGAGGTTTTGTACGCTATTTAACTAATATAGTCTATTATTTCTCAACAATATTGAGTTCTCTGAGGGAAATGGTTGAATTACTATTATTTCATTACCATTCTAGGCGACTTCATTATAACTGACTTAAAGAGAAAGGGATTATATTTTAACTATTTCACAGGTATTAAATTACTCCTTATGTTTCCATTTACTGTTTGTTCTGCTTTAACTTTTGAACATGTGGATTGCAGACTTTCGGACTGACAAATTGGATCTTTACTTGTTAATTCCACATTACTGTGATTGGAGAAATCCTATAACATTCTTATAGTTTCTTAGATTCAGAATTACGATATTTTCCCAGTCGATTATTATGTATTTTAATTTCTTTATTGGTACTTAATTATTCATATTCACGTATATAACTATTACATAACAGCTTGACTATATCATTCTGAATCTGTACACAGTAACAGGAGGACATTTTTAACAGAAATATGACATGTTCTTTCCAGCAACTCAGGAAACAACCTTTAACAATTAAAAATTAAGCACGTCCAGCATTTTATCCCAGTTCCTTTACTAACAATAATACAGTGTTAGATGAGCGGACATATATAGAAAGTCTTAAGGTGTCATTTAGAATCATCCAGTAAAATGAGAATGCTGCTTGATACTTAATGCACACAATTAAAAAATTTCAAATTGGTAGTTCAAAAGAATACAATTTTCATTTGATTGTGTAGGAATATGTGCAAAATACTGAATTTTTACAAAAGTAGTAAAACACTTATTTGTTTTTTATGCTATGAGAAAAAAAATTCACGCAGAGAATACATTGCATAATATGGTAATTTATTATGAAGGATATTAGATAATGCAAATTAAGCAAATTTGCAAAAGTATCCAAGAATAAGAACCCATGAAAGCCTAAACCTACCTTTAACACTCAGACAATAGTCAGGTACATATACATCAGTTATGAAAGTAAGCAATATGTACAGCCACATTATTCAAATGCAATAGAACAAATCTGTAATATTTATATATTAATCACAATTTAGTTGAGAAGGTTTATTAATATTTTACTTGTTCATCTAGTTATACATTATTATCTTAAGGGTCTGGTAACAAATAACAATTATTTTTTAAATTATTATTCCCTAACTCTTTTCGTCGAAATCGAAAAGTACAATACACACAAAACTTCACGAATATAGGTCACTGAGTATTGATGAATATCACTTATATCTAGTCTTTTGTACTTATTAAATTCTATTTGATACCCATTCAAGTCACATATTAAGCATCAGTTCCATGGTATTAAAGGTTGGTCTTATTGACACGTAAAAACTAACATCTAAGCCACGTCAAATAAGGTTTCTTATATACTATCTGCAATAACTTACTATTTAAATAAGGGTTCACTAAGTCACTAGGATACATACTTGCATACTACAGAAATAAATTATAGATTTTTACTAACTAATGAAGTCAACTAACAGCATAAACTAATAATGTTACTAGATACTTGAAGAGACCCACAATCGATAGTAAAATAAGGCTAAATATACTAGCATCTTAAACATAGCAATTTAAAGTTTTATCCAACTCCATATCGTGAGTTTTACAAAGTGAACTTGTCCCTGAGTTTTCTTTGTATTTTCGATACAAATAAAGCACATTTAATGCACACAATTCACACCAACTACCTGTACATAGAATTCAATCCGAAATTCTCCATATTTCAGTGATTATAGTGTCCTTCGGCCATTGAATCCTTATGTGATCCTTGAATTAGTTTAGGGCAGTACATTGGAACTGCCAGATTAATAATCTGAATAAACAGGTAATTTAAACCAAGAGAAGTAATAATAAACAGTTACTAATCAAGAGAAATGTCTGATGCCTAAGGGCAGTGGATTCAAACATTAGTAACGACATGAATCTGAATTAATGAGGGATTCCATGCTGAGACAAAACATTCGCTCAGTCCTTCCCGGGAAGTATGCAATATAAATTATTTTCAAATTAGCATTTCTCATTGTGTAATAATTAAAAGACATTCATTAATAACAACGTTTGCAATCACGTCTTTACACATAAATATTGATCCACTAAAACTTTATAATTTACAACGCTGTTATTCGGCTTCCTGATTATGAATAGATTTGCGACAAATTACTTCATAAAACCTTAACACTTTCAGTATTTATCCTAGAAGTTTCAAGAATTCCAAGAGTGACCGTATGTCAATTAACCACAAAGAAAATTTTCAATTGTATTTTTGTCTTTTACTTTATTCACAGTTAACTTAAAGTCTAAACGTCGGCTAGATTTGTCACTGTCTCAAGCTTTTCATTCTAACAATGTAAATTTATTCTAATAAGCATAATCTTTAAATGTAGACTAGTTCGATCCACCAAAAGTTTTCTTGTCTTTTATTTCGTACTTTATTTCTAATTTTATTTGACATTAGTTGTCATAACAGATTATTAATCAACAAAATAGACGTAACTAACTAACTAACTAACACATTTACATGGTGATTATTAGTTTACAACTACTTTTTATGTCACCAAAAACTCCACTCTATTCCATATTTCCTTAATTTTTTACCACTTTCTATTCATCCTACTTTTATAATAAAAATAATAATATTAATGACCATATTTCTCCAGATACACACACGTACAGAGACAAGTAAATGTGTAGTTGCGTACACATCTACTATAAGACAACAACTGGAACGACAATTCTATAACAGTCTAGGAATATGATTCATTTTTAATCAATGACAGTAATTTCATGAAATAATTTTTTGCTTATTCTCTCGTTTTTAGGTGCTATTGTTTTTGTCTGATGGTTATATTCTCATAGGGATCATAGTTGTAGTGTATGAAATAAAAATGAAAATTCTATTTTCAAGTTTGTTACTGTTGCTTTTTATTGTAAACAAACTTGTTCTAGTCTCCTTAGCCTATTGACAAGCGATCGTGTTATGACATATCTATGTGTATCTGTATATAAACAGGAAAATAGAGAAGAATAAAATACTGCTGAACATTCGTTGCAAAGAATAAAGAAGTGGTTGATCATTAGTGTTTGTTTAAATTAACGTTTCCTTTTTGTAAATCTCATTAACTATAATGGGTCAGTGGTTGACAAAATCTGTACAAGGATACGAAAATTAACTTATTATGTTCTTAAATATTGATGTGTCTTATGATACAGACGAGATGTCCACATACTCATAAGAGGATGATGTATATAATGAGCAGCAGCAGTTCCATATATCTTAGTTTATTGTTTCTAAGCTTAAGAATGTTACTGAAGTATTTTTAACCCTAAGTAAATCCTCCGAGTAAGTAGTAACAAGGTTGGGCTTAAAGTACCATGACAAGATAGTGGTGATTATTTATCAAGTGACGTGGCTTAGACATGCGTTATTTATGTCCAGCTACCCTACTTTCTTCAACAATGATTAATATACGAGCACGCTAAGAGGAAGCTAAGGCTAGTCAGAAGACGATGGCATCATTCCATGCTTTCATTGTTTGTTGGATTGATCACTGCTGATCGGAGCACATTTCCTGGTTGATATCCACGAGGTAATGGTAACCAGTGTCTTCAGACTTTACGTAACATGCTCTAAGGTAAATCACGTTGGCACATATGCATTCATTCTATTTTTTTTCAGAGTTATTCGCCGTTAATTGTACGCCGAATTTCGTTCATTGGCGTCATTTTTTCATACAGTATACGCTGCATTTCAATACTGTTTCTACGTTTTTGCCACCTTTGATGTATTCATTTGATATATTAAGTTAGTATGTTTTACTGTGTTTCTCTTTCCTCACCATGTTTTCATTAGTACTCACATGCATACACATGATGCTTAAGCATAATAAATGTCAGTAATTGTTTCATTCTCTCTCTCTCTCATGAAGAACCTCTTCACAGTGTCTAACTCATTACACTTTCAGAATCAGCTTATGGGTCCTTGGTCTGATCATTATTTACTTGGCGAATACCCACCACCAAGGAGTCTTAGTACTATCATCATATTTTTATGCATCAGCCTATTTTTTCTTAGGTAATTGATTCGATACTCGAAGACCTATTCAACTGCTTAATTTTTTATGTTGCTGACTCAATAAACTATTCTGATGCTCTACAATATCTACGTTTATTTTTGAGATTAATCAATAGTGACTATTACTAACCCACGCTGATATACATTACTGATGAATTCATTTTAAAATGAGTTTTTATAACGTTCATACTTTTTAATATAATTCAAACTAAGCTACTTGCCTACTCAAAGGGATTGATAACGATATGGTCGATTTATCAGTCGTTTCCTTTACATTTAAGCAAGCCACATCGTCATAAAAACGATTGAAACTATGAAGTCACAGGTATCGTCTGAATCGGATTGTGGCTGGCAAGCAGAATCCAGGACTCACGTTTCGTCCCAAACGCCACTGCGTTCACCACTAGGCTACTTAGTCCAGATAGCCACACAGGCTAACAACATTGTTATCACGAGTGACCTTTATGTACCAACTAAAATAAGCATGATTTCATTCGTATTCGATAATCTGGGTGAAGTTAAAATCATACCGCTTTTTATCATAATTTACCCAGTATCGAACTAGATAGCTTGAAAGTGTATCTCCCAGTCTACTGAATATTCGTTTGTTAGAGAAGCTAACACTACTATCACTACTTGACTTTTATCAGATACATTTTCACTAATGATTATGTAAATTAAAAAAAAATCTCAATTACTGGGTAAGTTAGTAATGACCGACACATGAAATGTAAATATCAGAATGAATAAAAATGTCTAACGATTAAATCACAACTTAACATTTAAATTACATTCTATACCTCTTTTATATCTATATGTACGTTTATGCGTGCTTAATCCTTCTAAATAACTTTTTAAATGTCACTTGACTTTATAAGTTGTCATATAATAATAAACTGTTTATTGTAAAGATTTGTAGTTGGTATCCCATTTATAAAATGATACAATCTCTGTTTCGGTTTTCTTTTCTTTTTTTTTTTAAATCTTAATATTGTTGTTAAGTTATTCATTAGAAGAAATTAGCCAATAAATTAACTGCTATACAATTGTCAATAGTGTCATTTTTATTGTGTACTCATGTAACAAAACAAATGAGAACCATATGAATTGTGTGTATGTTGTATTTCTCATAGCATTTATGTATATTTATAGATTTTCTGTAGGTGTGTCTACCTATGCATACGTATGTTTATGTACCTACTACTTACTTGAGATATGCAAGTCATAGTAATGTGTTATTATTATTATTATTATTTGTAATTAATTGAATCACGTACACAATACTATGAATTATGTCATATGGTAAAAAGAATTTAGTGACATTAAATAGGCATTGCATTATCCAGCATACTGTTAAGCTATTCGGATAGATTGGATCAAGAACGTGTAAATTGAAGTTCCTATGAATTCTAATTACATTTGATCAACTTGAAACATCTCAAAGAAGCCAAAGCCTTTTAAAAGGTACTGAGATGCTGAAATGTTTGTCTACAACGTTGTGAATGTTCACATCTAGCACTTTTGGCAATTTTCTCGGTTATTCAGTATGTGAATACTGCATATTCAAGATTCTATTTCATACATCACGAGTTATCTCCAGTTGCCTGTCATGAACAGGTTAGTGTTGTTAAATCAAATATTCCGGATGAAAATCATAGTTATTTTAGAAGTAATCACTTCAAATGAATTACTAAATGTACACTACATACCCACTAACTAAACAGGTAGGTGTTCGAAAATATGGTATTCAGCTTACTTATTGGATATTAAATATGTTACAGGTAACCTGAACCCATCTAAACAAACTGTTAACATCCGTGTATTACTCCTTGCTTAAGAAAACAAAAAAAAATCAGACTACAGCCAACCAGTAACAATAATTTCATTAATTATTTCTTCAAATACATTTAGAAAATAGTCGATTATGCCTACAACAGAGTAGCACAATTAGAGTTTTAGTTTTCCAATGTATTGTCAAATAATTGGAGTACAACTGGAATTCACTCTTTCGTCTCAGTATAATTGACCAAAGTTGGCAAGTTTCTATCATCAGGATAGTCTTTAAATTTACTCAAAAATCATCAGTTGATGTTAACTATTACTACTCTATTGAATATTTTACAGGAATATGCTTTTTCAATATTGGTTGAACAGACATTTGACAAACTGGAAGTACCGAATAGTCCTATCATATCACTAAATAACTCTTTAGAAGTATTTGTTCGATTACTGCAAGGTGAAGATCAAGAATCTATAGACCATGAAACAACTGGTTATTTTGAAATCTACGTGAATTTTCTCATATTATTTAGCCAAAACAGTATTATTAAGACTTCATAGAACTGAATCGTTAATTTCTTGATGTAAGCTACTGCATCAAGTAGGAGGCACTGAACAATCGTAGTTCAGTAATATCGTTATTGCCGTGATAAATGAAGGTCGTGCGTGACGAGCGTGTACTCGTATGGTGTTCCAAACTAGGATAAGAGCTATTCAATTCAAACCGTTTATCTCTCTCTAACTACTTCTCAGTTGAAGTCAGTCTCTAACGGAAATTCATTACAAATCGGAATATTATCTGCAACTTTTAGGCATAAATTCGTTTACAACCTCTGAGTATTGGTTGAAATTCCCTGTCATTTTTAACGATAACAACTGTTGGACAACCGAACATAGAATTAATTATAATTGGTATTCGTAATGGATTGTCATCAGTTGTAGTCTTATTAGAAACTAGGAGGAACTGAAAAACTGTTTCGTCCTCGTATTGGACTCACTAGAAGTGTTTACCCATTACATTATGGTAGTTCGGGTTATTCCGAACATATCACATGTTGTCTCTAGATCACATAGAAGTAATAAATGAAACCGTAGGAAGTCTGTTTTGAGTAAGCAAATTAATCACTCCCCCAATACCACTACCTATATATCTTTGTTTAAATCAGTCTGAAATTCTGTATATGTCAGTATGATTTATGCATATTTTGATATGGGACTTGTCATAAAGCTTTCGACGCATTCTAAGACTTCTTGCCTTCGCTTTGCCGGTTAGATCAGGCATTCGTAAGCACGTATATTTTGTGACTGAATTCGATTCACAGTTTACAGAGCCTCGTTGGCGATTGAGTCAAATGACCCAATCCGAAATTTCTAGGAGTGAGGTAATCATTATCAGTGCTATCGGGTGACTACCAGTCTACATCAGTAATTGATTGACATTGGAAACCATCGAATCCCAAATCACTGGTCTAGAAGTTAGTTACTCGTTTTAAGACTTTAATGTTCCAGGTTCGATCTCTGACGAGGTCATAGGCGAACACTGTTGAAGAGTCCGTAACTATAACGAAATATTTGTTTGGTCCTCCCTAGTTATATATGTTATTCTAACTGAGGTCACAAAGCCCATCAGCATTGTGTATTACTTAATATATTTGCAAATATAGTTGGATAAAGAAAACCGAGTACCTTGACTGTAACTTAATGAATGTTACAACCGGAATGATTTGAAATAAGTTATATTTAATTAAGTGACTATCTCTTTTATCTCCACAAACGCCAAAGCAGACAAATGCTATTTGTTTTTTATTGTTGATAGGGTTTTATTTAGTACTTAATTCATTGTGTATTTAGAGATGATGAATATAGCATAACCTATTGTCTACCTGACCACTAATTAGATGAAAAATTTTAGGATTTACCGTTTATTTGTAGCAATTTTACTTTCTATCCGCTGGACAATATAAAGTAAGAATTAGCACTTTAATGCTGCTATTAGATGGAATGAATAGTTAGTGTTCAGTCAAACTTGATCATAAGTAGTCGTTAGGCAGATTAAAATATTCTCAACAGAAAGCGAATACTCACCAGTAATGTACCTGAATTGATTGAGTTAAAAAAAATCAGTTAATCGAAATCCAGTTGGCAACACTATGGGAAGGGGGGTGGTATTAATTAATGAATAGTGTTCAGTTCTACATGTGTTAAAATTACTGATTTCTAATAATGTCATAAAGATCAAACATATGTGATAATATGTAGTGTTCAGTCTCAGAAAGATAACATAAATTTTCACGGATAAGTATCACTTAGTTTATCTTCAACTAGATCATGAACTATCTAGTTACGTATATTTGCTTTAATTCTGAGTTCAACAGTTAAGATGTGATAAATTCAGCTGGATTCATTATGTTGAAATCATAATAATCATTTTCGAAAAATGCCATAACTTACCTGATCCAGTTCATTGATCACTATTTTAACTGTTGTCTAGGCAATAATTCAAGTAAATTAGCCAGTGAGCCAGTCATTTGTAGATAGTATATCACTTGACATAATAACATATCGGCCCATATTATCATGCATCACATCAGCACAATAATAGTCACAAAGACATGTTTTTTTAGTCATAACTTATTTTTGTCATGTTCAGACTTGCAAAATTTGTTTTGTCGGAGAATTTATCAAAAGAGTGTTGTTTGTTGTGGTCATTTTTGACTTAACCTTGAACTCCAGTATATGATAAATTTGTGGGCATCTAAATTATTAAGATCATAAATTCTGTGCGCTTACTGACTGACTATTTTAGTTTCACGTGAACAATTTAGTTATTTTAATTATTATAATGTATGTGGTTTTACAAGTATGGTCAAAATCTTTTTATGACTATAAGAATTTAGGAGTCATTTGTTTGGGAGTGATCAATAGGGAACCCCTACACCTTCGTTTCGTGCTAACTGACAATCGTTTCGAGAAGACAATTGATCTTCGTAACGTTCCAACCGCAGTCAACAGCCTCCAAAGTCTGAGGTGTTAATGAGTAACCCAGCGATCAATCAATGTAGATACATTAATCCTGCAAGAGGTCACTACCAGATCTATTATCCCAGTAATGAAGTCTCAAACTGTGAAGGTGGATGACGAAGGTTTGGATCACATAAAGAGCATCTGTTAATTAAGATTACAGGTAACTCTTGATGATGAAACCAGGTAATACAAAACCTAAGTGGGGCAGAACTTCCTTACGAATATCTCCAAATACCTAACATCAAAACATAATGCACACGATTTGAAGTCATTTTGACTGCTGATCGAACCACGACATGGTTGATGTAATTCAATATCCCTTAAGGACTGAACGTCGATGACTAATCATTTTAAAAGCTTGGAGTCAAAAATCCAATAAGAATATTGTAACCAAAAGGTTTCTTGAAAGCAAAGTAGCATTTCTTGTTTAGTTAAATAGGTCATGGATGATTATTTTAATGCGAAAGTAATCACTGAAAACCAGAATACACTGAACAGCTGTACTCATCAGCTACCTATGATAACTTCTGGGATCAAACGCCAGAGGCTAAAGGTGTTTAGATTATTGGGTTACATTTAGATGAAATTCAGTGGTCCATATTCCCCACTCCATTCACTTTCGAGATATAGTGAAATGTCCATTTATTAACATTGGAGAACCCGGTTTTCAAAGGTTTCTCAGTAGACATCGGTCTTTGACGAAGCTATCTTACTATTCTTTTGGTTAGCGGTTTTATTATTATTCTCGTTAAATTTTAAGGAAACTCATTACATTTAGCATTAGTAAAAGGTTAGGAGTTACTGGACATGTTAGTGATTCTACTATAAATTTGGTTAGCTACCTTGAGAAAAAACAAGATTATGTAACTACTGATTTCGTGGTATTTCTAGAAACATTTTTAGCCCACTTTAAATTTATGGATTATTTTTGCAGTGGGAAATAAAGCTCTAGAGTAAACAGTTCATAATTTATACAATCTTTAGAGACTGATGCAACCTTATTCCTTCATTCGATTCAAAATACTTCCCCATCATTTACAGTCGAAGAATTAAAATAAGCTCAGATCTTTACATTGGTAAGCCTGATAATCATACCTCAGTTCCATATGTTTGCAAGTGACCTGTAAAACCATTATCTATCAATCATTGATGTCTTAGGTAAGTATCGATCATGCTTAATTTGTCCATGTATTTTTGTTATGCGAAACAATTCATATTTACTAAATGGTTATTCTGTATTCAGATAGCCTTTCATTTGGGTCATTGCCTCAGGAGACTAGATTTTTGAAATATCACTTACCTACAACTAATACAATCAACCTGAATTTAATGTAATCTTCTCTACCATAACAAATAATACGTTCTTCTAGCTCTTTGTAGTGACTGAATTTTATAAATCAAGTTTCATTGTGTGAGCTAGTCAAGCATCAAAACATAGTGCACGCGATGTCAACTTAATTAAACTGGCAATAAATTACAACATGATCGATAGAATTCGATGAAAATTAAAAAACCTAGACAGTCGTGATATTGATAGTGCTCAGTGGTCAGACAATGTAAGTTTTATTGCAATCATTCGATACTGATCTATTGCTTCAGTTTTAGATGCATTCTTCAAGATAAACTAGTTTGAACTGGTTTACGAAGACACTAAGTTTAAAAGCTAGAGATTGTGCTTATAATTTCATATACGCTGATTATTTCGTTGAGTTACATAAACTTTTTTTTGAAGAGTTACTAAGTAAAAATTGCATAATGAAATGACCATGTAAATCGATATAGTGACAACAGACCAATATTTACAGAACAATACAAATGAGTGATTCATACGATTATTCGTACACTACAAGTATATTTCATTATAATGTCAGAAAAATCCACAACAAATCCACGAGGTCGTTTTGTAGAAGTTGGATTCAAATTGTCATCAGCTCTCTCCGTATATTTATCTCGGTTTTGTGCCAATTACAACTAGGGAATATTGCATAATTACCACCAGTGGCATCACATAATCATCGCTATATATCACAAAGTTATTGAAACACAAATCTCCCATTGAACGACAGCTGGTCCATTGGTGATAATGGTTAGGTTCTAATGTAATTGTTAAGCAAATTATGCTTTATGATCAAGGTTGTGTTCGGATGATATGATCCATTTCATGTTCTCTGTTAATTCCACTAACTATTACATAAACACTGGAACTAGAACTAAGAATAGTAGAAGTACTCATTAAACGATTCCAACAACCGGTATAGATTAAAAGTACTACACTGCATGCATAATTTACACTGTCATACAATGTCTTTTTATCAGAAAACCAGTCAGTTTTTAAACACACGGAAAGTCAATTAACTGGATTATATAATGCAGATGAATAATGCAATTCGATAATTGTCAATAACTTGTAAAGAAGAAAGGGTATAACGTTATTGGTACAAGGCATTCACCACAAAACCTGGAAGTCCTGAATCAGATCAATGATGAGGTCTTTGATGCACATTGCTAGGGAGCCCCTCATTGGAAAGAAGCAGCTGTCTGATCCTATCTACTTTAAACTAGTGACGAAGCGAAATCAATTCATGACTAACACTAACAACAGATTGGTGTATAACTTTTTAAAAATACACAACTCTATATTCGTTGACAAAGAACTTGAAAAAAAAGTGAAAATGTATCAAGAATTTATTATGATGATTAGTCCAACAACTGAATAATCTATCCAAAAAAGTTTATTAAAAACTATGAAGCAATGTTAATTTAAATCTGAAGTAATGAATTATCCACGATAACGATTGACAACCACACATGATGACATTTAATTCAGAAGCTTGTCATAATATGGAAGAAGTAATAGTTATGTTAAAGAGAAGAGCAAGCAGATTATTCAACGAAACACTAACTAGATAGAAATTCATTGACATAAATAAGCTGAGGTTACAACATATATCTTATCACGAAAACAAAACGTAATATACCTGTCTGAAGTTGGCAGAGAAAAAAATCTATAACAACAGTAAATGTTTCAGTGTTATCTAAAAACACCATATCCAAACCATTTCACAGTGTAAAATATGGAGATCTCGATTATAGAATCATGAACATAGTAAATTCATTAGTAGTTATCAGAAGAAACGATTAAATCTCCGATTATGATGTCACGTAGAAACAATGAAGATTATTAAAATAAACCAGTTGCTATTCAAATAAATATTAATTAATTGTCAACGTGGCAACATTAGGATTAAAGTAAGCAATTCCGCGAAAAGTATCAACTAATCTATTTAATGGAATGAGTACTAAATATATTATTCATTGGAATGAATATTACCTGCTTACTATGAATGTTAGTTAATAACTTGATAAAACAAATAACGAGGATATCTGAATTATACTGGTGTTTATATTAGTGAATAGTGATTTATTAAACATTGTTTAATACAATGAACTCAATTTAAGATTTTTCATAAACAAGCTGATGATGTAAAAGAATAAGCAGCGATCAGACTAGTTAGAAAAGTACAATATTATGAAACAATGGATACAACATCTAAGAAATTAGAAAATTAATGTATCATAACAAACAGAATGATCACGTATATACATGAAAGAAATCTGATTGATTAACCATCAAGATTCTCGAAAAATAAGACGATATCTGGCTGACAATAAGTCAACCCTACTCGACAACAAACTGCAGTGGATTTAAAAATAAACATGCATACAAACAAACAGACCACTCGGATGTCACTATGAATTACTCATTGTTAAACATACATAACTATCAGAATACGATGTCACGAATTCACCTGTATCAGAAGATTATTAAAGTTGACTAAGTAATAAACTGCTGTTACGTTATCATTCAAGTCTCTAAACCAGTAATAATACAAGTTCACACTGTCAATCCAACAAACAACATTAAAGCTTCGGGGAGAATGTTCAACTCTTACAGATTATTCTGTGAAATCAAAGCTCATGCGAAAATGGATCATGCTCCACTTATAACCTACAATAGTTACGTGCATGGAACGTCATTGTTGCATCCAGTTAAATCTAGGTGTATCATAATATACGACTACAAAACATTGAGACCAACAATCCATGTAAGAAAATGAAACACTGCAATATTTACGTGTTATACAGACACATCCTCAAAGCAAATATAATACAAATAACCCAATTCTTCTCTAGTGTACATATGATTACTGCTATCATCTCACTAGAAATTTATTCTGTCCGATAAACTCATCACACTCACCTTTCAATTTGTAACTGAATACAGTTAACTAGTTCATCCTCATTACTATCTACAATGACCATTCGATAAACACTTGAACATTGTTCATGGAGGATATATCAATTCCATGGATAATCACTCTCTCTACTCATCATCTCTTCATCACCTCCACTATCACACACTTCAGAACTGAAAACAAATCAACACAACTGTACACGATGATAACGATTGATCAGTAATGAAACCAGAATGTCAATCCACAATTCGAATTGAACGCGCACACGTAGAGTGAGAGAGAGAGATACACACAAATCACTTCTGACAATCGATGAACGATATGGACTGGGAAACCTCACCAATTCAACCGAACCTCATTACTTCATTCACTGTCTTCTCTTTTAACCACTAGAACAATACACCTCATATCGATGATTCTAGACAGTTGTTGTTTGCATTGATCATCAACTGAATATCTTATCGTTAATCACAACATCTATGAATGTCACAAACAAATGCATTCGACCACTGAATGTATCCAATGTATAGATTGTCGATGTGTTCATCGTCGATCATGGATACACAATGAATGAATATGATGATTTGTGTGAATCAAGATGTAGTCAGTTATTGACCATGTTGAAATGTTTACGATAGCTTATTAGAGTGATCTCTACACTATTTCCAACAATATTTTCTTTATTTCGATATGGAATGCAGTTAATTGTTTGACTAGCATCAATTATTCCATGAATGAATGAATTACTCAAATCGATCGATCGATCGATCGGTTGTTGCTGAATGTTTCAATCAATACTAATGTGTGAACTGATCGATATTTACTTAGGTGAAGTATAAATGATTGGATGATATGACTGTATCATAATCGTTCATTAATTGAGATGAAGCGTTCAGTTTACGGAAGTATATACTTGAATGTAAGTAGATATATGTAGGATAGTTGACCGAATATGTGGTGATGATTTGTTTATAAAAATAGATTTTATGTTTGAGAGTTATTCAATGGAAACTATTAAAAATTATGTTAATTGTTACCGATAATCTGATTGTCATTGTCTTTTTTAGATTTTGTTTCCAAAGTTTACCTTGATGATTCGAAATATTCTGAACACTGATTTGGGTAGTTTAGAAATCGATCAGTATTTTGTGAAATCTTAGTTTGTAGAAACTTTCAACTCATTGGTATTTTACAAATTCATTGTTTTTCTTACTGTTGTTTCTGTTTTGTTTTAGTTCATTAATTCATGTCTTCTGTCATTTTTATTGTGTAAAAATATAAATTATGCCATAATAATACTATAATAGCACCAGAAGTGTTCATTCTAAATATAAGTGATATATGAGTTTTAGACTATCGTCTCGCGGACAATTGGCATGATTCTACCAATTATGTGATTTTATGTTATCTAACGAAGTTCAAACTAACTACATTCTTATTTTATCAGAGTAAATTGATATCAATTAGCATACAACAATCTAGTGAATGTGTGTTTGCCTTTGTTCCTCTAATATCAGTAGTCGAATACTTTAGGTTACAGTTGTAGATTAATTCAAGTTCTTGAAACGAGTTCCTAACTGAAATTCTACTTTAATATTCATCACCTATCCACTTAATGAATGGAAAATTCTTTACATTTAGGGTACAATAAACATGTGGATATTAAAAACTTTGTTCATAACCTTAGTCATCATAGTATTATATATATATATATATGACGCATTCAGTTGTACTTTTATTCATTTGTCCTACTTTTAGTACAACATCGATAAGGTGTAGAAGCAAAATAATAACTGAATTAATTGTCTAGGATGGTCTAGGTTAAGAAAAGAAACAGTTTATTCAACTTTCATTTGTTTTGAATTGCAATATTTTATGAATATTAATGAATTAAATACAGAATTGTTTTTTGATAAATATTAAATTCACTTTTTGTTTCTTGCATAAATCAATAGTTAAGTAAATATTATCAAACAACATTATAAAAAGTAGTGATCATTTCAATTTTTATTAGTAGTACTTACTCAAATTCTATAGCAATTAATATGTTTTTTCTTGAATGGAAACAGGATCAAAGAACAATCGATTCATTTTATACTAGGTGATTAATTATTTTAGTTCATTAAGATGAAATTAAGTTGAAACACTGATATTTAACTGAATATTCATTTTGTTGGCATCCAGAATTCGATATGATATCTTTATCGGTATATGCGTAACCATAGCATACTTGTTTATCGTGATGAATCATTTAAGCTATGTTGGCTGGAACAATCCTTCTTTCACATCTTATCATGTGAGGAAAGTCGGTTGAGAAGTGATAAAACGGAATGCAGCAAACTTAAGATTCTAAAGTAAAACTGTTCTGTTGAGTGTATAGATGTGTGACAGCAATTAAGTGTTTCGTCTAGGCAGCCAGCATGACATAGATGCTGGCTTGCTACGAAGGAAGGGTAGTTTTAAAATGGCTGACCTCGAATATACAAACCTCACTTTACCTTACGGATTTCCGTTTACGGTGGTAAGGCCTTACCAAGCACGTAGATGACTCACCAAAAACAACTTTTTAAATGGTCGTGTGTGACTGGCCTCAAACAGTTGTCCGTTTGGCACTTTGACCAGACTCTCTAGTCTTTAAGACCTCCTCTAATCCACTTCTTTTTTCAGGTGCCTTAAGAATAAGAACCCTTCCACTGCATGGAAAACTGAGAGGTGATAACCGCCATTATACCTCTAACAACATTCGAGATTACCCCGCTCATTATCGAACGTGTTCTTCCCCTTATATTTCTAGTACTTTTACGTCTGATCCTCAAGTTTCTTCCACCACCTTCCTTATTTGTGCTACTAGTACTGGTTATTCAAGTTCTCGAAATGCTATCCTAAGTTTTCTAAAACTTCGTTCTTAACTTAATGTTAAAGCTTTTTATGTGTAAAAACTGTGTCAAATCGTTCAGAAAATTTCATTAGCTAGAACCTTAGAATCTCTTGGGACTAACTTGTGTTGTGTCTCCGAAACAAGCATACAAAACCTCAGAGTGGTTGTTTATTTGGCTCCATCATGTTAATACAGAGGAACAGTGCAATCTACTCTTCGTTTATTTGGGGACTGCACAGTAAGTTCCAGTGGCATTGCTGTTATAGGCATGGCACTAAGTTTGCGTGTAGGCCAGGCACTTTTTGAGTGGATTCCTGTCGATAGTTGTTTAAGTACTGTCCGTCTAAATGGTACAATGCGAACTCAGAAAACTGGGATACACGCCTACTGCTATTTGTTGTTTCTACCTATACCCATGTAGCCTCAAGTTTTATAGCCTAAAACTAGGAAGAGAATGCATGAAAGTAGGATTCAGTGTTCTTTCATTCTTTACCTACTATAAGCATTATACTTCCCATTTAATGAAAACGAATGATAAATTTGTCCTGTTTGTTTAGAAATTGGAAAAAACTGTGACCCACTGTTGCACGAAATGTGGGTTCAAAAATATAGAGGGTTGGTACTGTATTTTATCAGTTCGTTCATCATTAATAATGGTTACTTAAATAAAGGAAACATGTAGACTAAGGCTCAGTAACCCAAGAACTACACCACAGATGGATTAAAAGATGAGTTCTACATGAATTTCTCTAGCCTCCTTTAAAAAGCGAAGCAATCAGGAACAGTAGTTGTAACAGGAACTTTAATGCTCAAGTCGAGAGGCCATATCACGATGAAGAACAGTTAGATAAATCACTCGACATCACAGCCCAACGAACGGATAATGCAAATCATCTGATGCAGTTATGATCAGAATACCGCTTATTGCTAGCAAGCACAAATCTCAAACATAAAAAAGACAGTGTTTAAACTGACGACCTCAGACTTCAACACAACAATGGACACAAATAGACAGTATGAACGTCAGTCATTATTGGAAAGCCCCATTAAGGATTATCACTCATACCAAAACATACTAAGACACTGACCATGCCATTGCGAGAACAGGCATTTCTACTGGACGCAGAAAAGCCACAACAGGAAAACCCCTAGGATACCAATTGGCGATTGATAAAACGAAGAATACATTCAGAGGTGAATGGTAAATCAGTGGATGAGGTTTTTAACTTTCATCTACTGAGGTGATTGGGCCATATATTGCTATACCCAACCACCTCATGGCTAGTCGCGCGATGTTGGTGGAGTAGCTGTAGGAAGGAAGTAACCTATAGGCAGCCGAATAAGTGTTGCATCTACCCATGAAGTTGTCAGTTGTTGGCCTGATCTATGTTGGTAGGTGCAGATTACTTGGTTGAGCTCTAAGAAATAACTGTGAACAGCGGATGGAGATATTGGGTGACGTGTCTCCGATTCAGGCATAGTGATACGGTTTTATTCACTATTTATCTTCTTTTGAATCCTACGTTCTTTTATTCTTCTATATACACATTCACTCTATTCCTTATTGTTGAACCATATCGTGGTATTAAACTTGGTAATCCATTCTCGTCATACAATTGTGGTATAGCAACTTGGATCTATGCTCATATATGCTAAGTTCTATATTGAACATGACTAACTGACTAATACCAATCTATTTTAACAAAAAAATATAATTTGTCAAAAACTTGTAAAATTTTGTAGTTTTAAAAACAATTAAAACAATAAAACTTTAACTATAGTGTATGTTAATTATTTGATTTTTTCTATTGGCCAATACATCACCCAACCACCACTACCAATCCTAAACAACACATTTACAAAGTACCAAATGTATTTTATTCAAAACTACTATTTTCATTAATCTAAGTTACATACTGTACAGTTTTATGAACTAATAAATAATTATTACATCAGAAAAATTACATTGAAATCTAAATTACTTTAATCAACATTCCAATTTTTTTTTAAATAAAAAAAAATATACTGATACAATAACTTAAAGTACTTTGCATGAATTCACTTTAACTATATGCACATATTGATTTTGATGAACGAATACTCTTTGATGTATTCAATGGACTAGTTGTTCTATTATTATAGAATACATCCAGAGATATCTAGACTAAATCGAGTTTATACTCAGTTGTTGTGAATGGAGGTATAAATAACAGCTACTTATTTAAATAATTAAGAATTAAATATAACAAAGCAGTACTAAAATCATGCAAAGTTTGCGATTAAAAACATATTCCCTTCAATTATCGATCCCCCCCAGTTACAAAAATTCACTAAACACAACAGATCCAAATGATCTGAAGAATATCACAAGGATAGACAAACAGCCAAAATAACTAAATAAAGGAAAATAAATAATTAAATCATTAGTTAAACGCTCACAACGAATATAAAGGGTGAATGAATCTGATTAAGTCTCATAATGTCTAGGTTACTTGTGATAAGCAGAAAATCATAAATTAGGCTAAATATAATGGAAAAAAGGCGCCAGAAAACGGTAGCCAGAAATATCAAGCATAAATGTGTACAAGAGAAAGCAATCAACAATGGATATAAAGCTTGAAGGCAAAAGATGTACACGCAAAATATGATGATAGATGGACAGTCAGAGTACATTCGACAGTTATACATATTATATGTATAAGTACAAAGTGAAATGCACGAGGAACAACTTGGCTGGACGTATCATATTAAAGTTGTCTTACTAATTATTTACACAGTGCCATTAACCTGTTAATTGATTCTTCATTTCTGCATATCTACATAATTTTTGATCAAACCAATTAGCTGAATACAATTTTAAGCTGTGTTCAGGTATGTAGCAGCTTTATACCTGTGATAATGAAAGAGATAGCCAAACTCATGATGAATGCACACTAGTTGTCGATAGATTGACTGCAAATTTTCCGCAACTGGTCTCTAACAGAGCCAACATTTCTATTTGATTTGTGTGAAATGAGTTTTTCCATAACTTTTCATATTTCGATTTAACCATTGATGACTCAATAGGGTGTAGGTATCTAAGTAGTAGAAAATTATCAAGGCGAATTTCATTCAGAAGTTAGATATAGGGTGGATACATACACATGAGATATGCAAAGTAAATGAATAATACTGTGGCAATCAACTTCTTAACTAATTAATTAAGTGCATTTTAGTGATTTTTTGAATTCGAAAAATGCCATCAACAATTAAAGAAAACCTGTGTAAGAATGTCAAAGTGGCAAATCAGTGTGCAGGGATATATCACTGTGTAAACTAACAATACCAAAGTAAAATCAGAATCACAGGAAACAGAATTCGTGTACACCTCGACATAATGTATCAATAAGACTCAAAATTGAAAGAAGTACAGTGTTCATGTGACAAAGCGAGTTAAAATGACCACTTATCTAAAGGAGGGAAACTTGATTGATTAATATTCAAGATCTCCATAATCAACAATAAATAACTGAAATATCGGAACTGGAAATCCACTAACACACATCTCGAAGGAACTCTAAGAAGCGCTATAAGTTAAGCTAATTTGAAAAGAAATTCTTAAGTCATTACCCTTAATGGAGAAGGCATTTAATCATCCAAAAGCGTAAACCTGATTAATTATTATTGCAGTGTAGATATTTATATTCTTAAAGCTATTTGCTGAGAATAAACGAGTGTTAACACTAAAACAGCTCATCGGCTTGTACACATTGACCATGTGAGATTTAACAAGTAGACAACTGTTCAAAGTAACCATCAGTCAGCACTAATGTCACTATATTCAAACAAAGGTATTATTTCGAAGATTTCAGAGTCAGAAACATAGAATGCGATAAGTGATGTTAGCTCGACTGGATTCAAAGAACAGACTGTTGTTATCTTAACCAAACAACAAACCTCAGATGATAAGACGTCTGACTGACAAAACAATGACTCGAGAACTTCATGTTTATGTACGACGGATGTCACTATGAATTACTGATTGTTAAACAACCACAGATATTAGAATGCGACGTCACGATTTGTAATTAAGTCTACAAAACATCGAGACCAACAATCCATGTAAGAAAATGAAACACTGCAATATTTACGAGTTATACAGACATCCTCTAAGCAAATATAATACAAATGATTCAATTCTTCTCTAGTGTACATATGATTACTGCTATCATCTCACTAGAAATTTATTCTGTCCGATAAACTCATCACACTCACCTTTCAATTTGTAACTGAATACAGTTAACTAGTTCATCCTCATTACTATCTACAATGACCATTCGATAAACACTTGAACATTGTTCATGGAGGATATATCAATTCCATGGATAATCACTCTCTCTACTCATCATCTCTTCATCACCTCCACTATCACACACTTCAGAACTGAAAACAAATCAACACAACTGTGCACGATGATAACGATTGATCAGTAATGAAACCAGAATGTCAATCCTCACTTCGAATTGAACGCGCACGTAGAGTGAGAGAGAGAGATACACACAAATCCCTTCTGACAATCAATGAATGATATGGACTGGGAAACCTCACCAATTCAACCGAACCTCATTACTTCATTCACTGTCTTCTCTTTTAACCACTAGAACAATACACTTCATATCGATGATTCTGGACAGTTGTTGTTTGCATTGATCATCAACTGAATATCTTATCGTTAATCACAACATCTATGAATGTCACAAACAAATGCATTCGACCACTGAATGTATCCAATGTATAGATTGTCGATGTGTTCATCGTCGATCATGGATACACAATGAATGAATATGATGATTTGTGTGAATCAAGATGTAGTCAGTTATTGACCATGTTGAAGTGTTTACGATAGCTTATTAGAGTGATCTCTACACTATTTCCAACAATATTTTCTTTTTTTCGATATGGAATGTAGTTAATTGTTTGACTAGCATCAATTAATCCATGAATGAATTAATTAATCAAATCGGTCGATCGAATCGGTTGATCGATCGGTTGTTGTTGAATGTTTCATCAATACTAATGTGTGAACTGATCGATATTTACTTAGGTGAAGTATAAATGATTGGATGATATGACTGTATCATAATCGTTCATTAATTGAGATGAAGCGTTCAGTTTACGGAAGTATATACTTGAATGTAAGTAGATATATGTAGGATAGTTGACCGAATATGTGATGATGATTTGTTTATAAAAATAGATTTTATGTATGAGAGTTATTCAACGGAAACTTTTGAAAAATATGAGCGATATTATTAGCAATGTGAAATTAATTGAATACCATTAATTCTCGTTCGATATTTGTATTGTGTGGTTGGTAATCTCCTCCCTGTTCAGCATATTCGGATGCTCTGGAATTTCTGTTCTTTTGACCTCCCATTTTAGTGACCACGCTGTCTGAGAGACAGCGTTTTTGTCGGTTTCCTTTCATAATATTTACAAACCGTTTTATACGTTCTAGCTTCGTACTTGTAAAGGTCCTTACACTGATGATGGTGATGAGGCATGCATACTTACAGGTCACCTTTACTCACCCTGTCCTTCATTTTTGGAATCTAATATTTCTGCAGTGGTGGTTTTCTGAGAAAAATATTTTTTGTCGTCACAGTGTCCGTACAATCAGCAGTAATTCTTCTCCCGTGGATCATGATTTTCCTGCCACTCATCCTTTCATCTGATTTTTCCTGGATAATAGGATATGGGGAAACAAGTGTTCTAACTAATATATCCTGATTAAGTTATCACTCTAGTCGTCACAATAGTATGAACTTCGGTTAAGACGATTATGTGTGAACAAATCAAACTTAATATAATATATTTCTGTGAAATGGGTTTTGTTGAGGTTATTTGTATTTTATGGTGATATACATTATTGCTTTATCCCTATGAGATACACATTCTGGGAAGAAACGGCTGTTTACTGCTATATAGTTTATAGAGGTACCACAATTGGGTTTAATGGGTGGCGCATATCACCTATTACTGGTGCATCAGTAATAGTCTTCTTAACGATAACTGGTTGAATGAAGTCGAGGTGGACGCCTTACTTGACTGAAGTTTCATGTTGGGTTTCATTTATCAGAGAGTTCAGCTTTAATCTGTTCACTGAACGTGATATACTGAATAGGACTGTTTATGTAGCGAAAATATTAAGTAATCGACTATATGAAGTAGAAATTCCTTCTTACATTAATTAAAATCCAAGAGATTTCCTAGAATAAACAGTTCATAGAAATATTAAGTTTGGTTATGGTTGCTCCTCCCTTTTTATCCTAGAGTTTAGCTTCATCAAAATTATTATTTTTATCTTGTTATGATGAAATATTAGATAATTGAATTATGGTCAGCTCATTGATAACTTCGAGATGAATTCCCGAAGTCACATGGAAAACGTCTAACCAATGTAGTTTAGCACGTTAGAAGTGAAATATCATCGCCAGTTGTATTAGATTATTATCACGCTATATCGTAAATTGATTGATGTTGAAAACGTATATCACTGATCACCAACCAAATGATTCTAACAGTCAAGCACTCTCCATAAGACCTGAAGGTCCTGAGTTCAGTTCATTAGGCACTCGTAGGAAATAGTCTTCTACTATAGAGAAGTAGCCGTTAATTGGTATCTGACTTCTAATGTTAATTCAATTGGTATGAACCTGTAGTAATTATCGCCAAAAATTCGGTTAAATCATTGAATATTCAAAGTAATTCAATAGTACAACATCATGTAATTGCAATTGCTGATATTCATTAAAAATAATACAAAAGAAAATCTCATAACGATTGTAGTCATTTTGTTTTGGTTCATTTCTATAGATGAAATGATTATTTGATTTCTTTTTTTCTTAATAAAGAAGTCATTCCTTAAACGATAAAAATACCACCGTCTGTATTTCCTAGACAATTCTTTAATTTTCATTACAATAAAAAAATATATTTAATGGGTGGTCTTAAATTCTTCAAATTATCCTGTTGTGTAATTTTGAATTCCCTCCCTACCACCCCCCCCTACCCCGATACACACTGTTATGTACATGAATATACATGTGTGTGCATTCGCTTAGTTATTTTGAATAAGGGTGATGCACATGCTGGAAACTGTCTTACTTAAACATTATCTGTAATAATAGTAAACTATTAGACATGGTTATGTAACAGTTATTTACTTGATTTATTCAATTTCTTAAATCAACAGATTTCAGTATTTTGAAAGGCAAGATTATTGTAACTATGGATTATGCAAAGAAAGTATTGTTTAGAATATCCAAAGTTAATATATGTAGACTGTTCAATAAATAACTGACTATGAATAGCTTATTGAAAATATGTCAGAATCCATTGTCCCGAAATTTACTTGGAGTAACTCCAGAGCTATGATTTTGGTGTTTACTTCATTTTCTAAACACCAAATAGTTTCCTAGAGTTGTATAGGAAGACAATTTTTATTAAATACACTTAGTAGTAATGAATCTTTAATTAGAGGTCAGAAAAGACAGAATACGTCAAATATTTTCCTCACAGAAAGTCGACAGTCATTGTAGCCCAACTTAATTCACATCAAGTTACTTGTTTAGATAGGTGTATTATTGATATGTTTTGTACCTGACCAGTTAGATACTGACTTTTATTCGCTTTACAGACCCCAGAAGTTTACTGTTGAACCTTAAAACAGAAAACATAAAGCTAAAAATATAGATGGAGATTTACTTTCAATGTTAGCATATGTGCAGAAGAAAAGGGTTGTTTGTGGTAATCAAACATACTGAGATCGATCAAATAAGCTAGAAATTTTTCACTAAAAGTAATAGAAACAAACAGTTATTTTACAGAATTAAAAGTTTCTAAAGAACGTCGACTAACAGAAGTATTCTCTGCAATTTCATGTCTTCTAAATACTTTTTTAAAAAAATCGGTAACTTGCAATATTTCACTTGTTTGTTTAACAATCCTCTTAGCTCAGTCAATGCATTCATTTAGCAAACCATGTAGCAACATTACATGTACTGTTCATTAAATTTAAATTTCATATATTGGATTGACTTTGGTTAGAAGATCATTGAATACCGGGAGATGAAAGACATTTATTTTACCCTAGTAGTGAACATATCAGAAGTACATATAGACGAGTTCGCCAGGGTTCGGACTCGGAACCCTCTTTCCTTCCGATTAGCGCCTGACCTTCAGGCAGTGTCAGACACTTAACCCAAGAACATGACCATTACACCACTGAGTAGATAAACACTTGTTTGCATTTTTGACTAGTTAATTTTCTAATACGGCGAAATCTATATTCAGTGTTATCATTTGGTAATTACCTAATTCTTCATTCGGTCGACCTTATAGATCATCACTTCCTATTGAAACTTCTAAGTAATTATCTAGTGTCTTGTAGCAAATGATCAAGTGATTATTATTAAGCTAGATGCTTTTGTGCAGACATTCCACATAACAGACCGTTTGACTAAGTTTTGATCCTTATTCGTATATAAAATAACGTTTCTCTATTTTGAATGTTATGACAGTCTTAGAGAACATCTTACCTTGATCATAACTATAATATTTATATCATACAGATAATAGATTTGTCCTATAAGCACACTTTTGTTTTAATCCACTTTCTTTTGTATAGAACTTATTAGTAAAGCTTTCTTACTTAAATAGTCAATGCTGAATATTTATTTATTAGTTGTTACTTTATAAGGTTGAATTTTCAATGGTAGACTTTGTAATAAGTTTTTTACTGGCATTCTATGCATAGGGATAAATTTTCATCAATATTTAACATACACAATCTCAAAGGTAATCGAAACTGACTTTGATGCAATACCATCATTTCGAGACAAAAAATTACTATATAATACTTTATTGTACGGTTCTATTAGATTTCATTGGTATACCTAACTACACTGTGACACTAAACAAGCAAGTCATACATACATGTATTATCGAAATTCACCAACATCATCGTATACTTCATTTCTTACAGTTCATCAAACCCTATATTTTAGTATACGTTTCAAAGTTTCCTTACTTAGAAGGAAACTGCATTAACTAATTACTTTATATTGTAGTGGTAGATATTTGGATATAACCATTAAAATATAAGTTACAATCTTCTAAGTAAACTAATGTTATTATAAACATTATGTCAGTGTGTATCAATGCATAACTATTAATAAGTATATTTTTACATTATACTTTACTTTTTCCAGGAAGTATCCGTGCAATAATCTAAGTTCTCTTAGAACACCACAAGTAATTTTCAGAAATGATATTGGTTAGATTATGATAAATGATAGTTGACAGACATTCCATTATCATAATCAAATATCCTTACACGAAATTAACCGTTACTGAATGAGAAAAATTATTTTTTTTTCTAGATTTTACTGTAAAACTTATTTTAGAACTACTTTTCTCGTTTGAATGAATTTTTATATTCCCATTGATTTGTTATAGACTGAAGTTGGTCAGTCTCTGTTGCTATATGTGTATCCTCAGCAGATTGCCTTGATATAGCGATTATTTCCAAGTATTAAATCTAAGTTGGATTATGACTGGCAAGTGAATACAACTGTGAATATCAACATTCGGATGCAGGTACATCCTAGCCGATCAGTCCCGAATCGGACGTAACACGCGTCCTACATTCCACTTGCCAGTCACAATCCAACTTAAATAATACTTCTCTCGTTATTTACTTCAAGTTATCGCATGAAATATCAGAAATTAATGTTTACTATCTAATGATTTATAATCATCGGCACCACTTATTAATTGCTTTTGTGGTATTCATTCTCGTCTACGGTTTATTATCGTTTGTTATTTGATATGTAACTCATCTTCGTACTATCTTACGTGATTATTGTGTATACAAAATAAACTCCATTTCTTTGATGATGTAATTTTAGTCCTGCTTTCGAGTAATCTTGTCAACTTTCCATAGCAATGAAAGCTATCTAACTAATTTAGTTACACAAGTGTATCCCATCAAAACATCACTAACATTTGTGTACACATTCAAATCTTTGTTTTACAAAAAGTGCTTCTGCAAAAGAGTTTTGACTTATCAGTAAAATAATACTAGTGAAAGTGTAATATTGTAAACCAGAAGCCGTCAAAATGACAGGATGGACCTACAACATAGTGTTCGATGTTATTAAATTAAGTAAATGCGATACAAAAATTATTAATTGAAAATTGACATTAGAAAGCATATTTTCATAACATAGTTATGCTTATATAATTACTGTTATGAATAAGGTGTATCTATCATATTGTTAAAACCGATCCTGTTTTAAAGATCATAGCTGTGACGTGTATGGATCACTAGCTACTTACATTATATAAATCAGTTTAATGGATGTCTTGAATGGGACGTTTGCTTACCTGTGACTTTTGATGATTTTCACTTCATGCAACTGATTGATTGAAGTTAGAAGTTCTGATCATTGGATTAAATTAGACAGTGATTGTGGAATTCTTTGTTCGATCTTTTGAGGGATCGTAGATATATGCTGATGAGTATTCCAAGAGATAAAAATTAGGGACTGTCCAACCCCCCTTTTTCGCTTAGGTCATCTTCATATCATTTATAAAAAGAGTTTTAATACATTTATATACTTAACTATTTGAAACTATTAATTCCAAGTTAAATTGATTACAGTGACAGGAAAAAGTTAAATTTTGCTTCAGATACATTGTTCAACAATAAATTGAAATTTTGAAGTGGCAAGGAGTTAAAACTGAATAATTAGTCTTGACTTATTTCAAAGAATGTGCCTATTGACTATACTATTTAAGGCAACAAATTTGAAGATTAAACTTTTCAAGAAAATTAGGCTTTTAGAAAAATTCGAATACATGCTTCTAATTATGTAATCATAGTTTCATATTCAACACTTCGTAAAACTGAACTGAAATTTTGAAACCGGAATAAGTTTATAAAAAAAGTAAAATTCAGCTAAATGATTTATGGGGATCTGTTCAGTTTAAAGTCAGTTTACAGAATGGACTGGCTGATACTATCTAAGTTACCATTGAAAACTTATAATAACTCTATGGTTTTCTTACTTTAATTTGAATGTAATTCTCATTATCATGTAATAATAATGAACCCTATTAGGAATTTACCTTATAAAGCCTCCAGGTATCAAAGTTAGCATGATATATTTAGATAAGTGAGTTGGGGTTCGCCTATTCCAGTTACAAGATACAATGTTTATTTGAGACTAGTTCTGGATGTTTCCCTTTCGTACAGAAGTCCATGGGTCAAGGTAAGCTGTGGGCAGATGTCTCCTAATTCGCTTCTCCCTTTAACGGGAAATATTACTAATACAAATGTCGCCATCTAAGAGAAATACATCATCATCGTTACACCGTGATGTAGTCGTCAGTATGACTTTCTACTGGAAGTTAGGCTTGTTGCTTTAATTTTTAACGCTTTCCAACTCATCTGTGTAGCATGAAAACATCTAATAGAACGATTGATTTCGCCAATATAGGTCAATTAGGTCATCACCATACACTGACTTGATTAATGTTTCAAAATATTTGCTAAATTCGACATCGATTGGTTCACATTTTCGAATTAATTTAGACATAGATCTGATATGGAAGCATCATCTATTACCATCAATAATTGATGTCGTCATTCGTGACTCAATTAATTCCTCATGCAACTACTTTTCACTAAGATTTCCAGAAAGCTATCACAGATCAACATAAAAGTTGAATAGTATGCATTATACACTCCCTGAAAGATTTCAAAATTATGAATTCCATCTTGCATGAATATGTCATTATCTTGCAATTCTTAATTCATAAATAAATTTGCAGACTAAAATGAAATAGAAATCCTGAAGTTTTGGATTATTGAAGATTTTTCAAGTGTGTTGTTTGTCAATAATCAGTATATTCAATAGAAACTAGAATTTATTTCTACAAATGATAGTGTAATATACAATAATATCCTATGAATTCTATGTGTATATTAAAAACATTTCAATAGAATGATACATTTTGTCAATGAATAAACACACTTCATCTTTATTCTGTGTAAAACTTGACTTTTTTTTTTAATCAAACATAACTGTCTACAATGTAACTAGGCATTCTATTTTAAAACGTTAGATAAAAGGTTTTTATTCATTGAATTGGTTGATTATTACTTCATTTAATATAATGAATGACGATAATAAGTAAAGAATAAGATATATTGAAGTGAATCATATTTATATTAATTGTTTGTATTCGTCACAGATTGATGTTGGTTGGGCACCACTAAAAGCCAGGAAGTATTGCTGGATAGCTGTTTCATTCTAGTTTAGGACTTTTCAGTAGTGTTCATCGTTAAATCTTCCCCAGGGAATCGAATACAGAGTCTACAGGTCTTACGCGTATGTTTAACCATCTGGAACTACTGGGTCGGCGGGCGTTCAATTGGTAGAATTCCTGTTTCCATCAATGGAGTGAAACCGAATCTTGAGGTTCCAGTGTGAAGTCGTGACTAGTGGAATTCAAACCTGTTGAGAGGCGAGACAGTTATCACCAATTACAATAGATTATAGTCGTGCTATAACATAAATTGAAAAAAGTATGGATTATACTATTAGATGCTGGCCCAGTGGTACTGATTGTTAAAAGTTCATCGTAAAACCTGAATGCCTTGGGTTAAATCAGTTGACAGAATCAAGATTGCGTACTATTGTGGAGTCCTATACAGGGATACAATAACTATTCAGTGCTCTCTAATTTTAATGGTACCCATTTGTAATCACTCCAGTAATGAATCCAAACAACTAAACTTGATATCTATTTCCATAAAACCACCTCAACTTCCATGTTTGCTTAAATTAATTATTTTGTTATTATTTTAAGAACAAAACAGCTATCCAGTACTCTCTTATCTTCAATGGTACCCTTCCAACATCAATCTATGACATATTCAATCAACTAAATCACCAATCTCCACAAAAATAACCATCTCAATTGTAAAATAAAATGCATAAATGAAGAAGTTTATCTAACTTTTTGTTTTAGTACCTATTGTGAACTTTTACATGCATGAAAACTGAAGTTAATTCATTACCTTACTGATTGTTTGAACTTGAAAACAGACAAGTGATTGATACAACAAAATTAGCTTATAATCATTGTCAGTTGTACAGATGTATTCATTATTTGTACACATCAAGGATTCATTCTTTCTTAATGTATCATATTCTCTGGGATTAGGCACCTTTTTTTACTACTAATACTACTTTTATTAATATGACTTTTACATTTAGACAACGTTTTTAATTATAGTTATAACTTCCTTATTATTTTTAAGGGGTTGTATTATTGTATGTCAAGATGTCGATTCATGGTGTTATTAGCATTTAGTTTATTAAACAGGCGAATTTCCTGGAGTTGACATATATATCCATGGCAGTTACTATATCGGTAACACTTCAGGTTCATAGTGTTTGGTAGATAAATAAAATCTAAGTGGATGAATTTTAGGTCAGAGGTGGATAGTTGAGACTAAATCCAGAATATGTCATAACACAGCAAGCACATGCATAACTACCTACATTGAAAGTTCTTATAAACGACAAATTGTTCCAAATAAGTGTTATACAACATCCTATACTGAAAGAAAAAATGCCCTTATTGTTATCAAGTCATTTATAACATAATGAAAATTTACCTGAACTAGAATTTGGACATTCTCAATTCAATGGATGTAAATGACTTAGAAACATGCCGGATAAACAAACATTATAAAATCAATGATTTAATACTGTAAGTTCACATGTTTCAAAAAGTTATGCATCAATTTACAATGTACTTACTATTTCTAATATAGTAATGTGCTCATTTATAATACTTCTTAGGTTACAACATAATTCTGATTAGTGTAATAGATATAAACATACTTGTTTGTTTCTGTAGTGGGTCTACTCATTTTGTTTATCTTTTTATATTAGGTCACCTGACTAAAGATGAATTAGTGAATAAACGGTGTTTGTCTACAATAGATTTAATTTTTTTCATATACATTTTGTTATTTATCTTTTAATTACATTTGGGGGGCGGTTGTGTAGATAGTTAACTGTCACTCCTGATATCACGAATTGATCTCAATCAGACAATCATTGATCACCTGGAAGCACTGGACAGCTGTATCGTCTCAGTATGGGACTCTTCAGCAGTGCGTATCCACGACCCCATCGGGAATTGAACCCAAAACCCTCTGGCTACGCGGCGAACGCTTTACCATCGGACCATTGAGTCGGCTCCTAACGGTTAATATTCCTAATTCAGTCAATTCGTGTTACGTTTTGCGCGACCTCATCCATTGTCATCGGTGAGTTACTGTCTCACACCCGACACGATTGAACTCCACCGGTGACGTCTTCACACTGGAACTCCAGGAATTACCTCAAGGAGCTAGTCACTAGTGAGCTGATATTAGGTGGATGAGGTCGAGCAAACGTATCACGAATAGACTGAATTAGAAATATCAACTATTATGAGCCGACTCAGTGGTGTGATGGTAAAGCGCTCACCGCGGAGCCAGAGGGTCCTAGGTTCGTTCCCTAACGGGGTCGTGGATACGCACTCCTGAAGAGTCTCATACTGGGACGAAACAGTTGTCCAGTGCTTCAGGTGATCAATGGTTGTTTGATTACAGATCAATTCGTGATATCAAGGTTATCTTTTAATGTTATTTTGTGTTGATTCCTAATACTCGTGACAATTTTGTTTAATGCATATCAACATTATCATGTGACTAATCACATTCTAATGACAATATATACACGTTTTTCAAGGTCATGTCATTTTGACTGTAGTCACACTTATTATAGTGAAGTATAATAGTGTTAACTATATTTTTTGTTTTAACCAATAGTGACTACAATTTCCAATTATACAAACAATAGTCAGTATAGTGTATCATAGATTAGGGAATTAAACACTTTATGATGACAGAGTTGATTTGGTTTTGTTTCCACTACTAAGTGATTTGTTATTCTGTATGTATGTACATGAGGAAAGGGGTGACCCAAACTCATGGTGATGGTGATGATGATGAGCTAACACTTATTTAATACAAAATATGTATGAGTCATTATGTAACTGACTTAAAATTAATGTATTATTTACAATAATTTAGAGATAATAATATTCGTACTTGAAGAGAGGACAAAAGAGTAATAGTTAGCTATAGTTACGCAATCATGTGAATGAACCCGGAAATAGTGTCTGGAATTTTGTCAAACAAAAAAAAATGTACATGTGTTTAATATTGTCAGTTGACAAATATTTTAAGTTAAAGTGTTGTAACAATGAAATGTAGATTACATAAATGTACTATTAATTTATACAAATAGTTTATTTTTGTCTCATTAGTGTTAGTTAGAAAGTCAAAAGAATTACTAAGACTTGATGCATAATTTCGTTGTCATTTAGTTACAAGAAACATATGATCCATTACATCAGTGCATCAGTGTATCAAAATGAAATTATCAACATGAATCCAAAAGTATAAGCTACAGTAAGAAAGATTAAGTATAGAGAATAGGATTCAGTATGAAGGAATGAATCATATGTATAATCTTTGTATGTTAACCTAACGTAGGTGTATTTGAGTCAGTGGTGTATATTTTGAGTAATTTCAACCACTGATGATAACCACGAAACTTGAAATTATTTCCTTAAGTTACACCTATAGTTAGTGATACACAACCTTAACTTATTTCCAACTCTTTAGTACCAATAACCAAATAAGTATTCACAGGTAGGCTATCGTTAGGTATATATAATATAAATCCCAAACACTATAATTGATAAGGAATCACAGTATCATTAACTGATTTTATATTGGTTTAACTTCATCGCTGATTACTTCGAAGTTCCATCGGATTGAGAACAAATCTGCAGACCTCATGTATTACTGGATCGATCACAATAATCAATCACTGAGTGATAATAATGCTTATAATAATAATGCTAATAATAATAATAATACTGATAATAATACTCCTTGTCAATACCATATATCTAATAATAGTAAGGAGTTCTCTTGAGTAAAATGCACTGTTTAGACAAGTTCCCATTTCACATATATTTAACTTCAATGTATAGAACAAATCTCTGAGTAAAGGATTCACCAACAATCATTGGTTTCTATCAACTTCATTTACAAATCTATACTACAAACTTTATTTTTACTACATTTTCTTTAGTTGTTTAATCTAGATTATGCATTTGCATTTGATGCACTGTAGTTGAGTCCTCTGAATGCTTGGACATCAACTTCCTAATTTCGTCTATATCACTAGAGATTTTATACTTCACAACCTCTAACTAAAAGATAGAAGTCAAGAATTATGGAAAGCAGTTTCTTCTTAATGTTAGCTTAACGAGTATTTGTGATATTATGTATGACTTTTAAGATGCACAGTCTTCAATATTCAATCAAAATCATTAGTCGAATAATAAAATACGATTCTATGTGGAAATCAAAAACTATGGAAATTAGGTCTTAGAATATCTGTTGAGTGAATTTACTTAGAGCCTTATTGTCTTCTTACATAACGTCATCATCACGTACATTATTAAAAATTATTCGGATTCCCTCCAAACCAATCAATTGCTAGTTTCCACAACCTGAAACTTGATAGGCCGAAGTATTTTAAAAATGCTGAGTTTCTTTGATTTATATGTTATATATTTCATCATTTTTCCTGTTTACCTCAAAGCTTTTCAGAGCGTATAAAAATTAACTGGTGTTCATTTAGACAGAGATGGCCAATTCATCCGATGTAGAGATTCCTCCGTTTGGTGTAGTGTATCTTGTAAATGATATATGCTCCTTTAATCGTTATGTTCTTTGGCTTAAATAATTGTAGAGATGTTATGAACTTGTAGAAAACAGTTATATCAAGCGGTCTCAACTGACAGTTTTGGATTGTAGAAATGTTCTATATGTAGATTAAAATTATTCTTTTATTAATTATCAATGTTGATTTTGTATTTGCTAATAAGTTTGACAAGCATTTATAAATTAAATTTGTTCATAGGTCATTTTACTGAAACATATCGATTAGGCATTTTCTTCTATTATTTGTGTAACCTCGGTGATGTAATGTATCTTTACTCATTTGAACATGGTTCATACTAGACAAAAACTCATTGATTGTTTTCAATCAGCATATTAAACTTAGAACTTTGTTGAATATACAATCAGATAGGATTATATGTACAGATCAGTTCCTAAGAAGATCAAACACAACCTAAACAAATCAATGATAATTTCTTTGATTATTTCATTGTAGATATCCTTTTTCATATCAATAGTTCAGATATAAGAACTGTGTCACCGACATAGAATGTTTAGTTTTTCTTTTCTTTTCTTATTTGTTTGACATTTTAATGGATACTATTGAGAATAATAACATGAAATTTTGTTACAGTCATTCAGTATATTTTGATATTTATATTTATTGCCATAAATTATTACTAATTTTAGATTGTAGTTAGTTTCTATGCCTTCCTTTAAGATTAAACATTTTTAAAACTGATTTATTCCTTTTTTTGTTGCTAAGACGATAAAAAATTCTTATCACAAATAACATAACTTTTAAAAGTACGAAATTTTATAAAACTAGTTCACTTTTTTTTTAATAATTTTTTTGATATCTATTGATGTGATAAACCAAGTTCTGATTGTATTAACTTACTGTTGGTTGTTATGATTTTGTAATAAAAGAAACTTTCTTATATGATACAATTGATGAGTTGATGTAAAATGAGGAGACAGAAACTTTGATCTGTTCACAAGAGATTTGAATAGTTTCCTGAACTAATTCACAGTACATAACAATTGATTGTAAACTACAAAAAGAAACCGACTTATTATCTTAAAATGAATATCAAATACATAAGCAAATTAATCGAAATTCATAAAGTGATATGATGCTAACTAATGTAAGTTGCTGGTCCAATTCCATTGGAATCAATACAATCTGCTTAAAGCATTTATGTCGATCACTATGCAATGAGTATGATTAAGAGGATGATCCAGTGAATGACATTCGACTATGACGAAATGGTAAATAGACTCCTTAATACTGACCGAGAGACGTAATCGACCTGGTTTGTGTGACATACCTGAGGTCAGTCTGATTATCACCCACCCTCCAACAATATAGGTCCTTCACTTAAAATTCAGTTTAGGTGAGGGGTAGTGGAGTAACATTTAATAACATGTACACTCGGAATACAATATATTTGGAGAGTAATAAGTACCTTCAAATATCAAAAAAGCAGTTAAGAAATATTGAAGATATTTCTTACATTTTGTATCCATTAGAAATTAGCTTGAAGTAAAAACAACGGCATCCATATAATTCGTTGAGTTCAGGATATTCCGGTTACATGTTCATCAACTACAGTACTAGAGGTTATTGGTTCTAAATAGTTCGACATATTAATATACCTCTCTTAAATTAAAAATTGGAATTCTGTCATCAGTCAAATATAAAGTGTATGGAAAGTGAAGATGTGAGAAAGTTGAACATTGAGTATTTATAAATAGATTGAATGATAAGTGTTGAAATAATTGGGGACTACTTGATCGCGTAATTTTGAAATGATCCATAATGAATAACGTGAAATGAAAAAGTCACATAGGAACTAGAATTAAATATTAAGGATAGACAGTTATACTGACTGGAAAGCAGAAAGTTGGGTAGATAGAAGTAGCAAGAAAGTTAGCTTCATATAGTGGTGGTTAAATTTTCTCACCATCACAACAACTTAAGAGATAAAGGTTTGAGAAAATGAGTTTTTGTACAATTGCATTCATAAAGCCTGCATTTTCGTATGAGAGTGAAATGACACTGAATGCTTTCATAAATACGTCTTGGTCTGATTATTTCAAAGTATCTTCGAATTAGCATGGTTATACCCGAGCTTGGATTATTATTCAAATACTATATTTTTGCTGGCTTAATTCATGATAATCGAATTAACCCTATCTGAACATATTCACAAATCTAAGTGACTAGGTGACATACCTGTTTGACTAAAGCTCTTCAATTAAATCTTAACCATACTCAATTAATAATTCCATACAAACTATGCTTTTTAGTAAAATTATAGTTAAACATTTACAAACTTCTTAGAGATTGAAGCTTCAGTATCCGCTAATAGCTTGATTATGCAAAGTGGTTTGTTATGTGTAGTAAAGTTAAAAAAGCCAATCAAATTAGTCACTATCACAAAAGGCTTTCCATATTTTATTGAGTATTACTTTTGGTGACTAGTAGTTAAAGGCTTCTGTAACCTCATAAATTCAGTTCTCTACATGTAAACACTTACGGTTTTTACTTGATATCAGTGGTGAAAACAATTTTTGGAGAACTTTCATTGTTTTATATTTAGAAAATAAATAATAATCGAAGATCTTGTAAGGTTACCTGTCAAGAAGTTCAATTCGATCATACATTTGAGTAGAATATATCTGTATTCTATACGTAAATAACGCTTTATGTGTATTCAGGAAAATTCACTTTTAAGGGCATCTCTTTTACATCTGAATAGCGAAAACGACTTTACAATTTTCAGGTGGAATGTTAAAGTGAACGATGTTTTCATGCCTTGTATCGCATAAAATCTATGATAGGCAAAATTAATAAAAATAATTAGTTCAATCGTGATGGTTATTTTTGTGGAAATTGATATTTTTAATTGATTGAACATGTCATAGATTGGGAATTCTAACATTGGATGCCGATCTAGTGATTCAGACGGTTAGGTTTCACCAACCTGAAGGCTCTGGTGCAGAATCTGAGGGAAGGGGGGGTACGCACTACTGAGAAGTTCCACACTAGAATGAAACGGCTGTCTGGTACTCCCTGGTTTTCATTGGTACCCTGCCGATATCAATCTGTGACGTATTAAACCAATTAAAAATAATTAAAATAATTAGGAAAAAGACATCTCTTTTTGTTATCATTATGTAAATTTAAAGTTGATAAACGTTTTAATTACAAACTTCTTTATCCACAGTTTGTACACAACAAGAAATCAATTCATTCTGAGGTAAGCCAGGTTAAGTAATCATTTTATAAATGGTTCACAGAATAATAATGATAATAATAATAACTCCTATTACTGTAAGTCTTCATCAAGTTTATAAATGAAGATTTTGTAGGGATTAATGAATTTTATGTAAAACTGTTTATATCATTGAGAAAGAAATTATTCTATGACGTGAATATATTCACGTAATAAAAGCAGAATAGGGAAACATTTCTTCTCAATTAATTTTTTGTCAGT
The DNA here is from genome assembly GCA_025215515.1 of Schistosoma japonicum. Lineage (NCBI taxonomy): Eukaryota > Metazoa > Platyhelminthes > Trematoda > Strigeidida > Schistosomatidae > Schistosoma > Schistosoma japonicum. Next base: position 10,209,957 of record CM046067.1, on the reverse strand, counting down.
ACAGTGAATACACTCTCAAAGTTCTGTAGTACTGAGATATAAAGGAAAGGTGGTAAAAATGTTGACCCGACTGAGAAAGAGTAATGTGCATTGTATAACGTTGTTGATGAGGTGTTGCATAATATCTGCAATCTGGTTAGCAACAATAGCTAGCTAGACAAATTTGTCAAGAGACATATGAACCTAATAAAGACAAAACGCATCTTAAGAAATATTTCAAGGAAATACCTATTCTTGAAACTGCTATCCAAGAATGACACTGGTAGTGAGATGTTTATCTAACAACTGAAAAAAAAAACACTTAATAAACCATTTAATGTGATAGATTTGAAAGTGTTATTCTATAAACGCTCGACAGCGCCAACCACAAACAAAGAAAAACTATATGTATTATCCGCTTATATGTCTATTTACAAATTCAATTGCCCTTGTGGAGCTAGTTACATTAGACGCACAATTTGACAACTCCGTCATCGGATTGCTGAGCATCACTCTGCTTGGTTAACGAAAGAACAATCGAGAATAGTTAAAAAGCTCGATTCTATAGCACTTAATTGATACTGAGTAGCACACTTGTTGTTCCTCCTGTAATATGCCATATAGTTCCAGAAGCCAAAGCTAATAGTAATCATATTCACAAGCTTGATCACTGTGTACAAAATAAATTTGTGCAACCTCTTGCCTTACTTTAATCATCTTCATACATTTTACACCTATTCATGAGCTTTGCTTATAATTTGATTAATAATTCTTATAATCAGTACTCTTACATACTTTATTGATTATAATTTTCATATTTTTAATCTTACGTAACTATTCTTGTTAATTGAATTACTATCGAAATGCTTTACAACTTCTCTTGTGTTTCATGTAATTCATTAAACGACAGTTTAACTTTAATTACTATAAATACGTTATCTATCTTTCTTTAAGCATTCTCCATAAACACTGGCTCAAGCAATTTGGAATTAGAATTAATTTTGTGATGTAACTCTATAGGAAGTTAGATATCACTATCAGATTGTAAACCGTATCTATTAGTACAGCGGCCTGATGAGAAAAACTAAGTGAGAAGAAATATTTTTTCTCTCTTTAACTCGCTTTTCATTAAATAGTCTAGGTGGGAGTATTCATTCCTAGTAAAACTTGAAGATAAGTCTTGAAAAAATAATGAACTTCTAAAAAACACTAAACTTTTGCATGTTTCATAACCACTGTGAACATCAACATTGGGATGCAGGTACATCCAGCCGGTGAGTCCCAAATAGGACCAAACGCGCGTCCTGAATTCCACTTGCCAGTCACAATCCAAATAAAAATGCTTCATTACTTCTGTTTTGATTTATATATACTAGTTACTTATCTTCTGAAAGTGGCTTCAGATTCACAATGTTATTTCAAGACTAGCTGGAGTTTGTCCATAATGTTACATTTTAGCCGACAGAGTTTTAGTAACTTCTTTATTACTTCAAACTTTAAATATTACTTAAGTCTACTTGGTCCAATGATACAAACAGATTTAAGTTTCAATATATTTCCTTCATTAGAAGATGAAGGTTTCGTTTTACTCAAGGCATAATTTTGTCTATTATCTTTACCTTTTTAGGTCTTGTTACAAACTATAATTCAGATCAATTACTCAGCATAAGAGACTTGCGAATAACTAGTCAATTTAAATACAGTGGATTACAGAATTCATGTAATACTATATTTTTACCTAGTGATGACGATTTTAGTTGGTATCATCATGTGAAAAGCATCTATATCCATGGGTTGGATATATTTTACCAATGCCTTCTCAGTGAAGTTTCACAACCTAGTAAACTGAATGAATTAGTTTCAGAGATGATAAGCATATGATATAGAGCTATGACACATGAAAGATAGTCGTGTAGAATTAGCATTTATCATTCTATCACATTTGGCAGATTGGAGACTTAAGATGATGCCAACCAGTTGGATGTGACTTCGTTTGATATAAGTTAGAATGAAGAGCAGCATAGATCCTCCTGTACTTTACTTTGCTATTATATTCTTCATGAAGTCAAACGAAGTTTTCTAACTCGTAATAATCTTTCCTGATTGTACTTTTAAATAAACTGTCTTATTGAATGTTATTCTTATACATTTATTTAGCGCTCTTGTTACCCCTTTTCTATTTTTCTTCCTCCTCTTCTGTTTGTCTTCACAATATGATGATTTTATTTGTATAGTGCAATAGTTTGTGTACGTAAGTACGGAGGAAATTTCATACTCTATAAGTACATTATTAGGGATATTCAGAATTTGCAAATACAACACATCAGAACGATCAAACCTATGACCTTTTTCTTTTGAAATGAGCAGAATATTATTTAACAAGTGAAATGTAATCAGTTTGTCAATATTTCTCCAAGTTCATTCAAATATAAATGACATTCGTAATCTGACTGCATGTTTGACTTAGTAAACTACACTGTGAATTCATATTTTTACTTACTTACATACGTAGGCATCCGCCTAGTCCCCTCAATAAAAATACCGTATCTATGATCAATTACAAAGAAATGATAATATAACACATGCATTATTTATTCTAATACTGATCGAATGTTTAAATCAGCAAAATAAGTTTGAACTTATACAGTATATCAGTATAATTAAACTTGTATAGAATGATCTGAAATCTACATTAGTTTTATTGTATGAAACATTTATTAATCACTACTATGAGTGGACAGTTTACTATTGTATGCAGTCGCATACTGACAGTTGACAACCAGACATACGTAACTTACACAATGCATATATATACAAATCTAACATTTAGAGGCATTCAACCTCATCCTTTTATCACCACTATATTAAATGAGCAGTGAATAATTGTAATAATAATTATAATATTTGCTTTCATTTGAATTTGACATTTTTCTTTCAAAGTAGTAATGATATTAGTAATAATGATAATAGCAGTAATTCCTTTCATTGCTATATTCCCTACAGCAATGAAGAGAAATTCATTGATATCATTCATATTTATGTTTGAATTGTTGAGTCTGGTTGCCATTAGTTACGTTTTATATTTATTTATTTGCCTGTATGATATACATTTACTGCATTGTTGTTGTTATTGTTGCTGTTGTTGAAAGTTCTCTAAAGGATTACATTCTTATTAATGTACATACATACATGTATACATACACACATCAATATACATGAACTCATATCTAAGCTCATGAGATGAGTTCCTTGTGTATACATATCATTAAATATGCTTGTATGTCTGTACGTATACGTAGATACATATTCATAATCTTGTCAAAGTGATAATATGAATATCAAAAGACAAGGATATATATATATATATATATATATATATATATATATATATAGAGAGAGAGAGAGAGAGAGAGAGAGAGGAGAGAGACTAGTAGGATGTTAAACGATGCATACAATTTAATAGTTTTCAGTTTTATATTTTAAAGTCAACGTAAATTTACTTCATATTGTGTTCACCGATTACTTTTTAAAGGAATGCGTGTAAAATCTCTTCTCTGTTTTTTTCTTTCCTCCTTCTTCTCTTTCTAAAATCTCATAAGGATAATAATAGTTTTTTTTTGTTTTCAGAATAAATTGTCATTTAACAATGAATGAGGAAGAAAACAATTAAATGATGCCTTTTTTACATTTCTATTGTCTAAATTGAAATCATTGTAAGTTATACTTTGAGACAACTTAATGATTTAGGCATTATAAACTGGTACTTAGTTGTTTTGATTAGCTAAATAAAGTAACTTGATTAAATCAATAGGAAAATCTAGACCGTGCAATCAGTAAAATATTGTTTACATCGAGGTTTTTATTTTATTAAATCCTATAATCTTAATTTCAGTCGATTGGTCGTAATTCGTGTAAATCGTCTAAGCTACTGAATAATAATTAAGTAGTTTAAGTTTAATTAAATAATGTTGAGAGTAGTTTAATAGATTCATCAGAGGTTTATGTTGGTAGAGTATCATTGAAAACCCTTGAGCACTAAGGAGCTGTCTTATTCTAGTATGAGACTCCTCAGTACTGCGCACTATTGTTTTCACTAGAGGAGTCAAACCTAAGGCTTTAAGATGGCGAACATCTTACCAGAACGTCACTGGTACCCTACCAACATTAATCATGATGAATCCAGTCAACTATAGTGCCTGCCTCCACTAAACAAACTCACTTCAATTATTGTAGGGCTTGTTGAGTCTAAAATGATGAGTTGGTTTGAGTTAGATAGCCAGTGAAAACTAGCAAACACTGGATAAATGTCTTGTCCCACTATGGGACTCTTCAGCGGTGCATATTCACGGACTCATCATAGGAATCGAACCAATGACTAACAGACTTCTCAATTAACGCCTAACCCTTATACTACTCAGTCGGTATCCAACGCCCAATATTTCTAATTTAGCGATTTCCAGAACACCTAGTTTCAGGTAATATCAACTCATTAGTGGTTAACTTCAGGAAATAATTCCTGGAATTCTAGTAAGAAGACATGAGCAGTGGGGTTCACAATCGTGTCCCATGTAAGGCAGTTACCCAACTATATCAATGGGTGAGGTTGTGCAAGTGGTGGCGAAATAATCAAGTTAGATATTTGAAATTTTGGTTGCTGGCTAAATAACCTAACTCTCAGGAGTTCGTCACAAAGCCTAAAGGTCCAGGTCATGATTCCCTGGTAGGTGTCGTAGATAAAAACCAATGAGACGTCCATTACTAGAACGAAGCCATTGTCTAATGTTTCATGGTTTTTAGTAATTTTCTACCTTTAACCAATTCCTGATAGATTTTATTGTTCAGACATACAAACTTACCTCATTATTCACATACAATTGTGATATTATGATGAGAAAGTTTAAATTCTAACAATAGTGAAAATCTAACTGTAATTCTATGACGTAGCAGCATAACAGATTTCCAAATCTTAAGACTATATCATATAATGGATGACCACTAGCTATATAAAGTAAAGTTAGTGATATGAAATTAAATAACTAGTTTACAGTTAACCAACTGTAATGTATGCATTGTAAAATATGACGAAAAAGTCAATAAGTCGAATACAAGTCTAAACTTAGGATAACCTGGAAAACATTATCAACAATGTTATGAAGTGAATAAAACAAGATTGACAGCATTCACACAATACCGTAAATTCAGCATATTCCTTCGGGTGTTCATTAGCTATGTAGTAGAGGCTATTAATCTTAGACAGTTTAAAATAATGTACTACTTATAAATCACACACTGAAATACACCTATCAGATAACAATAAATTATTTGGAAGGTAAAATTTTAGGAAAGTTCAGTATGGAGTATTCGTAAATAAACTGGATGATGATTATTGAAATAATTTAAAACAACTCGATTACGTAATGTGGCAGAGATTCATTTTGAATATCCTAGAATCAAACTGTTACATAGAAATGACAGTTCTAGATAATGTTAGAGTTCAACTGATTATATACTTGTAGCACAGATTTATTAAAGATGTGTTTAAATGTGAAGCGAAATAGAAATGTCAAAATAGAACTCTTTTGATTATAGGTGTGGGAAATGATCGTAATACTGTTCCTATTACCAACTTATAATTGAAGGTTTACAACTAAGTGTTTCGAATACGAAGACCCTGCCTTAAACTCCTAAGTTTTACTGACCACAGTGTATCTTAATTACGTTCAGTTGGGTTAGTTAAGTTGAATTGTGACTGGGAATTGGAATCCAGGATGAGAGTTCCGTCCTATTCAAGACTAATCGACTGTATGTACCTGCATCTCTGTGTTGATGTTTAGATTGGGATTCAAACTCAATCTGTTTCGTCCCAAACGCTTTAGCGTTCGGCACTAGATTACCGAATCCAGACAATCACACTTGTGAAACGGGCACATAAGTATTAGGATGAACATTTACCTTCCTGTTGGTTTGTTATGGACTGAAGCTGGTCAATCCTACTGTGAACGTAAACATTAGGATTCAGGTACATCCAGCCGACGAGTCCCAACTAGGACGAAACGCGCGTCCTGGATTCCACTTGCCAGTCTCAATCCAACTTAGAAATAATACTTGTGAATAATCGCTTTATCGAGGCAATCCGCTCAGGATGCAACAGAGACTGACCAGCTTCAGTCCATAACAAGTCAACGGGAAGATGCAAGTTCATCCTTGTTCAACTGGGTTGTTTATTGATTATTTCAAGTTCATTCATTTTTATATCCATCTTGTCCCATATCTAACAAATAGCATGCAATCAAACCATTAAAATTTTTCCTTTAATCTAGAATGGTTTTTTAGGATATACTCGATAAATCAGCCTGTCTGTCAATCTGTCCTTCCAATAGATCTGCATTTGGAAATGCATGCAAACTTCTAGATACGGCTGTCGATGATATAAGACGAACATTTATCTATTTTATTTGAGTTGCTGAACATTGCGTTACATAAAATAGAAGTAGTTTTGTTGAATAAAATGTTTTTAATCGTTGTTTTGAGTATCTGACTGATTTTTTTGTACCTTGGTTACGTGCAAAAGTAAATTGAATGACTAAATTTTTAATTTGCAAGTTATTGTGTCTCTCCGCTTTTTAGAAAAAGTACTTGGTTTTGTCAGTCACTATTGTAGTATGTACATATCCGTTAGATAAATGAGGCTGACTGTATTTACTAACGCATTGGGTAATGTGATGGATTTTGAAGCTAATATACTGAGTTTAACTGTAGTTGTGAATATCAATACTTCATTAGAGTTACATCTGTCTGACAAGTCTCAATTAGGACAAAGCATGCCACGATAACTGACAGTACTACCTGTGTCCATTTCCTCTTAAAATCATAACAGATGTTAATTATTTATGGGAGTAAACGGAATAAAAATATATCTGTAGTCCACGGCACCATCGACTTATCTCTTGTCTAGTGTTTACAGTCACGTGCTACTTATGAATTTATAAGTAGTATGATTATTATACACTCAATTATTTTGATTTTTGTAACTCATTCATTTGATGGTATGAATCCATATATATTTTTATATTCATATTTTGAGGATCCGGGTCATTCTTCTACTTGTAGCAGTGTTACTGAATGCTCAGTGCTACTGATGAAATCGTTGTCATATTTAAAAAGCACAAATCTCCCATAGTTTAGCAATATGCTACTTATTGCTTTTTTAAAAGTGATATTTATTACTGTATTTTTATAAAATCATGTTTTATTTATTAAAGACATTGGATTCACCTCGCGATCAACATCCGAAAATCTCATATAATAAGGATCTGTTTGCTTCATTGCTATGTCTTTCCTACGTCCAGTAAGCCTCAAACAAATACGCGCTCGCACTAAAGCATGGTCTGAATCTAAACATGTGCCCCAGAACGAGCGACAGTCCTCTATCGAACCCCTCCATCGGTGGCTGATGGTGATGTGATCTAGTTGGGTCCAACGTTGAGACGATTTTGGGGGTCGCCAGGTCAAAAGATGCTTTTCCTTATGCCTAAAGTTAGTATTCGCTAGAAACAGGCGGTTATCTGAGCATAGTTGCAACAGACGATCGCCATTATCTGTTCTTTGAGCCGTGACACCATAACAACCACCCAAGTGTCTCTTATTTTCACTTAGTTTACCTACTTGAGCATTAAGGTCACCAGCCATTATAACTATATCAGAGCGCCTAGCTTTTCGGAGGAGGTCCGTAAGCTTGCTGTAAAACTCATCTTTCACCTCGTCTGAACTGCAGTCAGTGGGGGCATAGGCAGATACGACAAAGAGGCAACGACGAGTGTCTCTATCTTTCCGAGTCCTAACTGTCCCGTTCAGTCGGATAGCGCACAAGCGACTATCTACAGGGATCCAGTCTAAGAGAGCTAGTTCTGCCCTACGACTCAATGCTATACCTACACCAGCGAGACCCCGGGAAGCAGCATCCGGGCTACCGGATACACGAAGAGTAAATCGGGCTGCTTCTTTGTTTTGATACGGTGAGATCAGGTTAATGATTTTACTAGGATCCTGTATGCGCGTTTCCGAGACGCAGCATACATCGATTGAGTGAGATTCTAAAGTCTTAGCTAAGGAAGCCTGTTGCCCTATTTGACTTAATGTCCGTACATTAAAAGCTCCAACATATAGTCTAGAACGGGGTTTCAAGAGACCAGGAATGATTTTTCGTGAGCTCGCATCGTTTGCATTAGCGGTGCAGTGAGATGAAGGAATGTGAGTAGAGTTAGTCGTAGAGATAAGAAAGATATTATGGGGTGTAGAAAGGATTTGATTTTGACCAATTTGGACTCTCGTGCTTTTGCGGGTATGAGGGCAGTTGTCACTTCCCGGCTGCCCACACCGTGGAAGGGTATTTCTTGAGGAACCTGAAAAAGAAGGCAGATTAGTGTCGGTCTCAGAGACCTGAGAGGGTGACCGCAGAGCCCAAGGGACAACTGCTTGAGGCCTGTCACGCACGGCCTTTTTATGAAAAGTTTTTCGAGTATTAGCTCCGCACTTAAAAGCCCTTAGTGGGCACCCTTACCGCCGAAGACGGAAATCCGTGAGGTAGGGTGAGGTGTGACATTTTTAGGGCCAACCTTTTCTAACCCCTCCTTCCTTGTGAGAAGGCAGCATCGCTGCAGATGCTGGTTGTCCGAGGGAAACACCTTACTGCTGTCACACCCCTCTGCAGTCAGCAGTACGACTTCGCCCTCAGACCTTGAGTAGCTGCTTTTAGTCTCATCGTTCTCCAATCGACCTACCTAGCATGGTAGAACCTACAGGAACATATGTTCCAGCCAGTATAGCTCGGTTGGGTCATCACGATAGGCAAGCCCGACCACCACGACAAGGTAGCAGCTACGGTCGGGTCATGTTCTCGCTAAAAATTTACCGTAATGAACAACAGCTTGACATTTGTAAAGACATTCAGTATACTTACTCCCGAAAAGACACTAGTGACTAACTTCAGGATGTCCCTGAAGCTCTAGTGGTAAGTCGTGACTAGTGGAGTTCAGACTTGTCGGGAGTGAGACAATTATCACCAATGACAATGGATGATCGTTGCGCTATATATCACAAATTGATGGAAGTAGGAACTCTACCATTGGATGGCGACCGAGTGATGCAGAGTGTTAGGAGTTTGCCTTCAACCTGGAGCCCCCGGTGGGGAATTCAGGGCGAGCACTGCTGAGGAGTTTCACATTAGAATGAAACAGCTGTTCAATGCTCTCTTATTTTCAATTTTTTCCTGCCAACATCAATCTGTAACATATTTAATCAAATATATATGTTAATGGTGTTTAAAAATAAACTATAAAATCTAGTACACTTTGCACAATGTAAAACACAAGTTTGTATTGACCGACCACCAATTAATGACCAATATCATACTTATTGATTCCTGTTTTAGTGCCCATGGAATTCTTTTGAAATGTGGTCGTGTGGTCGGTTATTAATATTCAGAGGTAGTCGGTAGCAAGCCCTGGGTTTAGGTTTTATGTTATTTTGCACTCGTCAACAAATCGGTATACCTAAAGTCTTAGGAAAAGTGATGATTCTAGGAGGATTTGACCACAGGTTTGGTTTTTCTGCCTGCGACTACTGAGCACATTGGAACTTGATTTAGATTACTCTATCACGACTAAACTAGGGTGTGACAAACATAATATTTGTCAGTGCTTAGTGATTATTAGGTGTATACACTTCGGTTCTACAGTAAATCAGTAGTGACTTGAATAGCTTAGTGGTAATGGTCGACGACTGTGAAACTGAGTGACCCTATACCAAATACACTGGGGCACATCAGTCCTTTCAAAATTATAGATACTCCCTACAAATATGTGCTAATTGGCGAGAAACTTAGATACAAGGATTCCTGCAAATTACCTTTAACTGCCGAATATCAAGCACAAGTTCTCTTGTAAATATTTAACTTGCATAAAACTGATAATATGTTCATAGTCAGTGTGAAATTCTATAACAGGAAAAGGCTTATTTACTTTTTATTTTATTGTTACTCGTTCAAATAGAGTGCCTACAACAACCAAAACATTTCTCCTTGTATGCATGCTAACCTAAGGATCTTCAAGCTTAGGCCACGACTAGAGATCATTTGTCACGAAATTCATAGTAGCTTATAGACAAAGTAGAAATTGTGGCAGTTTTCCTCAATGTTGTAATCTCTAGAAACCCAGTGATTTTACTGTTCATTTAGTGAATACAATAAAATTTGTTAGTACTAGTTGCCGAAGAGTTTTAATGATGATCATTTTAATTCTAAAATCAAAACAGGAATTAACGACCATTAAAGGTGACGGCGATGGTAACATTGTGGAAATACACAGTCAGTCGTGTATATGGACATATATCGAAGTTTGAGAAAACAATTTGATAAAATGTCAATGACTTGCATATAGAATTCAGTAGGTATAGAACTGTATTTGATTTATTCTAATATTGATCAAATAGCTAAAAATCAAATAAATGGCATCATTGTTTTTCTTGCAAGTCTCGTAGTAGCTTTTTCAAGGAAATAACAATTACTAAACTAAATGTAATTAGTATTCCTTAATTTCATTTCAGTATTCATTTGACAGTGACACATACTAAGACTACTTTTTCAGTGTATATTTCGACCTTTATATAATTATTTTATTTGTAAATGATCTAATGTAACCTGTGCATTAAACGATATGGGCTACTTTTTTAATCAACCACAATCAAGCGAAATGACTAGTTGACAAACATGAGAAATACGATGTAAAACTTTTGCATATAAGCAATGCAATTTAGTTTGTTAATTTCAACTGGATTTCTCCACATTAAGTCTACAGAGTAGCATGAATTTCAATTCTTCTGAATCAACACTTCATAGAAAAGAGATCAAAGCATACTATATATGCTTAATCTTAATGTAGTCAGGTAATATGTTTCAGTACATCAAGTATATCTGGAATACTGAATTCAGATATCAGACTTGATATATTGATATAAGCACTCGTTTTATTTTTATCTAATGATTCATTTCGTAAATATGGTAAATCAACATGGTATTAGTGAACAAATATTCCACGAAAGTCGCAATCCACTGAATTGACAAATTATTAATTCATATTAAGAGCATATTATCTAATTATTCATGGCTTCTAACAACCACTCAACCAACATAATTTCATGTCAAGTTTTAATTATAACTATTATTACCAGTACCATTTTGAAAGGAGTTATAGAGTTTCTAACATTCAAGTAATACAAACAGATCATACACTGAATGAGTATAGTAAACTAGATGATTAAACAGAGTTACTTATTATTTGCTGATTTGTAGTATATTGAAGAATAATTCGTTGTTGTTGTGTAGTTTAAATCATGGTTTGAGGTCAGGTTGGAGGTGGAGGGGACATTAAAGACTTTAAAGCATATGAATATTACTCTTCAGAATTATTCATGTAATATCTAGATCATTAGGGATTGATAAGGGTTAATATTGTAAAACATATATCATTAAGTTGTTATGGTTACAGATGTATTAAATCTTACATTCTTAAAGCATGATTTTCATTAATGACTTTAGTAATAAAAATGATAGCATTATTGCACCATTCATACAATATTGTAACGAATTCCTATTTGACATACATCCAGATATTTCTTTTCTAAATATTTTTCATGGTTTGTATCCAACATCACAAAATTATATTTGGATAAGGAAGATTATGGTTAGGTGTTGTAGAGACTGGTGAATTTGGATTTGATGGTTAAGCGTTCATCAAGAAGCCTGAAGGTTTTGTGTTTAGTTCTCTGGAGTGATAGTGGATGCGCACTACTGAAGAATATCATACTAGGATAAACGAACTGTCCAATGCTTCCTGGTTTCCAATGGTTTTTTAGTGCAGACGAATTCGTGATGTCGAATTTACAAAGATTTTAGCTGTTGTTAAGTGATTTTTAAAAAAACAATTATTTGACAAGTAGATTCACTGTTTTGATGGATCATTGAAGAATGTGACACGATGGAATTGTTAGTTCTAATTATAAAAATTAATGTGAAATAAGCCGATGAAACATTGCTGGGTTCTCGTTTTATTTGCATTATAACTGGCAAGTGGAATTCAGAACGCTCGTTTCGTCCTATTTGGGACTCGTCGGTTGGATGTATCTGCATCCGAATTTTGATGTTCACAGTTGGATTCGAACTCAGTCCGTTTCGTGTCAAACGCCACCGCGTTCACATTGTTGGGTTCTATTAATTTATAAAGTGACATTGATTTCTAGAAAAAAATGTCTCGAATCAACGACAAATAAGCAACAAGAAAAATTTCAATGTGAATAATTGTCTGTCGAAGTGATCAATCTTTATAAAGACTTTTAGAAAACTGAAACAGTAACATTACAAATGAAAACAAATTGGAGTTTCAAATGAAACATGCTTACCTACTCTTTTATTCACGTAGACAACTTTAAACATGATCACTCTATTTTACTGTCATTTACTCAATTGAAATCATTTTATGTATGTGAGGTAACCTTCAAATGAACATTCGCCTTGACAAGTAATTAAATTCTTAGTTCTGAAATCCTACGTATTGTCTATAATTATATTAGGTGATTGGAAGTTATCGATTAGATACATAAAGACTAGTCGTTACTCTAACAACTCAGTGACAATCTTTCAGATGTATGACGCAAGTTCTTATCCTATATAGAACATCAGTCTCCTCAAGATTATAGGTATAGCAAGCTGACAAGTGGTAACTAGCCTGAAACATAAGTCTTATCTTTCCTGGAAGCTGCTTCCAACCACTTAGTATCTAAAGATTTTTTCAGTGATGACCAGTTTCCTAGACTAGTGGCCATATTGCAACTTGATCGAAATAATTCAGTCATTATTAGAGACTAGATAAGTTATTAAAAATGGATAATGAAACAATGAAAGTATTTTCCTACAGATGTAAATTTTATCGTAGACTGAATAGAAAAAACTAATTGGAATCTGACAGTTTTTCTATTGTAGTCTGAAACTTTACAGAGATGAAAATAGTAATCGTTTGGTGTCGAATTCAATTTGAATGTGAACACATCGAATCATTAATACAATTCCTATTTTTATCAGCATTAGTTTAGTCTCAGTAACATAGTAAAACTTGATCCTGATTGGTTGAAATCCGATGATAATTTTAATGAAGTGATTGGTTGTCAAGGTTAACGGTTTATTGTTACATCCTCTGTGCCAATACACACACACACACACTTTCTTTTCATGAGCAAATATATGATCCTATTGAATGATAACTAATAGTTCAATGTTAGTTAAGAGGTATTTCTTAATTTGCTTGATCTAGTACTTGTCTCTTTATAATCATCAAGGTTAGTCATTTGATTTAATTTTTTAGTATTATAACATGGTAATTCAAGTTTCATATGTTAAGTACGATAATCATTAAAAAGAATCATAAAATAAGTTGGACATTGTAAAGCTGCTTATCAGAAGTCAACTGATTAGTTTAAATGTAAAATGTTGATCTCGAGGTTTGAATTTTATAAGTTCAACCTCTGATAGTGTTGTGATATGTACAATTGAGAAATCATGGAATAAGATGAAACAAATAAACAGTACTGCTTATTTGATTTCCAGTGATTTTAATTCTATGACTTTAAAAGTTATAGCTTTTCATTAGTTCAACAATGTTCACGGATAATTACTATCTGGTTGAAGAAAATTTAATAAACACGGGAAACGAAAAGTACTTTAAAAAGTTAAAGAATCACTTTTATATTGTTAATGATAAATACTGGTTTCATTCTGTTTACTAATGGCATAACTATAATTTATTAAGGGGGGTTTTACTGTAGACCGCATAAAATGAAGGCAATAAGCTTTATGTGGGCTGTTGTTAACAGAGGAATTAGTTACTTTACAATATAAAATATACTGGCAAAGATTTCATCATTGAGTAGGATTTTGTTTTTGGTTATGAGTACACATCGTTGTAAAGTGTATTATCTGATTATCCATAATTTCTAACAATTACATAATCAACATAATTTCATGTTAAGTTGAAATTATAACTATTATTATTAGAGCCATTTTGAAAGGATTTATAGAGTTTTTAACATTCAAGTAATACAAGCAGATCATACACTGAATGAGTATAGTAAACTTGATTAATAAACAGAGTTACTTATTATTTGCTGATTTGTAGTATATTGGAGAATAATTTGTTGTTGTTTTGTCGTTTACATGATGGTTTGAGGTCACGTTGGAGGTGGGGGGGGGGAAGGAATATTAAAGACTTAAATGCAGTAGATAACTGTTTTTTCCTAGCAGCAGATTCTTTATTGATGTACTATTGCAACTTATTGAAGAATCTAACCCTATACCTTCGGATATAGCAATGAGCTTGTTACTTTTAGATTACCGAGTTAAAATTTAATAGGGTCCACATTGCTAACATCGATCAACTAATGATATCTGATACGATGACAACCTAAATTCATAGTGAATTACCGCTTCACACATAATAACATGTATGAACTCCATTAATTATCAGTGCCTCACAAAAATCTAAGGGATTTCCTTAAAGCTGTCCACTAATTAACGGGTTGATGTGGAATAGTTTAGCACTTTCAAAGTTACTTTTCGATCAGTAATTCTATTGTTCTAATTTCACTGGTAGAATATTTCGTTTAGTCACGTGGAAAACTTACTGGTAGTTTTTCATACTACTCAGTAGTATTCGATGAATTAATGTTTATCTTATTATTTCTAATAAACAACTGAATGCATCATTGGTTATTATGAAGTGCAAGATTAAGTTATTATGTCTTACAAGTTAATATGCATGTAAAATTATGCTCAACTCAATTTAACAAGTAAATATCACCTTAACGATTTCGTCACATGATTAATTTCATACAACCATGGCATGTATAACCCTACAGATACTTTTTAAGTTGGATTGTTACTGGCAAGTGGAATCCAGGACGTGCGTCTGGTCCTATTTGGGACTAATCGGCTGGATGTACCTGAATCCCAATGTTGATTTTAGTGGTGGGATTCGAACTCATCCCGTTTAGTGTCAAACGCCACCAAGTTCACCACTGGACCACTGAGTCCAGACAGTCGCACTTGTGCAACGGGCACATTGGTATTAGGATAAATTTGTATATTCCCAGTTATTTGTTATTGACGGAAGTTGGTCAGTCTCTGTTGTTCATCCTATTATCTACAGATACCTGTTAAATCCTAACTACGATACAGAATTTTGTAGACAGTGACTACCTTTAAACACATAACAGTGTGTTTATGCACTACTGAATGATACGGCTATTTCATTTGCATCGATTACGTTTGAATGTAAGGATAATATACTGCCTTAATAAATTATATCTTATTGTGATATCTATAGTTCAAATTATAAGTAGTTAGAAACAGGTTTCTTGTAAATGATGTGGTATGTAAGCATTGTTTATTTGAAATACTGTCTTTAATTCCATTTTGTAATAACAGTACTCAAAATGTTCACAAAATTAAGGTGCTCTGATAGATTTAGTCCTAACATGCCAGTTACACTGTGGTACATTTTGATTATGATATTGATTTATCACTTTATGTCCACAAGTGTAATTTCATGGTTATAAGACAGTTATAGTAATTTTTTGGACTGTTTGATATGAAGATAGATTTCTTCTAGCTTGCAGATGGGGATAAATAATTTATTCGATCATTTTACAGATGGAATGCGATTGGGTGTTTTGTAATCAGTTATACTCGATGAACAAGTTGCTGACACTTATTGCTCAGTAACCTATCGATATTGTTTTTTCATTAGCAAAGCGATGAGTATCAGATCAACGATCATGATGTGAATGATAATCGTAATACGGTTGCATTGAGCTAGCTAATATTAAATTGAACAAAATTCACTTTTGGCTACTATTCTACTTATAATCAATTTGTATATACAAAACTAAATTGAAACCACAGACATAATTTATGAGCACCTCAACCTTCTACCCATACCAAAATCGCATTTCAAACGACTGCTGCTTATATGTACTAAAGATGATCCGTTTTAGTTTGACAGCACCCTACGCAGACAAGTCTAGTAATAGGAAGTCTGTTGAGACCTTCGCTTGCAAATATTTTTATGACAGATCTTGTAAATAATGAAGCTTAAATAAGAGATTAGTGAAATGACGCATTATCCATGGCACGTTGATGACACCTTATATGTGTGTAATAACCATAAACGTGCACCCCACTCTATGGAGATTTTCCCTATGACTCATAGGAACAGAACATTTACAAATGGAATAGAAAATGATAATAAATTCCATTTTCTTGATGTAGAAGTGCAACGGAAGAAGGATAAGACTGTTTAGTTTATCATGAGAATACATGGAATGGAATTCATCTAAATGTTAATGGATTAGTCCAGTCAGTTTTAAAAGGGCTTTGGTGAAGACACAGTTCCATAGAACAGAAAGAATGAATAGTAATGATAAACTAGGAGAAGTGATAAGTGCTAATCAATACCTAAGGAACGACGAGTATCCATACAAATTCATCAACAAATGCAGAAAAAAGCGAATGTAGAAAGTCGAAAAAAAAATACATCGAATAAAATTTCTCTTTTTCTAACTGCAATTCAAAGGTACGGACAATTCAAGAACGACCGACAGAAGACTGAAATCCATATTAACTAGAAAATATCCTGTTGTCAACAACTGATAAGTATCAATTCTACGTTACTACCAAGTGCATACATAAATTTATACGTATCAGCCAAGGCAGTTACATTAATAGAACAGAAGAATACCTTATATTTGATTTCAAGAGTATATCCTTAAAAGTTTCTGTTCAAACAGATAAAAAACTATGAGCAGTGGTACAGCAAGATATCTTGTTAATATAAGATATGTAGCTGATACCTTAAAATTCATCAAGGTAATCAATAAACAGTCCAACTACAGTCTTCTTAAATTCACTGAAGCAATAGTAATAAAACTGTCCTAGCCAAATTTATGCATTCAAAAATTATCAGTGGTTAGTCTCTTCTTACTATGTTGATGTTCCACTAATCACATTTCACCAAAAGTTTTCGAATCTTCCTCTTAGTCACTAAACGTTTCTCTTATCACATCATTTTCAAACCATCCCTCATTTTGATTACGTCATTTTAATTCTTGCAATTCAGTAATTTTACTATCTTTTCAACTGACTGATCTCAACTCATGTTATTATTATTACTGTTAGTAATTGTTGATTACTCGTAATTCATTTTGCCCCAGTTACTCGATTACATAATAGATTAAATTTCGTCTTCCTAGTGCATTATCAAAATTTATCAAAGGGATAAATTGTTTTAAGTCTAGATTAGTTCTTTGGCTGTATAACTCTTTGTTACTAACTTGATGTTGTAGAATTTTCGCTTGCATATTGTATCATCCTATTTTTCGTCATATTAACTCAACTTAATTCTTTATTCTCCTATGATTCTACTCTATGATCACAAATCAGTACCACTTATAAAGTAGTTTATATGTAGTTTGATTATGAAATATCATAGGTTCTTTGCAACTGATGAGAACCCGAAAAAACAAAATGAATTCTGTTCAAATACTTGACCTTATTTGCTTCAAATTCATCAAAAGAACCGAATGTATGAAATTTCTCGGGTACATCGAAACCATCTTACAATGTATCTACATATTAATAGGAAATTGATCGAATTCAATTTTGAATATCATTAATTGTAAAATATGAGCTAACTTGATTCCTTTTTGTTTTCTCAGACGTTTCATTAAATAAACAATGTCGTCTATTTGTATACTTCGATGTATTCTGGCTTTGATAAACATTCTAATTGGAGTAAGTTATTTTACTTATTAACTAGGATATTTATTGTTGTATAACTGTATTGTTTTCTAATTATTACTACTGAATATGAATAAATACTACTTACAAATGCAAATAGTGAAAAACAAAGAACGAGTATATGGGTCATACGGAAATGACACTTTACTAATGTGCTTCAGTCGATTTTCATTCTGTAGATTTAAACAATTGAGCCTATACTCTTTATGAGTTCTCAAATGTTCTGTTATTTGTTAAGTGTTTATGACATTTGATACTTAAATAATAAAAATTGCTTCCCTAGTTCATTTGTATATTTGTTTAACGTTATTCTGGCTACGTTTTGTTGATTGGTTTTGTCACAGTTTAATGTTAATTGGGCATCATTAGAAACCAGGGAGTACTAGGAAATTGTTTCATCCTAACATAAGACTCCTCAGCAAAGCTCACCCTAGATCCAGCTTCAGGGGCTTTAGATCGGAAGACGCCTAACCGTCTGCACTATTAGGCAGCCATCCGATGATAGAATTCCCACTTTCATGAAATTATGATATATGGGGTGAAGTCTAAGGTGCTCACTCGTACCATACCAATATCAATGTTTTTCGAATACAGTCAACATAACTGAATGCCCATCTCCACAAAGCCATCTCATTTGATTCTGATTAGTCAGATTGTACTTTTTAAAAATCAAATTAGAGTACGCTAAATATCACTGTCCAAACTGTGAATCTGATTAGAAATTAGAGGGTGATCACGTTTTACAAATATAGAAGTTAAGTGGATCGAAATAATAGCCAATCCATTGTCTAAATAATTTGATGAATTTAGTTAGTCACTTCAACTTTCCAGAAAAAAGTTTCATGACATTTCGAAGATTTTAAAGAATTTGTATGATGACTACTCTATTTTATTTTGACATTAAGGCAGATTATCATGACATTTAGACGGATGAAATAAATATACGGCATACCAGAGAAACTCGTCAACATCATCCGGAATTCTTACGGTGGACTACAGTGCAAAATCGTGCATAGAGGACAGCTGACAGATGTATTCCCAGTTAGTATCGGTGTCAGACAAGACTGTTTGCTCTCGCCTTTCCTCTTCCTTCTAGTGGTTGATTAGATCATGAAAACCTCCACATCTGAGGGGAAGCACAGAATTCAGTAGACAAGTAGGATGTAACTCGATGATCTGGACTTCGTGGATGATCTAGCTCTTTTAACCTATACACACCAACAAATGCAAGTGAAGACAACCAACGTAGCAGCAATCTCAGCATCAATAGGCCTGAACATACATTAGGGAAAGAGCAAGATCCTCAAATTCAACACAGAAAGTACCGACTCAATTGAACTTGATGGTGAAACTCTGGAAGAAGTAGATACCTTTATGTACCTGGGGAGCATCATCGATGCACAAGGAGGATCCGATGCAGATGTAAGGGCAAGGATCGGCAAAGCAAGGGCAGCATTCCTACAGCTGAAAAATATATGGGACTCCAAACAACTGTCTACCAACCTCAAAGTCAGACTCTTCAATTCGAAAGTCAAGACAGTTCTTCTGTATGGAGCTGAAACGTGGAGAACTACTGCAAACATCCTCAGGAGGATACAGGTATTTATAAACAACTGTCTACGCAAGATATTGAATGTCTGTTGGCCGGAAACCATCGGCAACAGCCTACTATGGAAGGTAAGAAACCAAATTCCAGCTGACGAGGAAATCCGGAAATGACGTTGGAAATGGGTAGGATATACATTGCGGAAATCATCAGACTGCATCACGAGACAAGCACTAACTTGGAATCCTGTTGGAAAACGGAAAAGAGGAAGACCAAGGAACACACTGCGTCAAGAATCGGAAGCACACATCAAAATGATGATCAGTAACTGGAAAAAGCTGGAAAGGATTGCTCAGGATAGTGTTGAATGGAGAATAGTGGTAAGCGGCCTATGCTCCTCCGAGAGGGGTAATGGGCGTAAGTAAATAAATAAGAAATAAACACATGAAAAATGACAAGAATCTGAACGAATGTTTCATCCGTGTGACTGAAATATCATATAAAGTTGACATCCGTTTTTTCTTGTAGTCAACTTGTATTTCTAAACAAACTTCATCATTTATGAACTTAGATCAATCAAAGTACTTGACTGCAAATATTGATTTATATCAGTAGATTCATGATCAGTATTAATTACTCTTAGAAACTAGATGACTCCTAATTATAACTCTCTAATGAAAACAAAACTGTACAACCTTGTATTTCTCTCATTGATAAAGGTGACATTACTTTAAGACTGTTAATTACTTAACATACTATCTGCGTTTATGTAGCTTTTTAATGAATTCATTTATTCACCTCTAAGTTGAATCAATTACAATGTAGGCTTTTTACGAATGAATGTGTTCTGGTTAATCTAAGAACAACCATTACAGCTTATACATTCCATTTAGAATAATTCCATGTGGAAATATATCACTATGCATGTAATAGTTCCATTTTCAAAAAAAAAATAATTATATAAGACATTGTCATAATGTTACCATGGTGAAGGGAAATCATAACAAATAAAAAAGAACAAACGTTCCAGTTATTTCACCAATGTATAAATGTATGTACATGTCATACTCATCAACACAACTCTCATTTCCATAACCATAATAATTTAATGCTTCATTGAGAATAATTTAGACAACACAAAACAAAAAAATCCAAGTGGCTCTAGAATAATGAATGAGGTCATCAATGCCTAATTCAGCATTGTTAACACATTTATTGCTATACACACAAATAACAGTAGATATCCATCATTATGATGGATACGAATCGTAAATGAAATAAACATTAGTGGACAGATAAATAAATAAATAAGTTTCTGAGTAAGCTATAAATAAGGCATAAATATTATTGATGTTAAGTTGACAAGTGTAACAATGTGTAAACAATCAATATATTCACTTATTTCATTCTAATGTATATCATTAGACTGTTTGTTATTAGTTTTAGTTAGAGTTACTTTGAAGTTATGTACGATATCTGTCTATTTTGTGATTAACTTCCTTTAACAGAATGATCTCAATAATTCTGTTTTCATATTTTGATCCATGATATATGTAGTTAGAGGATACTAATAATGGCTTTAATTTGATATCACGAATTGATCTGAATCAGACAACTATTGATTATCAGAAAGCACTGGATATCTGTTTCGTCCTATTATGGAACTCTTCAGCAGTGTACACCCATGACCCCACCAGGGATCAAATTCAAGACCCTCTGGCTCCTCGGCGACCGGTTTACCATTAGATCACTGAGTTGACTACCAACGGTTAATACTTCTAATTCAATGAATTCGCGATATGTTTGCTTCGTGGAACCAGAAGGTGCTGGGTTTGATCTCTAATAAGGTAGTGGATACGCACTGATGAATAGTTTCATACTAGGAAGAGATAGCTATCCATCGCTTCTCGGTAATTAATAGTTGTATGATTCAAACCAATTTGTGATATCAAATTAGCATTCGACATTCTCTATTACACCCAATTATATTAATGATTTATTCGATTGAAATGAGGTTTAGTTCTGTAATTTTATAGTTTTCAATTGCCTACTATAATATGTAATAGTTTTTATATACACAGTCTTTTAATGACATGAAGCAAGCAAGAACAAAGATTTAAGGGGAATTCATATAAATTCATATTGTTGCATCATATCCTTATCGGTTGCTTAAGATGTATCATGTTTCAAAATCAGCAGTTTGAGACTGATATTAGGATGAATTTGTATATTCCCATTGATTTGTTATAGACTGAAGCTGGTCAAGTCTCTGTTATTATATATGCATCCTGAGTGGATTGCCTCGACTATATCGATTATTCACAAGTATTATTTCTAAGTTGGATTGTGACTGGCAAGTGGAATTCAGGAGGCGCGTTTCGTCCTATTTGGGACTGGTCGGCTAGATGTACCTACATTCCAATGTTGATGTTCACCGGTGGGATTCCAAACTCAGTCCGTTTTGTGTCAAACGTCACCGCGTTTCACCCCTAGACTACTGAGTCCAGACAGTAACACTTGTTCCACAGGCACATTAGTATTAGAATGAATTTGAACATCGAGATTATAATGCAAGTACATCCAGCCGACTAGTCTCAAATGAAACAAAACGCGCCTCCTGGATTCCACTTGCTAGTCACAATTCAAATTAAAAATAAAGTTTGAGACTGAGTTAACAGTTTATGTCAGCCAATATTATCACAATGTAGGAGCTTCTCATATGAATTAAACAAACTGAATTAAATAGTGTAAACAGATATCATATCCAGGAGAACAATGTTGAAATATTACTACAAGTAAATGACCAAAGGACTAGAAATATGTAGTCACACAATAAACACACACTAGTGATAAATAGAAAGAAAAAAGAGTTAAGTTTAGTTGATTAAACCAACAATTATAACATCGTAGGGGTGTCATAATAAAAAATGACTAAATTTAATAATCAAATGAACTTAATAGTCCTAAAAATAATTCGAATCATTCAGCTGATATTTCATGAATTCAAAATAATCACTCTATGTTGCCATATTTGCGACTAGCCTCGATACAACGATTGTTTACAAGTATAATTTTGGTCGGATTGTGCCTGGCAAGTGGAATTCAGGAAGCGCGTTCCATCCTATTTGTAACTCGTTAGCAGTCTAATGTTGATGTTCACACCTGGACTTGAAATAAGTTTGTTTCGTTTTACACACCACTGGGTTTACCATTAAGTTGCTGAGTTCAGACAGCTATACTTATGCAACAAGTATGTATATATAAATTTCAATGCATGCATGAAACAAACTGAGTTCTTGTCCCGATGTAAACATCAACAATACGTTGCAGGTACATCCAGCTGATAAGTTCAAAATAGGACAAAACGCGTGTCCTGCATTCCGCTTACCAGTTACAATCCAACTCAAGTTAGTCTAAAAAATGATTTGGTCTAAAAAGAATTATGATATCATGGTGAAGAAAGATTAAAATCAGTTGCTTTTAGGACAGGTTTTGGTAAGACTAAACTATGATGTTAGACCAATGAAATTTGAGAAGCAAACTTTAAGGTAGCGGGCGAATAATTCGAATAGTGGCGCTAGTTGTAAGGTATATTTTTCGAAATCCAGATAAAATAGTGATGATAACCTATCTCAGAGTTAAGGAGGTATTAAGATAGGACAATTTTTGTAGTTGTGGATGTAAACAAGGTAAAGTTAGACATGTAATCAAGCGTCATAAGTACATATTTCTATGCCTGTACTCTGTTGTAAAAATCGACTAGAACCAAGGTCATCCTTTTAGCAAATCGAAAGTTACTATAAAGTAAATTATATTAGTGGAGTGTTAGGTTAGTAGAAGTACCAGTAACAACCGTACAAACATTGTGTGATGTTAAGAAACGTGACATCTGCTCCAATGTATACTCTAAAAGGATGGTTAGGACTAGTGCATCGATGGACAGTGTTAGTTAGATGGTTGAGAAATGCTAGAGTAAACTGAAAAGGTACCTAAGACCTTATTTAACATCAGGTAAATGAATGTTACGTAATCGTATAATTGAGTTTTGCATGGTTATTTCTTCTGTTATAAAGTACTTAAAAAGATTAAATAACCCTGCAGAAGTTTATTAATCACGTAAACTTAATACATTTACTAGAATCGTCTTAATAAATGTTTGTTATTATTGAAACAAAGATATCGTAAGCAATTGGTAAGGGGTTCTCATTGGTTAAAGTTGGTTCAAGTTCATTTGCAGACTTTCACTGTCGTTTGGTTCTACTCAGGTTTTTGGCACCTAGTAACAAGAGATTCGAGAAATTTCCCAGGACTAGAGCTAAGCTGTTTATTAATTATTTTGAAAAGACTTATTTGCATCCACCTGATGCTTTTGTTTCCAAATGATTGTTAGAAATTGTGATTAAATAAACCCAAAAGCATTACAGATAAGCCTGTAATTTGTCCTCTTGTGCTGTATTAGCTTTGAGGGGTGAATTTCAACTTATAGGCACATGTAGGGATAACGTGAATGTAGAACCTGCCAAGATTTTATTGAGTTATTGAACATCGCTTATACAAAATTATTGGTTTTAATGCAGAGTATATTTTAGTTAGTGTAATAGTAAGTTTTCTTTTTTGATTATCCCTGATACATAGTCCCTTTAAAAATTAGGATGAATAAAGTGGGTTATTTAATAACTGTTGCTTCTTTACTCTATTAGACTCCTTCGGCAAACAGGACATTCAGCTGTTTTATGTGTGGTTTATTATATAGCAATATCAAGAAATTAGAACAAACCGTTCTAGTGTGTATCATATTAAGTTATTATTGTGATGAACCTTGCTGTAAAACCTAACTATGTGGATTGGATGCTTTAGATTACCAAATGAAATAAACATGTCATCAGTGTACTTTAAAGAATGCTTCATTTTATCAATCTTTGTCGTAGCATGAATCTATTCATGATTTTACAGAGAATGCTTGCTATTGTGATTCGAATGAATTCCCAGACAAACTGATAAAATGCATAGCTTAGTAGGCCGACTATGAAATAAGCATGATTGTTTTGTATTAAGGAAGAATGTTAATTTAAAACTCCTAATTAATGCAATTTACTTATTGGAATGAAGTATGTAATGTATCCTTTACGAAATATATTCCGATCAAAACGTAAGCCACTGATTCGATTACAATAAACTTGACTTCTTTTAAGTTGGATTGTGACGGGAAAGTAGAATCCAGGAGGCGAGTTTCGTCCTAGTTGGGACTAGTCGGCTGGATGTACCTACATCCCAATATTGATGTTCACCGTGGGATTCGAACTCTGTCCGTTTTGTATCAAACGCCACCTTGTTCACCACTAAACTACTGAGTTCAGACATTCAAACTTGTGCAATTGGAGCATTAGTATTAGAATGAATTTGAACATTAAGATTGAGATGCAGGTACATCCAGCCGACCAGTCCCAAATAGGGCAAAATACGCGTCCTGGATTCCATTTGCCAGTCACAATCCAACTTAAATTATACTTGTGAATAATTGATTTATCGAGGCAGTCCACTAAGGATGCACATATAACAACATAGACTGAGCAACTTCAGTCTATAACAAATCAATGGGAATATACAAATTCATCCTAAAACTTGACTTCGTTATCACGGATAAACAATATTTAGGCCAGAGGAAGTAGTTTTAATGAATATTAATGAACAAAGAACAAACTATTTGACAGGATGTGCATGTTGTTTGTTTGTATTAACATACTGTTTAAACTGTATGACTATCAGCTTTTTTATCGTTATTATTATTTCTACTAATGATGTAAATTAATGATTTGTTTCATGTATTCTATAAGGTTATTGCTGCAACTGTAGCAGTAATTGGTGGAATTTACACATGGGGTGAAAAATCTTTGCATAATACTTTACACATGTTTGCAATAGACTCAATTGGTAATTTAACAGTTAGAAAAGGATTTGCCAAGTTGTTTTTCAAAATATTTGAAGAAATTCGTAAGTTAATTTATTTTATGTTCAGGAGATAGACATTATGTTTATATGTTTGTATTCGTCACAGACTGATTTTAGTTAGGCACCATCAAAAACCAGAGAACACTGTCAGACAACTGTTTCGTCTTAGTATCGAACTTCCGAGTAGTGTTTACCTTGGATTCCACTAGGGAATAGAACCCAGAGCTTTTGAGCTGGCGACCGCTTATCTTTCTGCACGAGTGTGCTAGCCAGTGTAAAATGGTAGAATTCCTACTTCCATCAGTTTGTGATATAGCGTGACGATCATCCATTATATTCTCACATTAAAACGGATCATCTGTACAGTGCTCCTTGGTTTTCAGTGGTACCTAACTAACATCAATTTGTGAAGAATACAAATAAATAATGTAATATTGAGGTTGTAAAATATAAAGACAACTACAACTAGTTGCTTCATGAATATGATGAATTTCAACATTCGATAGTGATGTTCAACATCTGTTTCTTTATTATTGTTATACAACTGTGAGTAAGTAAACTAGTAAAATCCTGAATATGACATTAATTTTGAAGACATTCTGACGATCTTAACTTTTAAATTGGTAGTCTGAAAAGGAAATGAAACTTAATTATTAAATCATATTTTAAAACAGCTGTAAATTGGCCTATTTAAACGATTTCCAATATATTAGTTGAACATTTCAGGAGAGCAGTTTGAATAGACTATTCAGAGTAGTCATGATCTAGGAGTATAATTACTTTTCATCAGGTCAGAAAACAATGATGTAAACTTCATATTGTCATTTTATTGAGTTTAAATTATTTTTTAATTACAAACTCACTTAAATCAATCGTTAATTAGTAACCAAGTTCATATCAATCAGTTTGAAATGTGATCATCTCAGTGTAGTAAGTTTAATATAAGATTGTTGAGATCCATTAATACAAAGTCCTAAATCAACATTTTTTTGATTAGTTAACACTTATCGGGAAGATATAAATGCATTCTCAGATGGAGGGGGTAAGGGAATTCTGAACTGACTCCGCTGTAATGATCTGAGTTCAGAACATCAGTTACTTCAAGATTGTAAATGTGTTTTACTAACAATGATTATTAGTCCAAGAATCATGTGTACAACATTTGCAAGTTATTCCAACTGAAATGTTAAATTGAACAGTCACTACAAATACTTGTTTGTGTAATAACAAAAATGATATTTGTATGATGATAATGTTTAGTTACAGAATTAGGATTCATTGTTCCTAGTAACAACTTGCATATATTTTATTTTGGGGAAAAAAAAAATCTAACAGAACCATTTGGAATCTACATATTTGTTGCTGGTCTAGTTATCTTCATAATTTGTTTGTGTGGTTTTATTGGTACGTGTTTTAAATCAAGAATAATGATTTGCATTGTAAGTTAATGATTATGTTTACGACGTTATATATGATTATGATTTTAAATAAATAATAGTTTGTATCATGAATTGACTTGAATAAAAATACCACTGAAAACCATCCAGTACTGGAGATTATTTTTCATCCATAGTATAGGACTTCTAAAAAAAAGTATACAATCATGAGTTAGAATGATGAAGATAAATAGTAAATGTTTTGCTATTTAAGATAATTGAGTTGACATCTAGTGTTTCAAATTTCGAACTTTATGAAACCATATAACTGAAAGAAACATCTATTCATTACTTCCAGTTTTTCAGTAGTTATCTAGTCAAAGTTATTGCGATTTGCGAATTATCATCATACTGAACAAACTATACAAACCTTATAAGCTATTAATCATTGTTTGGCTTGATGAACAATATGATTTTGCATAGAACGCTATATACAGGAAATATAAGTTATTTCCTTTGGATTAATTTCGTGTTTACATATCAAAGTTATTCTTCTATCAATAACATCAGTCTTCTCAAATCTCTAATAGGGGACACAAGAATCATCTAACATCCTTAAATTGTTCATAATAAAAGTTTAGGATTGATTTGTTTGGCAGAAACCTAAGTACTTATTACTTTAAGTACAATAAAGTCCAGGTTATCATTAAAAGAATAACGATAGCAATAGACCTATTCGACAATGGGTAACTAGTTCATCCATGATGTTTCTTTCTATTTAAATGAAAGAATAAGTAATATATGAGTTGTTACATTAGATATTAAATTGATTTGGCTAAGTAATTAATTTAATCAGATAGT
Organism: Schistosoma japonicum; assembly: GCA_025215515.1. Taxonomy (NCBI): domain Eukaryota; kingdom Metazoa; phylum Platyhelminthes; class Trematoda; order Strigeidida; family Schistosomatidae; genus Schistosoma; species Schistosoma japonicum. Next base: position 10,182,347 of record CM046067.1, on the reverse strand, counting down.
TTTACCTATATTCGTATGTCATACGCACAAAAGTTTCTTGATTATTAATTTGAATAAATGACGACCTCCCAGCATTTAGGATGATTTAGATGACGCTATTCACAACAAGTTCAATATTCACTGAATGTGTTGTATTTAGCGTTTACAGTTACTTTTCAGATGACTTAGTGAGTGAATAGTGTATGTTACAAATAAAATCGTTTTATGCTCGATTGCCTAGCATTCATTCGCTTACTAGATAGAAAAAGTCACTGAAAGTATTAGATGTGACATACTTCTCACTAATAAATCATTCTGTTATTTGATATACACTTATTAAAGTATTACATTAGCAATAGGTATTTGATGTGTAACTATTAATTGGCCTAAAGTAGTATCATTTATATGGGAGTAATTGCATAATTCATATCACTACTGTTCACTCTCATTATAAGCTATTTGTACAGTATTATACAATGATGTTGAAATCAACATCATGTATAAGATTTGATTGGTGTAAAACTCTGCATTCATTAAAACTGTATTGCGGTTATTTTTAATATACCTATTATTATAATTCGTAACAATACCAGATTCACCACTGGACCACTGAGTCGGCTCCTAACAGTTGATATTTCTTATTCAGTCAATTCGTGATACGTTTACGCGACCTCATCCATTGTCATCAGTGAGTAACTGCCTCACACCAGACACGACTGAACCCCATCAATCACGTCTTCACATTAGAACTCCAGGAATTGACTGGATTAGAAATATCAATTGTTAGGAGCCGACTCAGGGGTCCGGTGGCAAAGCGCTCGTCGCGGAGTCAGTGGGTCCTAGGTTTGATTCCAGTTGGGGTATTGGATGCGCACTGCTGAAGAGTCCCATACCAGGACGGAACAGCTATGCAGTGCTTCCAGGTGATCAATGGTTGTCTAATTCAGATCATTTCGTGGTATCAGGATTGACAGATTAACTATCTCCACAACCCCTCAATTGTAACTAAATATCAGATTTGCTGTTTCTTTCTCAACTTTTTCTCTCTCAGTATTTAACGCTGCATTCACTAATTCTTATCCCAGAAATCATCATCATTATTGTATATTTTTGTCGACCAGATCTAGTAAGTTACGTTATGTGTATTTCTGTATTAACTTATACTCACGTACAAGTATATGTCATAGGTTTATAGTTGAAAACATTTTTGTTTAAGAGACAAATTATATTCAATTATATTAGTTTATTGTCTACGTTTGTTATAGTTTTATCTCATTTGGATAGGATTAAAAACTAAGGAAACACTGAATAGCTCTTTTGTTCTAGAACTTTCGACTCCGATAGAGAATTGAACCTAGGATATTCCGGTCTCCCGACACCTTTGAATCGGCATCTACTGGAAGAATTCCTACTCTCGACATACTGTGACGATCATTCAATGCAACTGTTGATTAGTGCTCAATTTCCGACATTCTTAAACTTCATCAATCACTATTTTGAACTTATTCACTAATGAGCTAAATGGAGTTGAGCTGAGACTGTTTTAGCGACACCGGGTTTGATTTATCATCTGTATTAGTCAAAACCGTCCAACTAGTCCCGTTTTATTAAGCAGTTGAGTTAAAATAAAACAATCTACGTGTATACATGGGATTTGATAACTTTCAAACTGCTTGCTGACCTGTATTTCACAAGAAACTTGAATATATTTTAAGCACTTCTAAATTTAACAGCAAATTATTTCTTCCCATCTCACATATATTTAATGTTTCATTGAACCAAAAGGAAAAATACTGTTGGACCATACATAAATGGACATAGGTGATCCTTGCTGAGAAGTCTTCTGCTAGAGCAAAACAGTTACCTGGTGTTTCCCGGATTTGAATGTCAGTCTAAATGAAATATATTCGTAGTGTCAAATTCAAATACAAAATTCTCTACAGCACTTAAAAACACAGTTTCACGTATAGTCTTAAGTAACGTAATAATTGTTTTGAAGGAATATTTCAACTATGTTGCTTTGCTATCTGACCTACATTATTGCAAGTGTTAGAATTCAAGCTGTTATATCTTGAAAAATAAACGACTGATCTCTATATGTGGAGAACAGTAATTTCGATAGGACCAATCAGTACGTGCACACATATGCTCTGTCCCTAAAGCAGGAGTGAAGAAAATAAGACAACTGATCCGACCACGAGACAGAATCAAATTATACTTTAAGAAATGCTTTAAAAATGCATAAAAGTTGACCATCAAGTCAATCAATTAGTAAATCAATATCAACACAAAATATGGGTAACGGTAACTGTGAACTAGAGCAACGTATGCACAATTGATTAACAATAATTTATTACTGGAAAATGATATACTAACAGTTAATGTGCCAAATGGGAAGATTGGGTTCGGGGGAACGTAATAATGATAATAATCGGAATATCCACTTTGTATACAATCAAAGTAATTGAAATAGACCACCGAAATACAGTTCTAAGAGATAATCAATCTTCCTTAATTTCCCAAAAAGTCACAAGTACTTTATGTGAAATTTATGCATATATATGTAAATAAGTAAATCCTTTTACATTTGACCTGTTATTAGGTTACCACATTAACTCGAAACGTATTCAATTCAAGTGTTCAACGTTACATTGGTTATGATTCACCCGACATACACAGTTATGCTTTAAATCATATTATGATACAGGTAAGAAAATAACTTGATATATTTAAATTGACACCAGTTCATATGGCCTTGTATTTATGAAGGATGTATTTAGCATACTTCATACGAAACTATTCTACGAACAGTAAGGTACCGCTTCGAAAACTCATTTATATTAATTTTTACTTCATGGTTTTGAATAAGTATCAAATGTTATGAAGAGACAAATAGAGAGTGTTAAAACTGTTAAGTTTGCAAAAATTCACTCATCAAGTTGGCCTCTTTGTAGGTTATGTCAAAAGCCATGAATTCAAATAAGGTCTATTTCATTAATAGTTCAGTAAGTGTAATTATCATTATGTATTTATGGATAAGTAAATTTCAAGTAGCACTAGAAATTACAGTATCACTGTAGTTCCCAAATATAATAACTGTTCAGCATAAAATACTAAGAGATTCAATACAAAGCATCATTACCAAAACATAGTTTGTTATAATGTTAGAAAATCTGTATGAATTCTGTTGAAGTAATTTAACACCTAAATTAATAATTGAATTGTGATAATATTGTGGAGATAAGAATTAAGTTTAGTTGTGTGTATTCGTCAGAGATTGATAAGAGTTGGTCTCTACTAAAAAGTAGGGAATTCTGGAGGGGTGTTTCGTTTTAGCATGGGGCTACTCAATGGTATAAATCATCAATTCCACCACGGAGTAGAATCAATAGAGGAACATTTTAACCCTCTGAACCGCTGGACATATCTGCTTCCGATATTAGAATTGTCATTTCAATCAGTTTGTGATATAATGTGACGTTCATCCTGTCATCTGGGATAACTACTTAGATCTCGATATGTTTGAACTTCGTCAGACACAACACTAGAACTTCAGGAACATCCTGAAGTTAGACTTAGACTTTTCGGGAGTGAGATACTTATCATAGATGACAATGGATGATTGTTGTCATATTATAAATTGATGGAAATTAGAATTCTACCATTGGGCATCTGCTGACCCAGTGGTGGTAAGGGTTGAGTGTTCGCCAATTTCATGGTCATGGACTCAACTCCATAGTGGAAATGAGTATGTGCACTCATCAGAAGTTTAATACTAAGATGAATTAGCAGTCCGGTCTTACCTAGTTCTCGGTAAGACCCAACTAACATCAATCTGTGACGAATACAAGGAACTAAACTTGAATTGATACTTACTGCATTGGCGATCGTGGTTTTTGTTCTATTGTTTTTATATTATTCAAAGGTATCATCAAATTAGAGTGTAATAATAACTCTTGGAAATTCAATAATTTAATAGACACCTTTAGTTATTTATAATTAGAATGTATTCGAACCATCCCGTTAATTTTTCATGGATTGCAATCGATCAATCTCTATTACCATTTGTGTATCCTGAGCGAATCCCTTCGATACAGTGATGATTTACAAGTATTGATCGACTAGGATTGTGACTGGAAAACACAATCCTGGACGCGTGTTGCACCCTATTCGGGACTGATCAGCTGGATGTGTACTGTAGCTATATCAAAGCAATACGCTCAGGATGAACATACGGCAACGGAGACTGACTAATTTCTAATTGTATATATATGACCGTTGCATAAGTGTGGCTGTCTGAACTCATTAGCCAAGTGGTGAATGCATTAGCGTTTGGCTTGAAGGAAACTGAGTTCGAGTCTCAGTAAAATCATCAACACTGGGATGTAGGTACATCCAACTGGCTAGTCCGGAATAGGAAGGAACACTTGTCCTGGATTCCACCTTCCGGTCACGATCCAATTTAAACAAAACTTCCTAACTATTCAATTCAATGTTATTGTCCATAATGAATAAGCAGTGGTTAGTAAGAACCTACCAAACAAAATGAATTCATATTGTTACACTGTTACTTGACTAACAATGATAAGGTATATACAAACGCAAAATTGGTCATTAGACAACCACTGACTTCCAAGAAACACTAAGCAGCTGTTTGTTTTAGTATGGGACTCTTCAGCAGTCCCCATCTACGACCCCACTAGGCAAAATACCCAAGACCTTCTGGCTTCGCCGCGATCGCTTTGCCATTAGACCACTGAATCGGCTGCTAACGGTTGATATTTCTAATTCAGTTGATTTACAGTACTTTTTGGGCGACCCCATCTGGGGGTAACTGCCTCATACTCGACATAGTTAAACTCCACTGATTATGTTTTCTCTTCTCTTATCATTATACATTGACGCGATTTATTTGTTTATCTATTTGATTAAAGTTACAATGCTGTGGTCTTAACAATGGAAGTGATTTTGATCGAGTAAAATTGATTAAACGAAATATCATATATAAAGGTGAAGAGTATGGTAAGTGAAAAGTATATACCTTCGATTACTTGTTACTATTGTTTAATTTAATTAATAAAATTAGCATCGAGTACAGTATACGAGACGAGTCAATGCGATACTTAAACAACGGCACAAAATATGTTTAAGAACCAATAAGAAACGAATTATTAATCTGAAGGCTGAGGCAGGGGGGTGCACTGGAAAGCGAAATTCATACCTATTTGACTAGTCGCAGACAACTTTAGCACTCGAAAGCCTTGAACCCTCCTTGTCACAAGTTCACAAGATAGAAGACGAGTAGACAAGAATCTTTATTCCAGTAAGATAGAGAGAATCTGTTATGTACAAAATATTCGTATATTTATTTTATTAATGCAATTAAATATTTTCAAATATACTCTGTGAGAAGAGCACCTACTGACTCACATTAATGCGATGAAAGTTTACAAATCAAGCTGACAAAAAATCAGTGCAACTCCTTTCGCTTGATTTTATGAACAATTGCATTTTTGGAGGTTTCCAGCTCCCAACAGTACCGTTGCCAAACTTTCCTGTTGTTTGGGGGAAGACGAATAGAAATGTTACGTAAAAGCCTGGAACATTATTGTGGTAGATAAATGAAATGAAATCGTGTGAATCCAAAAGAGATGAATGTATTTTTTTCTGTCATTAACTGTTGTTAGAACAGATTTATTTTTCCATTATTATACTAAGCCCACCTTACGAAAAAATGATTTAACCGCTGGCTTTTAAGTCATCAAGTATCCAATTCAGCTGTTTTGATGGACGTTAGTAAAGGGATTAACGTGTAGTAACCTAGCTATTTTCGCTGCGTATGTGCGCATACATTAATCAGCTTGGAACTGTCGTTTAATGGAGTTGGTAAGATTATTATAATAGTCAAATGTCTAATATGAAAAAGTACAGATAACAGGGGGAGAATGGGTTAGTTCTAATACTTGCCAAATCTGACTGTTACAGGTTTCCGGCATATGGGTCAGGTTTACGCGTGATGATCTCATTCAAAAAAAAGATCAAGTGAAGCGTATGCTAATAGCAACGATAAATAGATAATTCTTCTAGGAATAATAATATGTATGTATGGCGTGGGTAGGGGGTGCATACAAACGCCTTACATGTATAGGTTACATCATGTTCCTAATGGACAAGAATCACCATATGAATCAGGTGACTGGCGTTCATGCCGATAACATCAAGTTTCTCCGGGAACTCCGAAGAAAGCACATAATAGTTCCAGGAGTTAGGAGCAGTTTAGTCATTTGGGTAAATTTGTTTATTTTAGATTCTTTGTTTCATCAGTATCACTACCAATCCAAAACTAAGAATTATTTATTGACTAATGAGTCGAACAGGTGATTGGCTTCTTCGTGAACTAAACGACAATATTTCAAGTATTACGTTTATTGGTACTTATACTGTACTTTAGCCTAAAATTAATTACTCGAAATTCATTATTACGAATAAGAAGCTTATAAATCTACCAGGGAAATTTTAGATGATAAAATGCTTTAAATTTTTACATTATACAACAAGGGACTAACAACGGAATCAAGACGTTATTGTCCTTTTTTAACAGTAACCTGTCATTTGAATGTAATTTAAGGCCGATACAGTCATTTATTGCATGTACATCAAATCATGAACATTTGTAATTCAACAAAGTATACCAGTCGTTATTCTTGTGCAAGTGTTATTAGATTCCATTATTCCCAGTTATAGACTTATTAAAAAAAATATTTTGATTGATTCACTTTGACATGTCATCTGTATGTGAATATGCATTTCATCTTGGAGTTTATTACAGTGAAGGTACACTTTGAATTAAAAGAAACATACTCATCATTTATCAATCATGTGGTTTTGTCAAGTTGAATCTATAATTTACATGTTCTTCATAGTGTACAATATCTGTCATAAACTATTGTCTTAAAAATGCCCATAATATTATGTTGTATTGAACACAAGTGTATATTACTTTAAAGAATGAGATCATCACTAGGAACTGGAAAATTTCATTAGGGTTTATTTTCTGAATATCCAGTTTAATTAGCTCATTGGATACATCCCACTATACAGTAAACTGTGGTCAAAATAAGTAAATATACACTTATAAGATACATAAATCTCAGAGTTTTAGATTTAGTTACAATTGGTAAGTTGTGGAGATAGTTAATTGTCAATCCTGATATCACGAATCGATGTGAAATAGACAACCATTGATCACCTGGAAGCACTGGACAGCTGTATCGTCCCAGTATGGGACTCTTCAGTAGTGCGCATTCACGACCCCATTGGGAATCGAACCTAGGACCCTCTGGCTACACAACTAGCGCTTTACCATTGGACCACTGAGTCGGCTCCTAACAGTTGATATTTCTTATTCAGTCAATTCGTGATACGTTTGCGCGACCTCACCGATTGTCGTCGGTGGGTAACTGCCTCACACTCGACACGATTGAACTCCACCAGTCACGTATTCACACTAGAACTCCAAGAATTCCCTCAAGCAGCTAGTCATTAGTGAGCTGATATTCAGTTACAATTGGGGAGGTTGTGGAGATTTATGTAAGGACATGAACTATTTTGATGGTATACATATAAATTCTTATGAAGAGGGTTAACAAGTTCAAAAAGTATGTGTTTTGAGTTGGCTATCCACAATTATTTTGAATGAAACATAGTCACTCATGAAAGTAACTAATTTTTATAGGTCTATTTATTTGTTGCTAATTCAAGAAGTTCTAAATCCAGACTTGTCTCTAATGTAACAGAAACCGATGTTCTAAGTTGTTGTTTTGGAATTCTTGTAATACAGTGGTACAACTAGAAGTACCAGTGTTAGACATCAATTGACATGTTGTATAACTCAGATACTTTCATAAATCTATCAGTGAGTAGTAACGAATATCATGTTATTGAGTTCATTGTGTTGATGACTATCACCTAACACATAATCTGGTTTCAATACGACCCATGGATCACCATTAATAAACAAACTAAAATCTGATATAAAGTGAATTCTTTAGACTACAGAACATATTGTAATCTAATGGATAGAATGTAATCAACAGTTACAACTATACAAAGTTATATTAGTTATTACTGACTTCAATTAATTCAATGTGATATCAATCTACTATTTAGTCCGAATATCAGTCAAATTACACATATTTATCAACAGATAGTACAATTTATACATAGTTGATAGTTATTCAATATACACTAAGCATAGTATTCAATTCTTATGTTAATAATTAGGAATATGGATTCTTTTCTATCTTTATGAAACAAATATCAGTCTACTAATGATAACCTATTCGAAAACATTAATTGAATTCACTGTTATTACATATGAACTAACAAAAAGTTATGTCAATATACAAAGTGGTAAGCTCATTAACTTCATTAACTTCAAACATTTTAGTGTATAAACTCTGATATTCATTAACTCTTAAAAAAAAAGATTGTTAGCATATGATTGGAAAATAAAACTAACCTGTAATGCCATGTAATGATCTCTAATGAAACTAAATAGATCAGTTTGTGACTAACATTGAAATCTTTGAAGCATGTTTTAGTCTGTTTAAGAAATGTCAGTTAGATGTGGCTGTATGCTAATGTTGATGTGTAGCAGTTGCTGATAACCCTAGACATAATATTTTATTTAGTATACAGTCTTATCTTGGTGTGAATGTTACAGTATGATTAAACAGCGAAACTTCTTTTAACTGCAATTTTGTGGCTTGCAAAAATAAATTAATTCATATCAACTAGTGTTCCGTCTTTTATCTTACTCATGGAACTCAGTTGAGTGCACAAGCGTTGATTGGAGACAGTTACTGAATTATAAAGGCGTACTTTATTTAAAGCCCGACCGTAGCTGCTACCTTGACGTGGTGGTCGGGCTTGCCTATCGTGATGACCCAACCGAGCTATACTGGCTGGAACATATGCTCCTGTAGGTTCTACCATGCCAGGCAGGTCAATTGGAGAACGATAAGACTAAAAGCAGCTACTTAAGGTCTGAAGGCGAAGTCGTACTGCTGATTGCAGAGGGGTGTGACAGCAGTAAGGTGTTTCCCTCGGATAACCAGCATCTGCAGCGATGCTGCCTTCTCACAAGGAAGGAAGGGTTAGAAAAGGTCGGCCCTAAAAATGTCACACCTCACCCTACCTCACGGATTTCCGTCAACTAAGGGCTTTTAAGTGCGGAGCTAATACTCAAGAAACCCTTCACAAAAAGGCCGTGCGTGACAGGCCTCAAGCAGTTGTCCCTTGGGCTCTGCGGTCACGCTCTTAGGTCTGTAAGACCGACACTAATCTACCTTCTTTTTCAGGTTTCTCAAGAAACACCCTTCCACGGTGTGGGAGGCCGGGAAGTGACAACCGCTCTCATACCCGTAAAAGCACGAGAGTCCAAATTGGTCTGTCTACTTTATTTAAAGAGTTAAATGGTTACCAATAATTAAATAAGGATTAAGCTCAGTAGAAACAATACTCAGAAGTCTGATCGCTAAAGATGTTCACAGTAAAATTTCTGGATTCGATCCCTTGAAAAGTCCAAATAATTACTTTAAACAGTATTACTCTATACAAACAAATTTCCAATGTTTTTTGATGTATAACGGCTTTACAGCTGAAATCGACCATAATGAATATACCCGGACCTCTCACTTCCTAAAAATCAATCTAATCATGTTAACCACAGGTAAAATCAGTCTTGGTTTCATAAATTTTAGGTCACCCTCTAGACTTGTTTATTAGTCTTTACAACTTTCATGCAAACTAAGTGTTAACATCCATGTACATATCAATAAAATAATTATAAATTTCTCATCTTGGACTCATCAGTTTGATTTTTTTTCCCCGCCTAAATGAACATTTAGATATCAAACCAAAAGATTATTCCCTCCCTTACTCCTCCATGTTATGTAATATAATTTTTTTAAACTACCAAAAGTTACTTTCGTATTTTTACTGTACATTTGAAGAAATCATAATAAATTATTTCCATATAACAGAAAAAAGACTATTATATCATTGGGAAAAAAATAAAAACAATTCAACTAAGAAATTTTTTCTTTTAAATGATACCATTAACTTTAGCTGTACAATCGTATATATAGAGAGAGCATAAAATCAGTACAATTCTAGTTACGTTCTTTCGCCTCCCCACCTCCCCACTGTGGAATCATTTATCGACATTGTCTATGTTGTTAAACAATTGAACACATTGGGGGACTAGAATGAACATCTTATGCACTACTAAAGCCTTAATAACTTGGAAGTTCTAGCCCGACTTTTACATTCAGAAACAGTACATGCAACGCTTAGATCTGCCCTGGTCCTAATACTTTTTCATTTATCTATTTATTATTACTTTCAATCTGTTTTAATGTACTTATCTTTCATTTCTCAGACAATATGGTCAATTTAATCAACCCTTTTTATCTTCTCATAATTAGTACTGTCTGCAGTTGGTATTGTCTCGTCATATCGGTTAAATGAACAATTTGACTCTCATTTTTACAAAGTACAAATTAATTTCATTTTAAAACACTTCTTTATCATTTAGACGATTACGTAACACATTTGTAATCCTTTTAACGCTTGAAATTATTCAATAACTTTCTATGTCATCTTCCTCTACTTTTCAATAATCAAATATCTTAAATAAATAACTATTTATGATGTTGTATAATTGCAGTAAATGATAATCATCGTAATGAAATCAGCTTCTTCGTTGAATTGTCCTTGTTTATTTCAAAGTAATCAATATTTGAGGGACTCATCTAAAATTTCATCAATGTTCATATTTTCTGAATTAATCTAAGTAAGAAATAAGCAGTGTAAATGTTAGTTCTATAGTACTAGAATTTTAGTTGATGAAATGACATGGTAGATCGATTAATGAAATTCTAAATCATCATCAGCTAAGATGATTAGGACATGTGTTACACATACCCGACCATCGTCTACCTCAACAAGCAATGCTGTCTAGTGTAGGAGTAGGTTGGGAAAAAACTAGAGGCAATCAAGGCAAAACATGGTACCAGTCCGTAAAATCATTGACAACTGGTCTGAGCCATGTTAATAAGTGTGAACTACGTGGTTGGGATTTTTAGTAATAATCGTAACCGATGGTTAGACACTTTAGATGACATGTCTCAAAATCGCTTACACTAGTGCAGGTGCATTCAGTCCTTTTCCTCCTCCAAATTCTAAGCTTCCGAATTAATCATAGTTATCTTTCTACTAATTTATATTTTCTCAAATCCTATCTGGAATCTGTACACCTCTCTGTTAATACTAATTCTGTTACCACCTCCATTACTCCGGGATTTGGTCAGACAATTTCATTTCTATCTGCTAACTATGGCACGGCAACTCGAATTAATGCACACTAAAATTGCTCCTTGTCAATTTTTGTGTCCAGTCATGAAATGGAACTGTAAACAGGTAACAACAAAATTAAAGATCTTTTATCAGAATACTTTAATGTGAGAATGAAACCTCTGGTTTTCTGAAAATTGACTTGGAAAAACTCATTAAATTCGGCTTATTCTTGAAATTCAAGTCAGTTTATAATAAAAATGAGTAATATGCTGAATTTAGATTACGGATAAGATGATGACATTGAAATAATCAAGATTTATAGCTTGTATAGATGTTTTCGATAATGTTGTGTTCTCTGAGCTGATTGATTTAACTAAAAACCTTATTTAGTTATTATGGACAGCTTAATCAGTGTTTTCCAGCATTCTTTTGATAATAAATTGATGATATTTTCTCAAACACAGCCAGAGATAGTACATTTGTAGAAGGTGATAATGGTATTAATCTGTGTAGTTATTCAGAACGTATACATTTCAACTTCTTCTTTAAAAAAACATTATCAAATCATAATAAAAACGTTTCACTGAAGAAAATTTTCTTTCACCAAAGTCATTCGATAGGGCTGTACAGTTGTATTTATAGTAAACTTAGCAAAGAGTTGTCCATTAAGAAACGGTGAGACATTTCATCATCTAACAAAGTAATGGTCAATAGTTACATTCTCAAATATCTAATTAAGTGGGAGTGGGGATTCGTAATTATTTTCTTCAAGTAGTCATATAAGAAGGTATTGTGTCACATAAAGAAGTTATTGAAATCAATCAAACTTCTCAAGTATAGAATGTAATTAATCGAAATAACAGTCTTTAGAATGTAAAAAGTAATTGTCAACTTGACTGATACTTACATGAAGATAAATGATGATAATAAACTATTAGAACATTGGTAAAAAGAAAATATGAAATGAAGCGGAGGTTATTAAGACTATGGTACGATTAAGGATTAAGCACAAAGATCAAGCTGGAATTGTTGAATTGCCGATGCCATGCCTTCATATAATTTTCTGACGTGCGCTCCTTTTAAACCAGCTCTACTAACGATGTGAGTGATTCTACGGTTGATTCTTAGGGTGGACGCATGGCCTGAATCGACAAAATGCTCAACAGTTGAGCTTTTAACCGAATCGCAGCATTCTTTAGATAACGTTATTGAATTTCCGTATCATAGTTAATTCATTGTAAATCTTCCTTTTATCACCTTCTTCTTCCTCAACTCATAATCACTACATTAATTGACAGCCTTGAATAAAACAGAAATAGATTATCTTATCAAGCAGTCTTTGTTTTCTTGATTCATACACACAATATGGTTAGTGATTAGGTATAGTACTGATATCATAGAATTAAGCCAGGAAACAAAATTATTGGTACTAATTTGTGAGTAGAACTAACAATAATTCTCTAAGATAGACCAGTGAGAAGGTAAATTCATTTTAGATATCAACATACCAACAGAAAATCAGCTGTAGTAATCAGAAATCAAATCATTCAGCTATGTGCGAGAAACATCTCAAAAATCATCACAAGGAAGCCACTCAGTATCAGAACCACTCACAAGTCAATCGAATCATGTGATTCCATTTTATGTGGATTATATGAAATGATGACGAAAAGATAAATTCAGTATCCTCTATGAAATAAATTGCTGAAATTATGTGAAACATTTTACTGAATAGAGTAAACGCCATTTCATTCACTCGTAAATTTACATAACTACCAGTGAACAGTATGAGATACATCACTGATATCAAATTACGCGAAGACGACAGTTACAAAGTGAGTCAGGAAAATATCACAGCTCTAGAACGAAGTGATTTAAAGTAGGCTAGTGAATTTCTGGGAGTATACTATTCTAATTAATAGACATATGACAGACCCTATTTATTATGTTATAAGAAAAAGGTTAACAAAAATCATGTTCTTGGATAGAACAAATATGATAGCCAATAGGAATACAAATGTAATTAAAGATAACAAGGCCGCTAAAGATAACCATTTACACTAATAATACAACCTGCTCACAAACAGCTTACTTTTACATAAAGTAAGTGGTGAAAATGGTATACCTGATGACAATCGGGGCTGTGGAGGCTCTTGGATACATCAACTTTCAAATTGTACATTTCTTTATGAGTGCATGTTCGATGTATGATTGAACTTCTTCGCTCTCTACCGACTTACTTGAACTTGCTTGTTTGTTGGATTCACCTGGTTTTGAATACAGCGTCATATATTTCACGTAACGATTTCTTATTTTATTCGCATCCGATCATAGGTATGTGTACATGAAATTAAATTGTCAAATACTTTAAAAATCATCATGTATATGGAACCCTAATTCACATAGCAGGCATCATACATAGTTTCCAGGTCATCTTGTCAATGAAATTTTTCCACATGACTTTACTATTAAACCAATGAACTCAAACGAAATTGTACAATTAAAAACTAATTTACTTAGCTCTTAAATCTAGTTTATTTTTGTTTTATAGAAAATTGTAACGTATCTATAAATGATCAATTTTCATTTGTTTTCTTTAAAACTGATTAGAATTTAAATATCCAGTGAGTTGTTGTAAAATGGATAGAAATCAAGAGATAACTAATAATGGTTGCCCTGATCAATTCAATTTGGCAAACAGTAATATACATATTGGTTGTTGGCCAAAAATAGAACAGTTTGTTGTGTTGGCCAGCAATATAACTGCACAGATACTTTGTGGAATAGTAGGATTTCAGGTAAGTATATGAAATATCGCATATACTTTATGATATTGTCGTAAGGTGTATGCAAGTGTGATGTTAGACTCTTGGTGACTAAAATATATCTAACACTCATCTAAAATCTGAATACTAATCAATGTGACCAGTGACTATAATTTGCGATCTAATTAAGTAGATTGTGATTGGCTGGCACTTGCCAGATTAACCGAAAGACTTTCGAATGTATTGAGTAATAAAACAAACTATGGCGAATAGAGCACAATACCAAGTTGTTTATTAAGTGAGAACAAAGACTTTTACATATCACATATTGGATTAACCAGTACTAGGAAATACAAAATACATTAAGATTGAACTAGGAGAGATGTGAACAAAAATCTGAATAATTGGTCTCCAGTAATATCACAATAATTAGGGAAGGATAAAATATATGACAATCGGTAATTAGTCTATGAAAAGCTTATAACTTAAGCAATACAATTATCATATGTACCAAGTGTTTAACATACGCTGCTTAGTAACAAAGGGGTCATGATGCTACGGAAAATAAACTCAACTGGTTGAGATTCCAGATTATGCATTTATTCTAAAGTTTATTTGATGAAAGACAGCGCAAAAAAGGAAATTTTGCAAGGAATCTTGTTGTTTATTGTCTTCAAGTGCTCAGCATCAAATACAAATGTTGCTTAGGGTTTGTGTTTTCTCTTTGTTAATAATTAGGACTGTAAATAATCAGCTTCTATCGGGTTACTTTGATATTATTATTTATCAACATGTTTTTAATAAAGTACATATTGAGATTTGAATTCATTATATTTCGCCACCGCTGCTTAATTCACTTAGCTACAGAGTCCATTTAGTCACTAAATTTTGTTTGATTGGATTCCCCACAGATTAATGTTAGTATTGTATTGTTGAAAACCGAAGAGTGCTAGTCCTAGTATGAGCCTCTTCATTAGTAAACATGTTTTCTCTATTCCGCCATGCGATCCTACCTAGACCTACAAGGTTGACGAACACTCAACCCATTCAACCACTAGGTGAGTTGACGTACGATGGTAGAATTCCCCCTTCTTTGGACCATTCGGCGCCCCTCCAGTCATGCAGAGGATTAGGCGTTCGGTAACCTGAAGGCCCTAGATTCAATTCTTCTGGTCGAATCGAGGGTGCGCACTGCTGAAGAGTCCAACAAAAGGACAAAATGGTTATCCACTGTTCCCTGATTATAATAATACAGTTTAATAGTTTGCTATTATTTTGAAATGAATCACTGTTTACCTATATTAATGGTTTGTTATAACATCACTTACTCCATATGACGTTTATGAAGCATTCCGAATTGACTAAAGCTGACAGTATATGAATTCGACATGACATCGACTAGTTGTAGATCAAAACTATTTTGGAGGTGTTGTATTTTCTTGATTAGATTGTTTAACAGTAAAGCTTTCACTATCTCACAAAACAACATCCTCTCTACGTACTTCAAAAGGAGAGAGCTGTTAGAATTTCTCTACAAATGAATGATAGCCGGTTTTCCTAATCTGTATTTATCTGCTTAGACTCTCATCTGTCCCGATATCTGATCTTATCACCATTTTTTACCTTCTTTGTTATTAGTTGGTAGATTTAGTCTACTTTAATATTTATGCATATCGATAAGTGACCATTACACGAGGGCTTTTCAACAGTTCTTGAATTCCCTTTGCTTCCATTACCTAATATTTGTACATATGTTATCGAAATTATGTATAAAGTTGTCAAGTAAAACGTGGAAAGCTTCCCAACCAAACAGTTCACCTCATGAAAAGATGATTTTCGAAATATACGAATTAGTTCAATTCCAACTGATCTCCTTAAAGCCGCTTACCTAATGGGAAATTTCAGGCTTGTAAAACGTATTCTTAGCTGTGTCATATATATGAACCACTAAGGACTAGCAAACTAGGGTGAATCTTCTATTAAGTTATTTCTCTCCTTTGTTGGTTCATTAGTTGTTATCAGTTTATGGTTGATCTAATAGTGAAGATGACTGTTTTACTTCATATTTACAATAAACAAGGTATAAGACGTCCAGTTATTTTACTATGCGATGCTCCATTGAATAACTGAAACTTTCACAGTCAGTCAATCATAAGGTATACAGAACCTAGAATAAGGGTGCTTTGATCCAAGTTGTTACCAGTACGTCGAAGTGACATTGTCAAGATGGAAACAAAAGTAGTAGAAGCAAAGAGAGAGAGGGATTATCATCCGAAAATGGTTAATTAATTTTTGAAACAAAAGTAGAAAATAATTTTGAAACTTAACATCTTAGGAAAGATAAAATGTTAAGAAGTTCTTGTCATTTCAACAGATTATGGACCTTGTCACTCAAAGTTTCTAAAAATTAGTCACAAAAATCAGAATGTCAGAACCTAATGATATAGCTAAGTTCAGGAGTCAAAAACTTCACGGACTGTTAATGCTTTTATTTTTTCGTCTCTTGCATTCTTCGACGTATTTTTGAACTAATCAGCATCATGCATACAGACAGATGTTAGTTAGACATATACAATCCATGTCCCAGACCACTCCAGTTGACAACGTTTTACAACTTCGCTAACTGATTTATCATTTTTGTAAATTGCCTTAATTCCAATCTCAGCATTACTCATTCGGTGGTCTTAACATCTCCAAATAATGTTTCGAAGACACCTATAGTACAAAGCCAGTAACTTACATATTTCCTGTATTGTAAAGATTATTATTTGCAGATAAATGTAAGACACATAGGACTGTTGAAGCATACTACTCCATTTTCTGGGATACTGAGCATTTCGCCTACTATACAAATGACACAAGTTAACAAAACCAGAAGAACATTCTATATCTATTCTAAGGTTTAGTCATACACTAACGTTGAACTACTTCATTTCCTACTATTAGCTTTGTCATTGGTATAGATCAGTCTTGAAATAAAATTTTTCATTAAACTACTTATAAATGCTATAATTGGTTTTATGTAATCTCCAGGTTCCCGCAACAGTGATTGAAGTTTGATTTTTTTTAGTAGTCGAAACAAATGTATCTTATGTCGTGTTTTGGTAAGTAACATTTCGATCAATTCGATACCACAGATTGGTCTGAATTAGACAACCAATGATCACCTAGAGGCGCTGGATAGCTGTTTCGTCCTATTACGTGACTCCTCTAACAATCCGCACCTACAACACAATCAATAATTTAACCCAGGACCCTCTGGCTCCATAGCAAACGCTTCACGATTAGACTACCTAGTCGGCTGCCAACGGTTAATACTTTAATTCAGTTCATTCGTGATATATTTGCGAGCACTGACTTGCTCACTATTGAAGAGTCCCAAACTACAACGAAGCAGCTGTCCAATGCTTCTAGATGAATAATTATTGTATAATTTAGACTAGTTTGTGATATCAAATTTACATTCAACAATCTCCACAACAACTAGTCATTAACATTTTAGTCTTGACTTTTTTATAATCTCTTTCTGTTCTTTCTTTTCTAGGTTTTATTAATTTTATTTGGTTTAATTTTACTACGAACTAGTCGAAAGATCAAACCAATCTAATAACAATACTATTCAATTGATATTAATGAACGAGACGTAGTTGGATTTTATAAACTATTGAACATGTACACCATAACCGGTTTTTAATCAACTTATTGATGCATTAAATTAGTCCTTTTTATTGTAGAACCAGTTTGAAAATAGGTACCAATTACTTGATATACATTGATTATTCGCAAATCAAGGCCTCCGCTACAAAAGTGTATGCTACATTTCATGTTCTCGTTGGAATAAATATGAAAGTACCTTGTCTAACCTTGTTCACAATTTCCCAAACTTGCATTTCCATATAATAAATGTTATGTTTAATTTGACGTAAATTGTTTTGTACTTAAATAAGTTATCAGTAGTTTGTTGCTTGTTCTAGAAAAATTTTAAAAATAAATTGATTTTTATTTGCATTGATTTACCGGACGAGTGATTTCTTTACACATTGTAACAGGATAATCTTGTCTGTTCTATTGGAACATTCAATGACCTTAGGTTACTAGTATTTAACGTTTTATGCAGATATTTATTAAATTATAAGTTCGTTAAAGTTCGAAATATCGTCCAGTAAACGCTGAACTGTTCGTTAGCTTATCAGTTAAATAGCCGCCATGGTATCTGGAGGTCGTGTGCCCGATTCCCTGTTGTAATCGTGGAGGCATATCACTAAACAATCCACTATCAGAGCGAAACGGCCTCATAATAACACTTCTTAGTTTTCAGTGTTTGTCGAACCTAGGTCAATTCGTGATATCAATATTATATTCGATAATTGTCGTCTATACAGATTGTAATGTAATGAAAACAATGAATTGCGTACCAGTAGACTCCCAACATAATTATCACTCAGGATTACTTATATGAAGGTGGTGTAGTAATGAGTTTTGTAGTATTGCCTTAAAGCTGATTTAATTTAGCTAGAACGGTGGCTAATTTTATTACCTTCCATCTAGAACTTTTGGAACAGTAAAATATTCGATACGTTTATTAAATACAACACATTTACTTACCATTCAGTGTAATGATGCTTCATTTAAAATCTCTACTCATATTCAAGAAGCTTGCCTGGCTTTTGTCAACTTATGTCACTTTTACTGCATGTAGGATATCACTTTCACAAAGAAAGGCTGAGTGAATGGCTCAGTAGTTCGATCTGCTGTAATATGTGGATGCTAAATATGGGCCATAAAAGTAGGAGATACATGTAGACTCCAAGTTTTTGAAGACAAAATCTCTAATATATCGCCAGTATATCATAAATTAAACTTATTTGCAATATAAATTCAAAATGCAGAGTAATGTGAAAAAATAGCACAATAGTAAACGTTCGTCGACTAAGGTAGTTGGGATATATGTTGTGTATATCCGACCGCTGTCTCATTATGGGATGATTGTTGGGGTAGGGGCAGGATGGAAGAAGGGTTGAGGCGACCAAACAGAAACATGGTATCAGTCTTTGAGTTTTCGCTGTTGATCTAAACTATGTTGGTGGATGTAAACTACCTAGTTTGGCGTCCGGGCGACAAACATGACCAGTGTTTAAAGACCATAGGTAACATGGTTCAGAACCAGTAAGTGTCATAGATGATCCTTATGTTATTCTAGTTTTAGAAGTTTTATTATTTTTTTCATACATATTTCTGTTTTGTTCCTTCCTGTGGGATCATAATGTAGTGCTGATCCAGTAATTTTGACCTGGTTGTATTAATGTAGTATGGCAACTTGAACTTGCTCACTTATGTTCCAGGTTCTTTGTTTTTTCCAACTGACCGATAGTCAACAAAGTAATGCCTAATCGTAAACGCTATCACTGATGATGATATTAAGTGTATTCAATATACTAGATAGGTGAACCCAAAACACAGACGTCACTATGCATACATGGGAACCAAAGAAATTTATGCTCATTCGACTTGCATGCTAACATTTATGACGTATTCTTTACTGGAATCCTTAAAAATAAACCTACCTTCTGCTAATATACCGATTTTTATAAGTATATTAATGAGTGCTTTTATTAGCTCATTCTTGATATTAAGGACTAATTAATAAGTCACTGTTACCACAAGTGCATCCTGAGTGGTTGACCCTGAGATTGTAATTTAATCGTAGATTTCACTTTACTTAATATGTAACAATCAGTCGAATACAGGAGATAAGGTTAATGTTCAATAAGACTCGTTGATTGAATGTGCATGTATCAAAGTGTAAATATTCAGATTCAACACTCAACTCCTCAAACGCCACTGAATTGTTCATTGTGTTACTGAGTTTATATAGCCACTAACTAATTCAATGGCTGTAAATTTATTTATTCGTGTTTATATTTAAGCATTGTTAATATCCAGGATTTTAATTAGAATGTGTTTGGATCTTTCCGTTGATTTGTCATGGACTGAAACTGATCACTCTTTGTTTCTATATGTGTACATGAGTGGATTGCTTCGATACAACTGAAGTTCACAAGTATCATTTGATTTGGATCGTGGATGGCAAGTGAAATGGGGGGATATGCACTTCGTCTTATTCGTGGCTCGTGAGCTGAATATACCTGTATATCAGTGTGGATGTTAACGCTGGGACACGAACTCAGTTTATTTCGTGCCAAACGCCACTACGTTCACCCCTAGGCTACTAAGTCCAGACAACCACACTTGTCCCGGTGTAAACACTAACACTGGGATGCAGGTACATCCAGTTGACGAGTCGCAAACAGGACTAAACGCGCGTTCTAAATTGCGTTTGGAAATTACAATCCAACTTAAACAATTTAAGATTTTGTTTGGTTCATCTTCATTGGAATATGTTCATCGTCAAAATAACCTTTCCAATTCCTTATGAACGGTTCAGTAGTATGTTGTATTCGTAAAACAGTAACTTTTCTTAAATAAGATCATTATTTTCTCAATACAGCCATCTAGATACTAGTTTGGCATGAGTCAACAATGCTGTGTCTTGAGATTGGAAGCATAGTTAATGTATGATAACTCTGAACTCAAACTCAATAAGGGCCTCAGGTCACAAATCAGAACACAGATTAGGGGAAAAAATATGTATCATAGTACGTATCGAATATGTACAACAACTTACGTATAATAATTAATTTACCTGTGAACCCGAAATCAACACTATAGTTCACTTATTTCAGGAGTATAGAGTTAAACCATTGATGAATTGAAGAATATCATCCCAAAATTTTCAGGAATCCTACTAGGCAGTGATTAAATGGAATATCTCCGGTTCTTTGGAAATTTATAGAGAATTCTTTGGGATTTATACTAGACACTTCAATACAATGGTTACCCATTTGTAGATCTAGATGAGAACTAGTCATTCTATTCAGTCTACCTATTCATTTCAATCGATGAATGTTTGCTATTACTCTCACTATAGTTGATCTCATTGGTCAAAACTTCTCACTGGAACTTCACATAAACAATCTCAACAGTTTATAATTCAGTTAAGTACGATATGTACCTGTAAGTAAAATCTTCGGTATTATCTATTAATTCAAGATCTGAGTACCCAGAGCTTGATTTCACGTGTGGTTAAAAAAAGCACAAATTGTGAATGAGTCGCCGAATCTGTTATATCATCATCATCATCATCATCATCATCATCATCATCATCATCATCATCATCTCGTGTTACTTGTTTTTCATTGCTTCTTCAGCTGAAATCATCTCGTGAAGCAACAAGGTACTGATGAAACAACTGAAAACTTCACTTTCTCAGCCGTGTTGTATGGATTACAGGTTATACTTCATCCTGAAATTTTGACTTTTATTCTATTATCATTTAGTCACAACCTAGTTTTAACAAAACCCAATAGTAACCCTTCCATTTTGTATTGACATGTATTATTGCGTTGACATATCTAATCAAAGAATATTTCTTCTATACACTTGATGAACAACATTAGAATAATAATAACAAAAATAAGTAAGAACGATTTTATTTCAAGTAATTAGAAACAATTAAGTTATCATTAATCAAGATCTATGTTACGTAATCATACCAGTTGTTTCAATAAAAACACTTTCTTTATATGTTTTGTCAAAAAGAAGCGGGAGACTAAACGATAGGATTATGGATTACATGGAGTGTAACCAATGGATATGATTAAATATATTAACTTTGAATTCAATTAAAATGCTAATTATGTAACATTAATATGTATTATACATGATGTTATATTGTTAAATTATTTGGGTGGGTATGTTACGTAACATAGAGAAGTGTTGATGTACTTACTTATTTATAATCCTCATTAAACTTGATTTACAAGAATATAAACATGATGTCATGTTTAATTATATTGTAAAGTTACAATTCCTACATTCCCCATCAAGTAAATGAACATTAACTTGCTAATGATATACAGAGGCAAATAGATGGATGAAACGGTAGAAAGCGAGAGAGAGAGAAAAACACTTGATCAATCGGATTTTACCTTTTTCATTGGTGAACTATCATTACCATATGGAATGACTGTAGGATTGATGTTATGTGATAATATGGATAATTTGTAATGATCACGAATATCATTGAAATTATGATTATAAGTATAGTTATTGTTCCCCGTCGTCGTCGTTGTTGTTGTTGTAAAATCCAAAGCTGATTCAGAAAATACTTTATCAGACTGATCATGCATGAGAAAGTTTTTAATTATCTCATTCATTTTAAGTTGTGATGTGAAATCTGTCCAATTTTGATGATTATCATTAATAGGCATTAGATTTGATGAAGTCTGAAAATGATAAGGATTTGAGAAAGTTATAGATGATGACATTGGCATTGTTGATGATGCCAGTGATGATGTTAATGATTGTGTTGACGAAGGCCTAATTGTGAATGTAGTTGTTGATTTTGATAATAAACTTTCTGACGTAACTATCATTTCTTCCATTTTAGAAGGTATTTTAGAAAGAAAGTTACCATTTTTTAAACTATCTCGACTATGATTGACAAAAAAGTCCTGTTTTTTTACTCCTACGACTGTATCATATTCATCGTCATAATTCTTTTGCACTTTACGACTTGATGTCATATCAATAATGCCATTCACATCAGAAGAAATAGTAGAAGTAGACGAAGTCATAATTCCATTAGACGATAAAGAAATATTTACATTGACATTATCTTCTACACTTGAACATCTATCATCATCTCCTGTAGAGCTTGGACATCTGGAAGATGAATTATTTTGTGTAAATTGTAGATCTGGTATACTACGTCTTAACTTTTTATGTTTCATACGTCGATTTTGAAACCAAGTTTTTACCTTTTTTTGGATAAAAGTGTTTTGTTGTATCAAAATTAGTTAACAACTAATATTTTTGTGATAAGAAGTTATGTATTGTTATATCAAACTTCATAATAGTCATATACTCCCTAATGACTCACATATGAAATGAATAAATCCTAATCTACGTTTAATACAGATTCACGAATTGCATAAGTCAATCCAGTGGCATGTTCACTCATTGATAATAAATGAGTGAGAATTGTGGAATACACCATAGAGTTAGAAAATATAAAGTACCAGTTTCGAATAGACTAATATAAGCGCGTTGTATTAATCAAGAAAGTTCTGGTTACTAATTAGTCAGGAGTCCTAAACTCAGTCAAACATAAGGACTCTCTAATGTTCTCAGGCTTTTCAACGTTTTCCCGATAATATTCATTGAGGATTAAGAATTATCGGTAGGAAATAGATTAAAAAATTGTTTCATATAACCACTAAACAAACAGAGTGTATTATTAGATCACTTGTACTAATGTTAAGGTTTCTTTGGTTTAATTTCTTGCATAATTTGTCAACAAGTGAAAGTTAGCTACTTGATAACAATAAGATTTGACTTTTCACATTACTTTAATGTGAAATATCCAATAAGACCGATATGAAACTGAAGATTAGTTAACGTCTCATATTGATTTAAGATAAATTATGATTAAAAAGTAAAAAGAACTCTACATCTATTTTTTCTTTGTATGACACTACGCAGCAGTGTTAACTTATGACATTGAAACTATTAAGTTGGAATCTTAAGTTCACAACGAATGTCTTGATAAATTATGTACATAGTGGTGAACTGTCTTCAAAAACTTACTATTTCAACTATTTCAGTAGTTGATTAGCAGTTCTCTTTTTGATGACAATCATGAAAATCTTTTTATAACTACACTTCTAGCTTGCTTCTTATCGAATCATATGTCGTTGTTGCAAATCTTTTACAGTAAACATGAAATGAAGTATTAGATGCGCAAACAAACTCTGATTGTAATCTATTTAGCTACATAAACTGAAACATAAAATGAACACATTGTTGGGATGACTGGGAAGAAGAGTATTCAGAAAAGCAACTTGGACAGGATAGTACTTTAATTATAATAACTTTTGTCCTATTAATTACAAACGATGTTTAGTGAAAACTTTATTTAACAGAACTAGAAGGATATGTTCAAAAGAATAATAGATTAGAAGAGCTAGTATACAGCAAAAGTTGTCTTCTAAAGTTCATCTGTGAGGCAGAAACCCATCCTTAATGTTTACTTACAGTCAAAGGAGATGACTTCTGTAGTAGTATTGACAAGAGAATTAAAGTAACACTTATAAGACACTTCCCTACATCACCATTTTTCTCAATTTACAGTACCAAATGTTCTTTAAACTAATCAGAAGTGGGCTATTGTGCTTTAGATATCCTTTCAAATTTTATTTATGAATTTACATGAATTTACTTTTAATAACAAGTATACAGGAGGGATTGAAAGAAGAGCATTCATAAGGTTAATTGAAAATACCCCTACCAGTCTATCCTTGAAAGGAAATAAAGTTTTCAAAAGTATAATAATCAGATACAGTCGAACGTGGCCAAGTAGCAGACATTGCAAAGGCGCTTAAAATCATTCATAAGCAGAGAACATAACTCTTTCTAGGCTTTGTGGAGGTAATCTTCATCAACACGGTTAACTTTTCATTGCCACTGTGATTATTTGTGTTATCTGTTATTTTAGTTTATTTTATTACACTGATATTTGCTTATGCTAATCCAATTCTATTTAGGTGTTGTGGAGATTGGTGAGTGTTAATTTGATATCATGAATTCCTGTTACTTAGACAATCATTGATCACCAGGAAATACTAAACATCTCTCTCGTCCCAACTTAGGACCTTATGACTCAGCGAAGAACTATTTACCAATAAACTATTGAGCCAACTTTCAACGACTGATATTTCTAACTCAATTAACTTGCAATATTATTTTGTGCGACCTTATTCCTATACCATTGGTATGTAACTGTCTCACTCCCAACAGGGCTGAACTCCACTGGTCACATGTTTTCACTAGATCTTTAGGTATTGCCTCGAGAGCTGATATTGATTTTAATTTAATGTTGTGGAGATCGATTACGTATCACTCATTTATCTGAAAGTTACATTGTTATGTTTCACAATTTATATCTTTCACATTATCCGTAACCTCCTTTTTACTTTACCAACATTCAAAATACAAATACTCCTTAATCATAACTACTAAGTCGGATGTAATTATCATTATCTTGTCATTCTTTAGGCAATATGTTGTACTCATCTATATCATTTCCATCTTAATTTCAATGGATACAGTAAGTATTCCATTGAATATATACTGAGTACATTAATGATAGCAATCGTAAGATTAGGTCATTTACAACTGATGTGAAACCAAGAAACACATTGAATTCATTCTATTCTACATACTTATTTCTTTATGTATTAGCTCAAATGTAATGAAATAGTAACTCACTTGTGTTTCAGACAAATTTAATTGATTTGCTAATTCAATACGTTCTGGTGTTGATAAATAATGTTGAGTTTCAAAACGATGCTCTAAACCATTTAATTGATGATCACTAAATACAGTACGTGCTTTACGACGTCGACATTGTTTTGATGAGATTGTATTTCTATTGTAAATTTGTATTGATGAGTAACCAGAAACTTATGAAATTGCAAATAAAAAAGAAAAAGAGATTTTAAATAGAATATTACGTCATAATAAAAATTAAGTAGTATATCATAAGTAATGGTATGAGGTACTTTCTACGGAGTCGAACGATGTTATATATATATTCAAAATATGATATAATTAACTTTGTAAGGATTACTATCAATATGAAAAATTGTGAATATCACTGATGATGGAACAATATGTTTGTCAATGATGTCTTGGTTCTACAACTTCTATGTTCTTTCAAATAATATAAGAGAATATATCGTATATAAGGCTTCAACGCAGAGCTTCAAGTACATGGAATTATTGTTCAAATGTGATGTAATAAACATTTTTCAAATATTAGCAAACTGAGTAATTTGGTTTTTTTTCGTCATCTCTTCAGAACACTGTTACATTCGAAAAGCACATGATGATAGTTAATGGTCAACAATAAAGCTGTTTTGACACAGGACACCAGATTATCCTCGCCTAATAAAATATACACTAGGAATTGGTCTTTTTGGATTGATGTTAGGCACAGATAAAGTAGAATCATGAAAAATAACTCCAAAGCAGTCTCTTGGACTAGTCAAATCCTTTCATCATGCTACATCTTTATTCCCCAAGCGAAATCAGTAGCATAAGGCTTTTTGCTTGGAATCCTACATAAAATACCATATAAACTAATAAACAGTCGTTACCAAAGATATACATTAATCAGCGACCGACCAAGGCCACCAGTCTTTCAATTTCTTTGCAAATACACCTGAAGGTACATTCTTCGAGGACAGAAACGTCTAAGAGGTGGCTGTCTGAATCACGAAGAACATTCTGTTAATTCATTTCCGTATCTTGTTCACCATCTTTATGTGCGTTAACACGACAAGACAGTCAACTAAGGATTACATGTTAACCTTACACCCCAACTATCAGATATAACTGGGTCCTGATACAGTACTGTTTACAACCAGATGTTATTGATAGACACTTCTACTCATATCAAGGAAGGACTACTTCAAAGATAGTCACACAACATCTAATACAAACTCCATAATGAAGAAATCCTGAAAAGATCTAAATAAGTGTAATGTAGGCGACACTCTTGAGCAAATCTTGAATGACTACACAATTCTGAAACCATTCTTCAGTCCAGTTAGTTGGAAAGTACATTAATCAGAAGTATTTACACTATCAAGTTATGAAATATGTTTGAGTATAAAGTCTTAGGAAGAGTGGCTAGTTTTTTTCAAGACTTACTGTCACTTTAATGACTGAAGTATTCTAAAATTATGTCTATTCAAAACGAAAACTGATTTTAGAACCTTTCTTACAGCCGAAAGTAAGTTTGATTTAAAAAATTCGTCATCTACAAAACTCTTATTAATAAATTTACCTGAAGTATTAAAAGAAGGAGTTATGTGATATTAATCACCATATTCGTCTCTGATTAATGTCCGTTGGATACCAGTGAAAATCAAGAAGCATTAAACAGCTATTTCGTCCTAGTACAGGACTCCTCAGCATTGCACATACTCAATTTATTTAAAAGAAATTCATCCCTAGGGTATTCAGGTCTTATGACGAACGCTTTAACATTCGCACCACTAGGCCAATGTTGAATGATGGATTTCTCACATCATTTAATTTGGGATAAAAGTGACGATCAATCTGCAAAATGTCTTAATTCCACTAGTCATGACTTTTCACTAGGAACTCAGAAACATCATGAAGTTAAAATTTTACCATTTGATGCAGGTCTGGTGATTCAGGTGGTTTAGTGTTCGCCGTAAAACTTGGTGTTTCTTATTTGAAGTCCCTGTTATAATCGAGCCTGTGCAAGACAATGGAGTTCTATGCTAGAACGAAACAGCTACTCAGAGCTTCTTGCATTTCACTGGTGATCAACTAATATCAGTCTGTAACGAATATAATCTACTAAACTTAGTATCAACCTTCATAAAACCACCTCAATTCAACTACAGTAATCATGATTATCATTTTTATGTGTGGATCACATTTATGAAAATCTTTATTTCTTTCAGTATTCTTACTTTACCTATTCGCCTATTCTTCAATGGTCACTTTACAAGTAAACTGATGAAAAATATAAATGAGTTATGTGCAGTTTGCACAGAGAACAAGGGAACATTTGATACACATGACAATGTTGTTTTATTTGATGATAGAAAAAGAGTTTCTTTATTAGTTTTAATCATTTTTAACCTTTCACAAAGGATCTTCTTTGATCCTTCACTTAAAAGATGATCATTGTCTACTAAATTTGATCGAAAGGTAACTATGAGTCGTTTGACTGTATTCAACTGAAAACAATGAAAATATGCTTCATGTTAGTTGAAACATTTTATTAAGTTACAGAAGAATTTTTAACTTGTTGATATCACATCGCTGTAATCGTTGTTATTATTTATCAATTGATTTATACGAAGACTGAATGTCATTTTCTATTATGCAATAATCACTAGCTAATAATCTATCACATTTATAAAGTTACACGAGATTGAAAAAAGGTTACACTACCACATTACGTAATCAGTTATTTCGACTTTATTACAGTTGTGTAATTCTTTTCTCGTTTGTATATTTCAATGATTACATTATCCTTTCCGTTTTCGACTCTTAATTCACAGTATTTAAATACTTGTTACACTTAATTGAGGTATTTCTACAGTACGGTATTAAATTTTAGTTGAATGACTTCTCAACAGACTGATGTTGGCACAGTCATACTAGAGACCAGGGAGCACTGGACATCTGTTCCGTCTTAGTGTAAGACTCTTCGGTAATGCGTACTTCTGACTCCCTCCCTAGTTTCTTCAGATTTGAAAACGCCTAATCTATTGCACCAGTAGTCCAGTGGTAAAATTCCCATTTTCATCATTTTGTTATATGACGCGCTATTCAGTGTTTCCTGGTTTTCAATTGAATCTTCAAAAACCCCTTAAGTGGTTCTGAAAGGGAACAGTTGTAAACCTCTCTCCGCCTTCATTCCATTCTATCATTGAGATTTCTTTTACAAATTTATGTCATTACTTTCTTACGTCACTTTTTCGATTTTCGTGAGTTGATTAATCTTTACTCAGTGGTTTCGTTGTTACTCATCATCACTGCATGTTCACTACACAACCCACTAACACTTTATTGGTAACAGTCTTTCATAATATTCATCAGTGAATATTTATAATGTTCCACAAAATCACTTATATTTGCATCTTTATTATGTAATACCAGTGTGTATCAACAGCAGTTTCAACCCAACTTATGTCTTGTAAGTAGCTTGTAATCAATTTGTAGTTGTGGCTATGGATTACTAATAAGTGCTTACGAATGAAGAGAATCAAAGAATGAAATATAAAGAATTCTCATCTAATTCTACTGTGTATATAAATGATTTCGCTCTATTCAAACAAGAGTAAAGGCAACTATTTCATAGATTCTGTTTCCTTTAAAAATTCAATCACAGTTAGGACTTCAATATTTTCAGAATGTAATGAATTCATCAAGCATTTCATTGTAGTCACTTCACCTACATACACACAATTTACTCTAATTACCTTAACATGTTAATATCACGTCGCAAATCAAATCAACATACATTGTCTATCAAGAGATAGGCATTACTGTAATCGAGATCAAATGAACAAGTTTTCACTGGTGTATGTGTAAACGAGAAGAGTGTTAGTTCTAGAAACTATCTGAATTCGATTGATTACGTAATCTGTAATGTGCCTTGTTTACTCTAACCACACAAGTGATCAGATAGGACTGATCGAAATATCAATAATTTAGTTACACAATAAATCTAAGGTTTAGTAAAATAAACAAATTGTAGTTCAACGTACAAATGTTAGATCAGTAATGAGGTGGACATGACGTAATAAATAATGAAAACAAGTGTAATTATGGAGTAAAATTGAAGAGTGAATTATGTAGATAAATGAATGACTATATGAAAGCCGAAATAACGATCATCGTTTGTAGTGATTGCCAAGGCAATTTGGGCGTAGGGGGGGGATAAGGTTTATTCATTGACTCTCTTTAGGTACATAGATCAGATTTTAATCTTTTAATTACAGTGGCTTAGGCGAATATCAACAGTATACAATTGTTTTGTTTGTCAGTTATTTTAAAGAGATCAAAGGTGTTTAATACACAGTCTGTGTACAATAGATGTCTCGCAATTAAATTACGCAAAATGTTTGGTTCACTATTACGTATGTTCTTCACGATAAGTTCAGTAAATTGTGAAAACTCCCATTTTTCTGTCCTTTAAATGCGATTGCTTCTACAAGTACATGTGAGTTGGTAAATGCACATGGAGATGATGTATCGGATATTTATCAATTTTTGTTTGATATGTTGAAATGCTGATATTTGTCTGAGCCGCTGAAATCAGACGGCTAAAATCTGATTAATGTACCTAAAGAGAGTCAGTGATTAAACCTTACTTCAACCCCTCCAACGCCCAGATTGCCTTGGCAATCACTACAAACGATGATCGTTATTTCGGCTTTTATATAGTCATTCATTTATCTACATAATT
Source organism: Schistosoma japonicum (assembly GCA_025215515.1). NCBI lineage: Eukaryota > Metazoa > Platyhelminthes > Trematoda > Strigeidida > Schistosomatidae > Schistosoma > Schistosoma japonicum. The sequence continues at coordinate 10,152,104 of CM046067.1, read as the reverse complement.
CACTCTTCAATTTTACTCCATAATTACACTTGTTTTCATTATTTATTACGTCATGTCCACCTCATTACTGATCTAACATTTGTACGTTGAACTACAATTTGTTTATTTTACTAAACCTTAGATTTATTGTGTAACTAAATTATTGATATTTCGATCAGTCCTATCTGATCACTTGTGTGGTTAGAGTAAACAAGGCACATTACAGATTACGTAATCAATCGAATTCAGATAGTTTCTAGAACTAACACTCTTCTCGTTTACACATACACCAGTGAAAACTTGTTCATTTGATCTCGATTACAGTAATGCCTATCTCTTGATAGACAATGTATGTTGATTTGATTTGCGACGTGATATTAACATGTTAAGGTAATTAGAGTAAATTGTGTGTATGTAGGTGAAGTGACTACAATGAAATGCTTGATGAATTCAATATATTCTGAAAATAGTGTAATTCTAGCTTTGTTTAAAAGTAACTATATGCATTCAATGAATTCTTCTTTAACTTACCTGGATTATGTAACATAAATGGTAATAAATTATGAGTTCCATATTCATTTGTAAGGAATTCATAGACCTTTTGGGCATATTTTTCATCATTATTATTATTCGGAGAAAGCATAGAGGATTTAAATTCATCTTTCTGTGATTGAATTTTCGATGTAACCTCTTTATTCTCCATGTAATCTTTCAGTAAATTCATAATGATCTTTAAATTGTTCTCATATTCTTCACTTGTTTTAGTAACTATCATATCACCTTCTTGTCCACTATCCTCCTCGTCATTAATATCTTGATGATGTTGATTGTGATTATCTATAAGTGATTGACATAAATGATCTTTAACATCTCTTTCATGTAGTTGTTGTTGCTGCTGGTGATGGCTGTGGTTATGGTGACGATGATTGTGTTGTTCTTGTAGATGATGTAAAAACTTTGTAATGCCTAATTTTGTTTTTAAGAAATCTTGTAAATCCAATGGAATTTCTGTAAAATTTGTACATAGATTTTGTGTTAATCTTGTAAATAATGATAGTTTCTCTGAATTGTAATTATTTAATAATTGTGTAATTGTTGCATTTGTATCTGTTAAATGTTTCTTAGTAGAAGATATTGAATAGTTGGATTCATTTAGTGCAATTTTTGGATATTTCACTATTGAACTATAATTATCTTCTGTTGTTGTTGTTGTTGTTGTCGTCGTCGTCGGCGTTGTCGACGCTATCATTGTATCACTTTTCATAATGAAATCATTTGATGATGTACTATCATTAGTTGAATGTAATAATTGTTGAATTTGAAAGTTTCTTGAAGGTGTATTATGTGATATTATTGAATTATAACAATTTGATATTCCTTTCAAATTATTCATTTCTAAGGACATTGTTGAAATGTTCAACAATGATGGCGGTAATTCGAATATCTATAAAATTCAATGTTAGATAATACAATTAAATAAATCAATGATCGAATAATCATGTAACTTATATTTTTTTGGCTAATGAAAACTTACCTTAGTAACTAAATGTTTACATATATTGAATAACAATTAGACAAAATGGCGGTTTTACATAGTCATAATCATCAGTGAACATTGAACATGTTAAATGTGAGATAAATATCATCAATGATAATCAAATAATTTAGCGAATTGACTGAAATTAGAAATGTAAACCAATAGTTACTATCTCACTGATCTAAAGCTTATGAAATGGCCACACAGATTGTAAGTAAGTATAGTTTACACTGGCTACCTTTGAATGTACTCAAATTGGACAATGGATGATGAAAGATGACTAAAAAATATTCAACTTACTATCTGTTTCCAATTCAATACTCTGAAGGTGAAATATAGAGGAGGAGGAGTCGTTTGACCCATAATATCTCGACTTATAACTAATACATAATCTTGAGTTTCCGCAACTGTAGAACTTGAGAATAGAAAGTTATCTAACTAGTTCTTGGTTTTCAAAAGTTTTTTTTCGACAAATATCACCAAAATAATTCAATCATTAAAAAAAAGCTAATTAAATTATCATACTAGACTAATAGGATAAATGCAATACAATGAAGTCCAATTTAGTATCCATAACACTAACTTACCTGTTTATACTGTACAACTACTAACTGAAGAAGAAAGTAGTATATGCACTAATAAGAATGAAAGTAGCAATGAAAACACAATTTATGCTAGAAAAAAAATTATCTCAGTTAAATTTTCACTTATTAATTATACTTCAACTAGATTTCTTGTTTTGTATAACAACAATGAAGGGAAATATTTAAATATTGAGAGAAGAATCAATGAAACAAACGTAGTGTAAGGGTTGACGCAGGAGTTCGGTGGGGGGGGTGGTAAAGGGGTTTATAAAGGCGTACTCATAATTGGCATAAATTGACAGATAATCCTTCTCTCCGATTTCTTCCTTTCTATTTTATTTTTCTATTCTAGTTAACAAAAGTTTCAATGAAATGTAATCGGATAAGGAGGGATGAAATATAAACATCATATAATAAGATAATTGGTTCAATGTTCACATAAAACTTGTTTTAAACTGATTATGGAATTATCTGATATATGATTGGTTAAGATACAGTAATCCAATTAAAATTGAAAAAGTTACTTTATCTAAATTATTAAAATATTTCTGTGCTATTTAAATATCAATTTGATATTACGAATTGGTCTGAATTAGATAACTATTAATCATTAGGAGTCACTGGACAGCTATTTTCTCCTAGTATGGGAATCTAGCAGTGCACATCCACGACTTCATCAGGGACCAAACTCAGAACCTTTTGCTCCTCAGTGAATGCTTTATCATTAGACAACTGAATCAGCTGCCAATGGTTGATATTTCTAATTCAGTCAAGTCATGACGAAGCTGAGGATTCACACTACTAAAGAGTCCCATACTAGGACAAAACAGCTGTCCTGTGCCTCCTAGTGATCACTGATCGTCTAATTCAGACCAATTCATGATATCTTATTGATATTCAATGATCTCAGCAACACTAATTGCAATCAATATCAGCTCACTAATTACAAATTTCTCGAGGTAATTCATTGAGTTTTAATGAGAAGAAATGACCTATCGAGTTCTGCCTTTTCTGGTGTGGGGCGGTTACCCACCAGCGACAGTGGATAAGTTTGTGCAAACGTATCACGAATTGATTGAATTAGAAATATCAGCTGACTCAGTTGTCTAGTAGTAAAGCATTCGCCGTGGAGCCAGAAGGTACTGGGTTTGGTCCCTGATGAGGTCGTGGATGTGCACTGCTAGAGTCCCAGACTAGGACAAAACAGCTGTCCAGTGAATCCTAGCAATTAATAGTTGTCTAATTCAGACCAATTCGTGATACCGAATTGATATTCGACAATATTCACAACACCCAATTACAACAACTTGAATATGTTTGTATTTTTGTGTTGATGTTGCTAAAGTTCAAATTTCATTAGTTGTTGTTGCCAAATAAATATATATGTATTCTAAGTGGATTGTATTAATAGGGTGCTAATTTACAAGTATGAATCCAAGTTCCGTTTAAATATCAACAGTGGGATTAAAGAAAATCCAACTGATGACTTTCAAATAGGATAAATAAAACTATTTTGAATTTCAGTAACTAGTCATAATTCAACGTCAATCAATAAGATCAATTCTTTTTTTATTTTATGTATAACGGTAGAGATTAAGGTGAATGTTTTAACTCACAAATAGTTCAGATCATTCACATCAAACTACTTGATTCAATAAAAACTTTGATAAAACTAAACTTAACTGAAAAAGTTTAGTGTCTTCTACTGTTCTTCAAGAATTTATCTCCCAGTCAGAATACAGTTGATGTAAACAAACACTAAATTACAGAGGATGCTTATGGACTCTATTCCTACCAGTGAAATTCTAAACTGTGATTGAACCCATTCTGTTAAGGTTTTTATGGAAATCACTTGTAAAGTGACAAAAGTTATCAGTAAACGAGAGTATAGTTAAGCTATAAGCTTAGTGTTAGGATTGTGGTTGAAAATAATGCGTGCAGTAAACCTAATACTTACACTGTATCTTCAATTAAAAAGTTGCTTAATGAGGAGACATTTATTTTCGACTTCACCTTAAGACCTAAGTGACAAAAGGCTTCTCTGTATTTTTGTAGACTGGGCATTCTTAAAGAAATATTTGGTATTTTAGTTAAGGTTCTTAAAGAGATGCGAAATGCAGTAAAGCTTACCTCATTTCCAAAACGATGTAAAACTTATAGATTTTTATTAATTAATCCTTCTTATATCTTAAGTAGTTAGTTTTATATTTTTACTATTTCTCCATGATACTGTAAACCTTCACTTGAAATCCCTTTAAGAATCGTACCAGCCTGTCCGCATTGTTTATTCCTTCCATATTTATCGACTTTATGCATGCTAATAGCCACACATTAGTTGGTTTTTACTTAGATGTTAATAAAGTCTAAACTACAAATCTCCTCGTTTCGATTCCTGTGAGATGAACATGAGATCATTACTTTTATTCTGATTGGTCGCCTCAAGTTTCGTTAAAACTTTAGAATTAAACTTTTCACCTAGGTATAATCTGAGTGAGACACTTGTCACTGTTAGCTTTTGGACATTGTAGTACAATGCCATTGACAATGAATCCAATCTCATTCTCCACATAATCACATCAAATTAATCATGAAGGAATTGTTATTTTCGTAGGTTAGCAGATAAATAGAAGAATACCTGATCTCCTGTACATGACATTTCATATATGTTTGCTACTAATAAGACTAATTTGACTGATCACTGAGTAGTAGTGAGCAATCTCATGTTCGTGTAACACTTGACATTGTTTGAATTCTGTTGATCACCTTAAAGCTGGTCATTATTTTAATTAACTTGATAATGAATGCGCTCTAGGTGATGTTACGTGGTTGGAAGCATTTATTAACAGGTTACGCTGTCTGTACCGTGTTTCCAGAAATCTTTAGATAGTTTGCGCTGCATAATGAGACTTGAACCCACAGTATCTAACTTAATTGTAAAAGCTTGATAGTTAGAACTTGATCTGAACCAAGAAGTAAACAGACATGAAAATAATTATTACTCAGTAACTGATCAAACTAGATACTTCAGTTGTACTGGGGGGTGATTTTCAGCTGAACTAATTCATTGGTAACATCTAAGACTGTATAACGGCAGTAAGTTGCTTGTTGATTGATTTGGTCCGTATATAATTGAAGATCATTTCAATTTTATAAGTGTTTTCATTTAAGTGTAGAACCTTTTCAAAATAATTTTACAACTCTACTCAAAAATTAACTAGGGACCTTCTAATCATTCGGTGAGTACGCTGAGTGTCTGATCTCTGCTGAGTACTTCATCCTTTACCATACTAAATTTTCACTCATCTGGTTAAATAATTAGATTGAGCTTATATTTTCCCGTAGACTAGTCATGGACTGAAACCGGTCAGCCTCTGCTGCTATATGTGTATCCTGAGCGGATAACCTCGATATAACGCTAGTTCACAAGTAACGTTTAGGTTGGATCGTGACTGGAAAGCGAAATCTAGGACGCGCGTTTCGTCCTATCTGAGACTCGTTTGCTGGTTGTTCAGATCCCAGTGTGAACATCAACATTGAGATGTAGGTAAATCCAGCCGATGAGTCCCAAATAGGACGAAAACGTGCCTCCTGGATTCTGCTTGCCAGTCACAGTTCAACTTAAACATCTGGTTAAATACAGAATAGGCTTGTATCTTCCCGTTGATTTGTAGTGGACTGAAACTGGTCAGCCATCTGTTGCCATATGTGCATCCTGAGCGGATTGCCTCTATATAGCGGTATTACACAAGTTATATTTAAGTTGGATTGTGACTGGCAAGTGGAATCCATTACAAATCAGCGGGAAGATACAAGCCTATTCTGAATTAGATATGTACCCGTTGCACAAGCGTGACTGTCTGGACACAGTAGCCTAGTGGTAAACGCGGTGGCGTTTGACACGAAGCAGACTGAGTTTGAATCCCAGTGTGAACATCAACATTAGGATGCAGGTACATCCAGCCGACGAGTCCCAAATAGGACGAAACGCGCGTCCTGGATTCCACTTGCCAGTCACAATCCAACTTAAATCTGGTTAAATAGTTTGCAAGAACTCTTATTCATGAATACAAAGTGTCATGTGAATTTTAAGTAAAACCGTCCTAACGAGTAGTTTTTAACCACTTGTTTAACCTTGAATACAGTTTATTAAAGGAATTAACTGCATTAAATGTAATAGCAGTTCATCTGTAAATCAAATTGTCGTAGACTATACATGTCCACGTTACTGAAACTTACACTGGGGTGTTACAACGTTAAGCTAACAAACTATGAAACATGAAGAGAGAAATGACATCAGTTTCAATTAATGACTAGTCATAGAAAGTATAATGATAAAGAACTCAAAAATTTAGAAGATGCAAATTTGTTATTGCAGCTGATTTGCATACATTTCATTTAACATTGCAAACTAAAGTTTATGCTTATCCTATTTATCCCAACCAAGAAGTTCATTTTGGAATATCGAGAGACTAAAGAAGAGTAACAAACTCTCAAAACTGTATTTTAGAATACTATTTTAACTGTAGGTAGTGTAAACATTTCATTTCTATCATTATTACGTTCCCCCTACCCTATCCTTCCGTTTGGTGTATTTACTGTTAGTATACTATTGATTATTGTGAACTACAGTTAACTAGTTGTGTAGAAGTTACCCCTACTCACTGCCACAATCTCTACTTTGTATTAATGTTAATTTCCTAATTGGTTGACTGTAGTCTGGTTTTGCGCATATATGAAGGAATGTCTGGAATAAAATATGATTCTGATTATGTCTGGTTAGTCTATTCATTTTATGTTCTTCATTCCTGCTTGGGGACTGGTAGTCGCGGGGCAAACGCCAATATGTAGCCCCTTGGGGAAAATCTAGGGTACGTACTGCTAAGAAGTTCCACACTACAATGAAACAGTTATCTAGTACTCCTTGGTTTTTAGTTATACTGTACCAACGTTAATTTGTGGCATACTCATTATGATTGTAAATTAATTAATGAAAATAGCACTTTTAAAACAGTGAAACTGAAGATGAATTTTCACACTTAAGACAATCTTGATTTATTTCATTGAAAAAAATAAAATAAAACAGAGAAAAAAAAGTTGAAAAAAAAGTAACGACATATTCGTGACCTAAATTTTTCTTCATTATAATTCAATCTATTCATTAGTCAATCTTTTATTTTATTAATAAAAATTCACATATACTACTTATAATGAATAGTACATAGACTAATGAAACTAGTAAACTATTTGATTATGTAAGTATGTTGTTTTAGATTGAGAATGTCGAAATACGTTGAAAGTCTGAAAGTATGAATTGAACAATTTACTGAGTTCATCAACTTCTTATTACTCCCTCCCTACCCCTCAGCTCACTTCACTCTTTTTCTCAACCCCACCATCATCACTAACCAACATACATGAATAACTGCGTAGATAATTTAGTTTATTCGCTTCTTCTTCTTCTTCTTCTTTTTCCCCAAATGATACACGCTTATTCTTCATTAATTTGCTTAATTCTGCCTAATTACAATAACATGCAAACTTTAAATTGTGCAATAACTTCAGCATTTTTTTCTCTTCAGTATATAATTTTAATTAAAATGTTGTGTTTTTGTTATCAATTGATTTGTTAATGTTGATATACATTCAAATGTAGACTTGTGTATACATCGACTCAAGTGTGTTTCCATGTTGTTCTCCTTCAATTCTTCTCATTAGTTTTTTATTTCTTTCTTTCTTTTTGTCTCATAAGCATAAATTTCATTTTGATTAATTAATGATCTTTTTTTTTTTCGTATTACTTAATTTCATCATTTTAATGTTCTATCATTCGTTCCTCTCTCGCTCTCTCTTTCTCTTCAGTCTTTCAAACTACCGCCTAAAAAAAAAAAGAATGAAATATTCAAAATTATTCAATTTAACATGTAACATTTAATTTAATCGTCTTATTCGAATATATTGAAACACGCATTTAAACAAAAAATAAAATCAGTTTAATGTAGGCATATTCTTCAATTGTACATCGACATTCATTCACATTACGAACATATTCATGTACATAGTTGGATGGATAAGGAATTTGAAAAACAACAACAACCATTACCACAACAACAAACAAACCAAACCAATAAGAATAGTTACATGTTACATGTTTCATTCATTGAATCATTTAATCAAATAGAATTTGATATATTTTTTTCTTCAGTCTTAATTAGATCGTGTTTTATTTGTTTGTTGGTTATTGTTTGTATGTCTTCTCTTGATTCTTTCTTAAATTTCAATGTTGTTAGTTCTACTGATGCTGTTGTTGTTGTTGTTGGCTTATGTCTACGGTATTACTGAATAGTCTACTAAATAGATGAATAAAATAAGCAACTTTCATGAAGATACATAAATAATGTCCTATTTACCCTACATATATGTATATTCACTGTTAGACTGTTCATTTATTTTTTCAATTGAAATACTAAATGTATAACAAACATAATGGAAAAGGAAATGTCAGTTAACATGTCATCATGAAAATCTTGATAATTGAACATAGAAAATTGAGTAAAGAAGAAGAGTTGACAATACTACTACTACTAATAATAATAATAATAATCACTAAGAAAATCCTCTTAGTCTAATTCATTTTTTACCAAAAAGTAGAAGGAATAACAAAAAGAGAAAGTGTGAAGAGTATCGGGTAGAAGAAAAAAAACTAAGCCAAGTATCATGTTCTGTTATGATTTCCATATGTGTGGATCCATTTATTTGCATAAAAATATGCATAGCTATTCGTGAGGCTGATAGAAAGTGTTCTTTTTTTACTTCTTACAATTAATTTATTTCATGATATTTTCTGTAATGAATCTAATTAAACAAGAGAAGAGAGGTAGGCAAGAAAGTAGGATGGGAATAATTTAGTTTTAAAGACAGACAATCACTTTATATTACGATTTACAGAAAGAAATTGTTTAGAGAATACATAATACTCGGACACATTCTGGAATATATGTACATATGGAAGGTAGTTTTTGGAGGTACTTAGCAGAAAATATATTACAACTCGATCAACAGAGTTCAACCAATGCTATAATATGACTTAATGAACAACAAATTGATCAGTACACAGTGATTGATCTTCGTTTTGCAGGGGGGTCTGTCGATGCTCAATGAGCTCACTGGTAAACGGTTACGGACTGTAAAACCGAGTGACTGGGATTAAATCTTCAGAGGAGTAGATACGTCATCCTGACGAGTAGCAAGAGGCATACGTTCAGGAATTCCTGTCGACTACTCCAACAAAATTTTCATCCATCCCTACAAAGTACCAGTGATGCCAAGTCATTTAGACTAGTGGTCACGTTACAACTCGACTAATAGAATTCGATCAACATTATGAAGAACTCGACAGACATCAAAGTGGTTACTGCACAGTAAACAACCAATATACATAAATATATACTTGCAGATTGGTTGTTAGCGCGATTCCTGAAAGAAGTATTTAAACATGTAGAGATTAGTAAAATCTACTTAGTAAGGCTTCAGTGAATACCTACATATTCACTAGAATAAGTTATTCTGTTATATGAAGTGAAATTAAGTCTTGTCTGAAGCTACTCGAAGATATTCCTGACTCTTCTTCACATGATTAAACAGGACCAATATTATCTTAAAGTTTGTCTGCTTAATATGTCTCTATTTGCTATTAAGACAAAATAATCGTTGAGTGCCAGGTAGTTTCTAGCATTATTTTAGTTGACGTCAATCCACGGCTAATGCAACCTATACATCTTATTGTCTACTGTGATCATTATGTTGAGATTCCGGAATTGTTCATCACTGAGTTCAATTGTTATGAACCAACAATAATTAAAAAAACTGCCCCTCTCTAATCTGATATTCATTGGAAGTTTAAATTCATGACCTGAGATACGATTAAGCCTGGAGGATTATTGTATTGAACAACTGAGTAGTTGATATTTGAAATGGGTGTTGTTAAGATTGATGAATTTCAGTTTGATATCATGAATTGGTCTGAATTAAACAACTATCGATTATCAGGAATCACTGGACAGCTGTTTCGTTGTAGTATGGGACCTTTTATTAGCATATGATCATATTCTTTATCCATTTAGTAATATAATTATGTGATTGCGTTACTACTGATTTAATTGTTTTCAATATTACAACTGCTAATAGCTATCCAAAGAGATCATTCCTGAAGTCAATCACGAATAACATATTTGCAAATACAACCCACTACCTACCCTAAATTATAAATATACATTTAGATCGGAATGAAATCATTCGATGAATTTATACTCTTTCAGCTAGACGTACTTATTGTATGTATTTCACTTGACACTGTGTACTGGTCTAAATGGAATTAGTGACAAGTACACGTACTAAAAGTTCATATGCACATAATTTAATTTTATTCGAGGTAATTAAAAATGGAACCTTGTAAACAAATGTATCTTGTTATTTCAATGATTGAACAATAACATAACAGATCATTTATGTTTATTGGTTATTTTATCGTAGCCAAATTAATTCAACACGTCAGATTACACAGATGAACACCCGTAAATTGATTAAGTCAATGATAAATCCTCTAACTGTAACATTAAGTAATACAAGTTGAGATCACTGACAGAATAACACTTTATTTAAGAATAAATACTTTAAGTTGATATTAATCAGCATAGATGAAATCTTATTTCAGTGATTACTTCAGAGTACTTTCCACTGCTTAACATATATATGTCTATGTTCTTCATAAACATTTCTAATTGCTATCAATTCATCAATATCAATTGTATTTTGATTTCCCAAATGACACAATACAATTATTAATCTTAATCTATAAATTATTATTATTATTATTATTATTATTATTATTATTATTCAATTACAATTGACAACTATTGTGTGTGAGTGTGTGTTCACTGCTTACATCGCCCTACATTTAGCTTAGATACATTTCTATACAGTCTCATTCAAAGTGTTTATAAACTAACAGAGAAGTTTACTCATTACTTCATCTATTAATAATAATAATATTATTATTATTGCTATTATTATTACGGTTATTAATAAAAATAATCATGAATAAGGTTTGAAGCAACAAATCTTTATTCAATTTGTATAAATAAGTTGGAAACAATAAACACATGGGGTTCTAAACTGAAACAAAATTTGCACAAAATAGTGGAATGTTCCTTTTTATTATTGATTAACAATAATAATAATAATAATAATAATGTTGTTATTATTGTTATTGTTATTACTGAAACCACAGGTGTCCAACATATGGACAGAGATAAATAATTCATTTGAGTCAATATGACGCCGTTGTCATCATCATCATCATCATTGTCAACATCAATGAAATAGATGTTTCATGGTGAACCATTGCATATGATTAACACTTCTATCTTTCATTTTAAAATATAACAACAGTATAGAAATGTATGTGTAATTAGTTACATGAAGATAGTTAGTATTGTAGAAGCTTCATTATGAGAAACATTGAATTTCATTACATAACAATGAAAAGATGTTAATCTATTCATAAAGAAACAGGCAATAATGAATAGAATTGTTTTAATCATTCATTATACAGAACAATAGTGATGATGAGTAAATTATGCAGATATTATTGGTAAAATAAATAGTATTATATTTAGATACTGGGAATCTTTAAAAGACTCATTCATTAGTTTATGTACAACGTAGAACTCAGAGTTGTATGCATTAAGGGTTAAGTTGCTAGACCTCATTAGCAGAATGAGATCCGATTCACGAAATCAATAAAACAGCATAATTCAATGGACAAGAATATAACAGACGAAAGTACTAGAGAATAATAGAGCTTAGGATCTAGTAGAACATAGAGAGTGGGTATATTTATGCCATTGTGATCGATTTCGAGCCATGTCACTTAGCTTCCCTAACCATTAATCATTAAAGTTACGCGGACCCCAACCAGGCAGCCTGCATCTACCAACATAGCTTACACCGGCAGTAAAAGACTTCATGGACTAACGCCATGATTGGCATGGTCGGTTATACTTCTCTTCAATCATACTTCCATCCCAGCCAGCATAGCGCAATGGAGGCAGACGGTGATTAAGCTTACGTAAAGCATATCCCAACTATCTCAGTCAATGAAGGTATACAACCTCTTTAACCGATTTGCCTCGTTTTTCTAGTACTGTGTCTAATATCATCGTTGCATTCTCGCTCATTCTATGATATGCAGGCGTTACAACGAAGATTTCTACGATCAAATACCTCGAGCCTATTCGCATCTTCTGTTTTCATGGTCCATGTTTTGCATCTATATGGTATGACAGAGAGGACTGTTGAGCAATACACATTACCTTTACTGGTAACCGGATATTTTTCCTTAACTACGAGTGATGTTAATTTGCGAAAATCAAACAAGCTTCTAAATCCATGTTGAGATTCCGCCAAACACTTACCCACCAGGAGTGATGAGACTTTCGACATAAGTGAAGTGGTCAACGTACTCAACTACATGACTCCTTATGACTAATCTACGCCATGATCTAGGATGGTCCTGGAGTAACATTTTGCATTTGTATAGATAGAAACTCATTTCAAATATGCTTACGATGTTACTTAAGGTGTTCAGATGACTCTGCATAATGTCAGTGTCTTCACTGAATAGGACTATATCGTTCACATATTCTAAGTCGACAAATGAGCTATCTAGAAGGAAATTGATTTCGGAAAAGTAAGTTAAAGAAAGTGCGGTTTCAGAAAGACATTAATGATGAAATAAAAAGGGGGTGGGTGAAGGTCAACTCTAACGATCATAACTTGAAGTTGATGATTCGCGTGACAGTTCACTACAATCTCTAAATCGACCAACTGGTATTTGAGTAAGAGTCTTTATAAGGTTTATGTACTTTCGTGGTACGTCTTTTAATGACAAATACTTCTACAGTAACTCTCGATCTATGGGGTCAAACGCGGCTCATAAGTCAAGTAATGCAACTATTGTCGGACGATAGTAGTCATACCTAGGTCCTAGGATCTGACGAAAAGTAAATATTTAAAAGATTGACAATGCTTAATAGATTCAAACCAACCGCATCCAATTTCACTGCCAAGAATATGAAGTAATGGAGAGTTTTAACTCCCACGAGGACTTAATAATATTGAACCGTTGATGATAGTTATCTGTAAAAGTTCATGATTAATTTTAAGATGAAATTGAAGAAAGCTAAGTACAACACAGTTAAGAAAAAACCTATATCCCTAACATTCACTTCAAGGTGGGGGGAGAATAAAATAAACATAGTCACTGATCTCAGGATGAAGGGCATATTGAAACAGATTTACCAAGCTATTAAATTAATATCACTCTATCAAATTAATTGTTCTTCCCAACATACATAGACAATTCCGGACTTCTGTTGCACACACCGCCACCAATTATGCCAATTTACAGATATATACCAATGTTCATATATCGAATGAACAGAAAAGCGATCGGAGTTCGCATTTCTGAGAATATCGTGCATAAGCTAAGTTTTAAAGGAAAGCTCATTTTACCAGTGTAAATTGCTCGCCACTTAATAGGTAATGGATATACTATAGACGCTTCAACATCTGTCATAATAGTCAACAACTAGGCAAATCCCTTAAGCTTTGATAAAACAATGACCATAAAATGATTTAGACCAAAACGAAACTGTAGTCAATCTTGCTATGATCAAGTAACTTTAGTTTTCTTAAGATAAGGTTATTCAACATTTTCAACGGTATGTTTTAATTCTTCCTTTCCGAGCTTTATTCAGTTAACCAATGCTTTTACTTGAATTTGTTATTACACAATTAATATTAGTTGCCTTCTTAACTGGGTATCCTCACTCTCCTCAGTTTTATTCTCTACAATTTTCTTATAACTGGCTTATAAATAAGTAAGTGTGTTAACTTTGTTTTAATGCTTATGCAATTATTGTTCATCAATCGATTCATATCGACATGTTAACTTTAAATTCTTCAAGCTGTTCCGATGTATGTATACCGTTTATGCTTTTTCATGATGATTATTTCTAGGTTGTGTATATTTGATAAGAAACTGCGGAATAAAATGAATTTATATTCTTCGGCTACAACCGCCTTTCGTACCTTAGTAAAACTTAAAAAAGGAAGGGACTGTATAGGACTGGAGGTTAATCATATCTTCTTTGTGTCTATTGAACCAAACTATAATAGTTCTCAGCTTTGAAATGACACTAAAGTAATAATATTCTCTTTTCTTACCTGTCTTCAACAAATCATGAAGGCAACTATTAGAGAAAAAAATTTGTTGGCAGAAACCAAAGATCAAATGATTTAAGCAATCAATGCATAGGTATACATATACTTACAGAAGCTATTGAGAGTAAAGCATGCAGTTAAAAATCTAGAAAAACAACCAGACAATAAAAATTTAATGACTTTATACTTAATAAAGGTGAAGGATGTTTCCCAAAAAGTGTTTTGATGAGAAAAGATGAGTTCAATTTTATCAAATAACAATTTCCTGTAGTAGTAGTTTACGACGGATTTAACATCTACTAAACCGTTATGTTGTGACACTAAGTTCAGTGTTCACTACAAGAAGAATAATAGAATACCTGCCATTCCCCTTTCCCCAACATGTATGTATGTATCGACTACTTTATACTTATTTATTCTAAAATACGTTAGCATAATTGCATAATTATCGTAAGATGTTTGTTAGCAAATAGTTGGAAGCTCCTACACTGAAGGTTTTGTGCTCATGGACACTTCTCATCAGGACGGATCTGGAGCCATGAAGTAGTTATTAGTTCTTAATTAATTTGATCTAGATCAATCAATCAATCAGTTAGAAGCGTTTTCATTTTGATATCATGACGAAGTAATACTCCTATTCATTAACTAATAATACGTTTGTCACTACTAATTAGTTAGCTTGTGTAGTCTTAAATAATAGCTGAATGTAATTAAATTATACCTATCACTCCATTAGGTCTAAGAATATATACCTAACTGTGTTACTTTTGCCAATACAAATCTATATTGGTTTCCATTCACGTCGATTCGAAAGTATTTCTAGGCCAATTTAGTGAACCTTTCAAATACTTCACGCCATTTAGTACTTTAATAAATTAAGTTAAAAAGTTAAACAATTCAGATTGTAGGTGTCTCAATGTTTACAAGTCTTATTCAGGTGTACATTACTTCTGGAATTCATTATTTTGCCAACTTCATAAGTTAGTTTTATTAGAAGTCTTCTTTCTGAACAATAGAATTTTATCAGTACAAAGAAAAATGTACGTTATTTTCCACTTGTATATTGAAATCAGACAAAATTTTACTTGTTTCTATGCTTCTTACTAAATTGCAACTTATGTCTATCAATTGACGTTGTAAAATTGAATTATTTGAATTCATATGGGAAAACTGTCGTTGTCAAATTAAGTTAATTCAAACAATTTATGTAGCAAATTGGATCATCGTAGAATGACTGACATTACCATTTGGAATATCACAAGTATCTTGAAGAACTAATCAGTCCTATTTAATGATCCTAATGTTAAAAGAAAATAAAGCAAATTAAACTATGTATCAAACATTTAAATTTGATAGTAGTTGCATTTTCTTGTTGATTTGTCATAGACCTAAAGTTGATTGGTTTCTATTATCATATGTACATCATAAATGGGTTACTCGAAATAACGATAGTTCCCAAGTATGAATTATATTGAATTATAGCTGGAAAGTGAGGTTTAAGACACATTTTCGACACCAAACGAACTGAGTTCACGCCTTGATGCAAACATTAACACTCAGATGCAGGTACATTCAACTGACAAAACCCCAAATTGGACAACATGTGAGTTCTTGATTCCACTTGCCAGCCACAATCAAACTTAATTCATACCTGTAGTTGGGTGTTGTGAATATTGGTGAATTTACAGTTTGGTATCAAAAGTTGATCTCAGTTAGATAGCCACTAAAATTCAAAAGACACTGAACAGCTTTTTTTTGACCGATGGAGTTCAATCATGTCGGATGTAAAGCAATTACCCACCGACCTTAATGAATAAGGTTATGTAAATTTATCGTAAATTGATGTAGTTAGAAATATCGACATATAGAGACCAGTTCAATAACCAAAAGGCTAAGCGTTTTCAGCAAAGTCTGGTGGTCCTGGCTTAGATTCTGTGGTGGGTTTTGGATTGCAAGCTGCTGAACAAGCCCATACTAGAACGACACAGCCATTCGTTGCTTTTTAGTCTTTAATAATTGCCTAAACTGGACCACTTCATGACATTAAATTGTTCATTCATGTCTTTCAAACACATTATCTTACCAGACGAATCTGGCTAGTAAGTCACAATTATCTCATATCATTAATTGATGACTACGTCAGTAGAATTTATCTTTGAGGTGGGACTGTTTTATCTATTTTATTGTCAAGTGATTGCATAATAAATTTCTGAAACAAATCTGATATATACATGTAATACATTTTGCAGACGCTAAACTGACATCTACTAATAGTCTAACTTTACTTAAATCACTTGGCTTATTTACATAATCCTACAGTGAAGTCATATCATCGACTGGTTTTGTAGCCTGTATCGCACTAACAGCACTTAGTAGGCATTTCGTTCCTTCAATTCTTATTATACAAGAGGTGGTTTTACCAGTCTTTAATACATGAATGATGATATTAAGTTAGGTACATAATTAAATTGCAAATAACTCTTTAGCATGCACCAAGTTCACTGTATATTGAACCTTTGTTTTTACCTTGACGAGTTGTCAATTTGCCAATAAGCAAATTATATCTTTGTAAAGGTTTGACGTCATCGCATTAATCCTATGCATTTTATTAAGATTATGGAAAACTTTACTCGATTCCCAGGCTGAAAAGAGAGTATAAACTACCACTAAAATGCCACATACAAGGAGATAACAGCTGTTTAGCGCTTCCTGGTTTTCATTGGTACATAACCAACATCAATCTGTAATGAATACAAATAACCAAACTTAACACCAATCCATCTGCACAAAACCATCTCGAATCAAACAGAAACACTTTTTTTTCGCTATTTCAATTATTTAAGGACAAATAGGTTTCATTAAAGAATATGAGTTAATCCGTGAATTTATGAGAAAAGAAGTTTTACAATTAATTGTTAATTGTCTTTCCTATTATGTTTATTTAATAAAAATTATTCCACGTGCTCTAATGCTGGAAGTAATTGCCTAATTTACACTTCGTTGTAATCATTCTTGTTTATCTATTGCTCTTTTAAACTATTCCTTTCATAATGATTCATCTACTTTATTCAATTGTTTTGCTGTATAAAACAAAAAAGTTTCTACTTCAGCGGGATAAGAAGAATAATAGTGAGAAGAGGAATTAAATGTTGAAAGTAATGAAAAGTACAAAAGTATGTAACTGTCAGTGGAATTTAGGAGGTGTGTTACATCTTATCTGGGAATTGTCAGATGGAAATATTGAAATGTATCACTTTAAACAACAACGTGTTATTTACTGATAAGTGAAAATTAGGTAAAATGTTGCCTCGCAGTAAAGGACTTCTTTGTGGTAGTGCTCATCTACAACACTGATAACGAGGAGAACCAGAAGCTTATGGCATTTTTGAGTCCACTTTGATTTAGATTCAGAGTTTTTTGTTCAATCGGACAGTTGTTTGAAGAGTGTGTTTCTTGGCCATTTGTATAATACCTATTAAGCAATAGAAAACAGTGAACAGTTTTCGAATAATGACATTTTAACAGCTGATATTGGTAGCTAATTAGAATTAAGTGTATTATAATTTGCAATCTTGTGAAAGACCTAACCGAGTCCCCTCTGAATTTATAGTTATGCACTACTGTAAGGAAGGAATGAATACCATCACGCTCTGATTTCTCATGGTAGCTTAGCTGAAAGAAGTCTATGATGTAGACAACGAACAAATTGTCACAGAAACCACCAGAAGAAAAGACTAGCAATCAATAAATTTAATGGTAATTTTCAACTAACATCAACTGTAAAAAGTCGCCAAAAGTCAGTGATAATTGAACAAGCATTTTATTTTAGTATGACACCCCGCTAACCTCTACTAACTTTTTACACTAACAATATGATTGTATGCTTAAGGTGACTAACTTTGAGTTCTACTTGAAAGTCGTACCCAGTCGAGTTTAAACATCAGATTTCAGACAAATATCAGTAGTATCACTATATGATGATCACTTAATATAAGCGAATTAATTGAAGTTGAAAATATACAACAATTAAAAATCGACACGATGACCTTAAGTTAGTAGGTTCGATCATCAGATAAGGTTGCAGATTCTGAAGTGTTATGTAACGAAATTCAGTTCATGATGTAAGACTTTAGATTTAACTGTCTCTACATCTTACAAATAGAGATTCTAGCAAACAATGTATCACTTCCAAATTTGTTTTAATCCTTCATGTATTAATTAGTTTGAAATGTCAGCTGAAATAACTTTGATAGACAATCATATTTTAATTAACTGACAAAGGTAATCTGTATGCATTACATTGCAATGAATTCATTTCTACTTTATGATGTAATTGTAAGCGGAGAATAATTATACTGACTGTTCTCTTTTTGTCTCCCCTTCCTTGTTAGACAGATAAATAGCTTCCTTAGTAATTAAATTATTATTTCTTTTAGTAGTTATTATCATCATTTGTAACTGAATCTCTAGTTTAATTAATATTTGGATTGAGTTTGCATATTAACTCAATTGCTCACAAACACCTATGCATATATACATATATATATATATACACACGTATCCAAACAGGGATACAGGCAGCCAAGTTAAAAGAAGAATTGAATAAATCAAAGATGATTACTTCACAGCATTTCATAATTATCTTCATATATATCTGGATTGTAATCTGCACAATATATGAATGTTTTTATATGTATAACTGTATATCGGGTTGCTTGTTTGGTTGAAATCAGTTTTTCTTTTGTCATAATTGTTTTTCTTGTTGTTGATTCGAGTCAATTAAAGATAAGTTTCTTATTTTTTCTTCCTTCTTCTGTACACTTCAGAAAGAACTATATTAATGATGATGATGACGACAATACTAAGCAGTATATCTAATAAGGTAATAATACCAATAATAATAATAATAATAATAATAATAATAATATTTTCCCAGTAATTATGAAAATTAACGAAAGATTGAGAACCCAGTGATAATATACACACATTCAATTCTATTTTAAAGTAGGAGAAAATAAACGGATGAATATTATTTCATCACTTACCACTGTTATTTTCCTGATAGATGCGAAAGGAACAAAGCACACATGCAATGGGATGAAGAAAAACATTCAGTCAACTGAGTCGCATCTTCTGTATCGACACATATCTATATATCATTTACCCTCCCCCTCCCCCTATTTCATAAAGATAATTACTTAGAACTAAACAGAAGGTGAAGCGATATATATATCTATATACATAATGTATAATATTCCCCTTCTCTGCTCTTCCCCCCCATCTCATACACGTATACACAATATGTCTTCTAACCGGAGCTAGTTACAAAACTTTCAAAAGAAATAAGGACAAGTAGAAGAAAGTTTTTGAAGCATTAAAAAGAATGCTAATAATAATAATAATAATACAAAACAATCATGAACAAATCCGTTTGCTATTTATATGCATATGAATAAATAGATAGTCTCATCTAATGATGTTCTATGTTATTTATCTCATTGCTGTTTATTGCTTCAGGGAATTTCATTTCTGCTTATTTTCAGCTTAGTAAAGTTTAAGTAATCTGAATAATAATAATAATAATAATAATAATAATAATAATAATAATAAGACTTTAACAATTAACAAACTAACTAATTGACTAACTAACTAACAATCAAAAAGACTAAATTACTCTTGCTTATGAGCTGTTGATTAACTGATGAATCTATCTTAGTTCAATTTCATATTCTTCAATTATTTCTTCAATGATTGTATATCTTCATGTGCATAAATGTACACGGTGATTAGGTCTGTTCTCATTTTATCAAATGCATTCATTTATAAGTTTGTATCTGTTTGCAAGTGTGTATACACACATTTGTTTATTGGAATAGAATTAATTTCACTTTGTTAATTGTTACAGAGGAAGAAGAAGAGAAAGAAAGAATCAGTTTCCATATTTACTGTTCATAGCATACAATTATTGGTTCTGTAATTAGTTTATGCCAGAATGATACTACTATTATTGATATCATTTAATTTATTCCAATGTTAAATTGAATAAGAAGTAAAGACAACAGTGAATTAAAGTTTAGTTGTTTTGTAGCTGTTACAGATTGATGTTGGCTAGAAACCATTAAAATCTAGGAACATCTATTCCGAAGACAGCATTATTGAAGTGTACCGTACTAGAACGAAACAGCCGTCGAACATTGCTTCCTGGTTTTTATTAGTACCTAACCAACATCATTCTGCGACAAATATAAACAACATAATGATAAGTATCTGCAGGTTTTAATTATAAGGAAATCGAATAAGTATTAATGAATTCTACTTTTTTGGCACTGATGTTAGTATGAATTAAAGTAACTTTGGATGGTAGGCTTTAAGACAAACTAGTAACGTAAAGTGTTTTACCTTACTGTAGGATTTCACACGGTTACAAGAACTAGGATACGGTTATTAAATCAAAGGGTGCTATGTGACACATTGCAAATTGTATCAGCTACTTAATTGTCTTGTATATTGATATTTATTATGATTTGCTTTCATTATTAAAATTAATAGTACTCTGTAGGCTTATCTGCTAATCAGTTAATGTTTCTCTCTTGTTCTGTATCTTTCACATCTAAGTGTAGTCTTCATTTTACACTTCTCCCAGTGAACAATATATCCTGAAGTCTAATGAAAGCTTACTAACAACAGAATATTTAAAAAACAGTTACATAGTAAGATAAATTAAAGAAGTATTAGAAACCAGAAAGCACTGAATAGTTTTTAAATAGTGTATGTTAACTGACATTGGGTTCAATACCATGAAGTTTAATAGCTATCTAAATGACCCACGAAACCTTAGACCGACAGTCTTCAAATATCATCTAGATTCCTTTGTAACGTGTTGAATTTGTATTGTTTTCCTTAAAAAACATTTTCTTCAAGATTACTACACGTTTAAATCACTACATTCTAAGAAGACAGTGTAACAAATCACATGATACATGAGAGATGTGATTGTGAATGGGCTATTGCAAATAAGTGAATTGTTTCAATAGCCAGTATCAACGGACCAGTCTAATAATACATAAGAATAAAGAACCTTCACCATTGACTTCTTAGCGACGACTACGTAGTGATAAGAATATACAATAATTGATTACTTTCTTGCTACTTTGGTTAGATTTTGTTACTGACTATCATTTTCAGTTGATTGTTCAGTAATGAAAAGTTCTATTTTTGAATAAAGTTGTACTAGTTGGATTCTAGTTGGAAATGATGACTAACATAGACTGTAACATTATTGTTTTCAAGTTTTATTTATAAAGCTAAATCATTTCACTTTTAATTAATTCAATGAATA
Organism: Schistosoma japonicum; assembly: GCA_025215515.1. Classification (NCBI taxonomy): domain Eukaryota; kingdom Metazoa; phylum Platyhelminthes; class Trematoda; order Strigeidida; family Schistosomatidae; genus Schistosoma; species Schistosoma japonicum. Next base: position 10,130,383 of record CM046067.1, on the reverse strand, counting down.
TGATTACATGGATTGCTTTCAGGCATATAATAACGTTTTGATGTGACACTTGCGTTACTAGACTATTATGCTTAGATAGGAAAGTAGACCTTGATTATCGATTAATTATTATTTTCAATACTGTAACGACTAATCACCAAAAGTTTAGGAACCAGTTATCAACAAATTTCAATGGCGACCTGTGCATTTTATGGCTTAATACAGGTCAAGTATCAAAAGATGTCCAAGATTATTTTTCAGTTTCTTCTAAATTAATAGAACGTCTCTAATCTAGACTCATAACATTTAATATTCTGTTATCTAATTAGACTTAACATAAGTTGGATTTATATTAAATAACCGGCTAGTTGAGGATTGATTCTAATAGAGTTGAGAGTGTCACAATGATATGCATCTAAACTCACTAGTTTACCTTATATTTGCTTAACGGCCTGCTTGAAATCTTGGGGGACCACTTTTTACCAAAATCTCAACAGGTTACTTTCTGACTTTCTGCCTTGTTTTAATTGCCCAATCATGTCATAAAATCCCATTGTGTACTCTCGCGTCATTATAATAAGTTTACGACCTATCATGAATCATTCAGTTTGATGTAAACGAAAACATCATGGTGGCTGGTAACATATATGGTTAATGAAACCTGTTGCTAAATCACAGGGTAAAGGAATATTTCTGTTCCGTAAATTAAAGGATAACACAGCATTGAAGCGTACCGCAATGAATTGTGATTAACAAATTATTGGTGATTCAGTGAGTCGAGAACTACCTAAAACCTACTTTGCCTCACGGCATATAACTAATTCAATTTGTTATGCGGGCCTAAATTTGATTTACGTGTGAAGGTTCTATTCAATGCAATGAAAGTGTGGGTTTAAAGAGATGGATTTGCTCGCTTCTTCAATACACGATTTTTATTCGATTCTATTGATGATCATTACATACATTTGACAAATGTTGCTCTCAAAAGACTACACCTGATTATCATTCGGATGAAGGTTGTAAATGATCAATTGGTCTTCTAGATTAATATGGCTTTGAAAAGACATGTATACAGTAAATCAATAACTTGTTGAGACACTGCTTGCTGAAAATTCATATTGCACTAAACATACTATTGAATAAAGCTATTATTATTATGAGAGTTCGTAGTCTGTTTGTAACCAGTATTTCACAAACAAAGTTCGAATCTATTAATCAGATATATTTTGATTGGGCTGGTTACATTCATCAATCTAGTCTATCTCTACTTGCTTTCTTTAACTTACACACAAATCTCGCTTCACCTAACAACTACATCCCAATAATTGTGAAGTCAAAGACGGTTTTTATTACAAAATAAATAATTTGAAGTAGTGAACAACTAAGTATCATAAAGTACGTAAGTGAAAGTTCTCAATCTGTTAATACTCGGTGACGTAATTTACTTATACATTAACTTAATCTCTACAAACCTCTTCATTAAGTAGCATGAAATTAAATCATTTCATTCTCAATAGCTGTACATAATCAGCGTTAGTTCATATCTAGTCACCAGATAATAATAATTAAGTTTGATTGTCATATATACAACTTTATTGTATGCTTATACCTCTGGGTGGTTATCCTCACTTTTGATGTCGTAGCATGCTAGATTTGACTTAAATATACTTTAAGCTTAGGTATTTTCATAAACTTATTATTACGTTTTATAAAGAATGTATCACTTCCTATTCATTTTCTTTATTGCATTGCTTTGATACTATATGCTAATATCTCTTTCATATTCCTTACATGTGAATGATTGTTCTATTCTCACTCATCCTCGACGGTTAGGTATTTTCAAGGCTCCTACTACTCAGTATTACAATGCAACACTGCTAAAATAACTACTGATTTCTTATAGCCTTAATTCGTAACTTTAATTCAAACTACTAGGTTACATAATAACAATAGTACTAGTAATAATAATAATACAACTGCCTTCTCAAACCGCGTTCATAGTAGGATCATTACTAAGTTCTATGAATACTTCATTTCAATAACATTCCACTAACGTAGTCAGTATGTTGTTATGAAGTCATCGTGTAGATTATGTATTTCCTATCTTTATTCAATTTAATACTAACTGTCATTGTACTCCATATTTTGCATTATTTTGTATAATATGAGAAGTAAGCCATTCTATAGGTCCAAAAGCATCATATATTGGTAGACGAGTCATAATTACCATAAGGCATATTTACCTAAAGATTAATAGGTAGCCTTTGGTACATAACAATTTTAAATGGTTTATATATGAATTAGGTGTAAGATCAGTAGTCTGACTGAATACGGTTGATTATATTTCAAGGTTCACTACTAGACACAAGTCAATATTGAATAACACATAAAACGGTTCTTATCACTAAGTACTCATTATTATTAGTAATAATAATAATAATAATAATAATAAATCAATTAGATTGATTAATTTCGACAGTTAATTAATTAATTAATTGATGGAAATTGTAACATTGGACTTATGAAGTGGTTTAATTACTATTGAACCCATTCAATTATTCTTATGAATATTTTGTTGATTTTTTGTAACAGTTTTTTTTATTTCTATTTAAAACGTATCATTTAATCAATTAGTTATATTTATTTGTTCAATAAACTCTTATAACTGACTACTTAAATAAATCTTAGACAGTAGTATTAATTAATTGGTTTACAACTCATTAGAAGTGAGAGAGAGAGAGAGAAAAATATATAAAAATAATTCGATTAGTTTAATGAGTACTATTAGATGACGTAATTAAAGTAAACATTGCTTACTGTATCTCTATGCATAATAAGTAGTCTTTGTTTCGTTAAGTGTTATACGTATTGACTACTATTAACGTGTAATGAGTATATCTTTACTGATATTATTATTATTATTATTGGTAATTAATATCCAGTGATTATCTTGTGTTGTATTGGTTCTAATCAAGTGAGATTGACAACATATTAATGTTGATTTTGAGATGGTTTTGTCAGGTGGGTTTTATTTGTATTCAGCACACAGTACCATTGAAAACCAGGGAACCATAAAAAGATGGTTCATTTTAATATGGGACTCAGTGGTGGCAAATCCTACTGTTGTAGAATATTTCTTTCTCTTATCAATTTCTGATGTAGTGCTACTCATTTATCTGGTCTTTTGAGTGGTACTTATACGAAGTCATTGTGTGAGGAAGACAAATAACAAACTAAATCCCGATTTCCACAAAACTCACCTAACTTAACTTTATTGAACAGCTCACTTGTGACTAACCCTAAGATGTTCCAAAAAATTTTAGTGACAAGTCATGACTGGTAGAGTTCGCACATTTTGAGAGTGAATCAGTTATTGCGAATGATCCTGAATGACTGTCTAGTTATATAATAAATCGGTTGAAGTACAAATTCCACCACTGAATACTAGCCGGCCTACTGGTGCCTATTTGTTAGTAGTTACGGGACTGCCATAAGACCTGAATATTCTGGGTCAGATTACCTGTTAGGATCGTGTAGGTGTTGCTGAGGAGTTCCATGTTAGGACAAAGCCACTATCTAGCTTTCTGTGATTTTCATCGATACCCAACAGACATAATTCTATGGCAAATGTAAACAACAAGCTCATTACATCCAATTATACGCAATTATAAGGGTTTATTTTTTCTGTTATTGACGACTGTAACGAATTAGTATTTATCGGCGTGTATATGCATTCTGAATAGATTATTAAGATATTATTATTCAACCATAAGGTTTCAGTGAAGTTGGAACTGTGACTATCAGGAGAATGAAGAGTTTACTTATTGTTTTTTAGGGCTAAACAGCTGGCTGTCTATACTTCTCAGTGTTGATGTTCACTCCAAGATTTGTAGCTATTCATTTATTTATTTCGTAGTTTAAAACACTACTTAAGTATACGTTATCCATTCTTTCCAAAACAATGTCATTTTTAGGAGTGACACATAAAGAAAGATTGTTAATCTTATATGAAGCTGCTCAATCGTATCCTCTATACCTTATTGTAAAATGTTATCTAAAAATGCAAAACTACGCATTCAAAATGGTTTCGTATATTGATGACTATTAATCAGCTGTTAAGACAATATGGTATAATGGTAATTAAAATGAAAAGTTTGAGGAAGTCGACTGACGTATATCACTTGGAGATTACAGTTTTAAAAATCATTAAGGTATAATTCTTTGCATATACGTTATCTAGGCATATCAGAAATTTCAAATGAATTAATTTTACTTAGAATCCTTCATATTTTCCTCCACTAATTCTGCTAACAAAACAAGTTCTACGATTGTAATATAAAATGCTTCTCAATATACACGTTGACATTATCACAGATTTAACAGTACAACATATTTAATCAAAATCATCTTGATGAAAGATCAATTTTCTAGTGAATAATTAAAGTTACAATTAACTGAGATTGCAATCTATTAGGTGATGTTTTAAGATTAAACGATAATTTTAGTTAAATTGATATTTATATTCTTCATAGATTGATCTCCGTCGGGTAATACAGAAGACTAGCGAGCACTAGGCATCTCTTTAGTTCTAGTATGCGACTCCTCAGCAGTGCAGTTGTTTGATATAATCAACTACTAGCTTCCAGGGCCTTCGGGTTTATCAGCGTACAGTGGTGAAATTTCCATTTCAATGAATTTGGGAAATAACTCAATTATCAGTCAGTGCCACTGGTGATAACTATCTCACTCTCGACATGTATGAACCCGATCAGTTACTAATTCTCAACAGAAATCCAGGGCTATCAGGAAGTAGGAATTCCACTTATGGTCCAGATGGTTAACCGTTCACAGTAAGGCCTGGTGACATTGAGTTCGATTCCTGGGATGAAACAGCTAACTAGTTTTTCATTGTATTCAATGGTACTCAACCGAGATCAATCCGCGAAGAACACAGTCAACTAAACTTATTACATATCTTTACATAATTACCTCAACCACAATAAACCATGGAATATATTTGAAAAACTGACAACAGTTTCATCCAAAATTTCTGGAAAAACATATTGTAAATTTTTGTTGAAAGAATTTATAGACTAAGTTGGCAACCAAATAAGGACCAACAAACATTGGACAAATGTTGTATTCATGCGTTTGATACTTTCAATTCACTAAGTTAGTGTTTGTTGAGTATGATAGGGGTTTTCACTCTTCCAATTGTTATTATTCAGGATAGGATTTTGATCATAGACTAATTGAAAAATATACATTTAAAGGGAATGCCTTGATATTGTCTGTGGTTACCTTGTTTTATAATCAACGTAGAAACTGTTCTTTTTCTTTAACAAAACAGTCAGTAATAGAAATTATTCAACAATCTACTCATGTACATTAATGATATTAGTTAGTATACATAATGCGTAATGATAATGCATGAATAGGAATGTAATCATGAATTAGAAGGAAAGATGATCAAGAGAGGCTTTCAATAAAACAAATCAAATCTAATTGTTATATAATCAAAGAAATTCACATGAATATCATTGTAATGTAAAGTTTAATACACATAATTATACATTATTCTGAATACAAAAATAATATAAATGATGATTATCAATGTTATGCAATACATAGACTTTATTCATTCATTAATTGTCAGTGATATTTGAAGATGTACTATTTTTACGTCTTGCTCTACTAGTTCGTCTATCAATCAAAACTATTGGTTTAGATGATTGTGGTGACATTCTACAACTAAATGATTCTTCATTACTTTTAATTGAAGTATCGTGTGATGTTGTATAGTGATCTGAAGTTTCCTTTCTTTTATCATTTTCTTTATTTATTGAAGTATTGTCACTTGTTAATCTGATAGTTTGATGCGTCGATGGGGATGTATTGACACAATAATAGTTTTTGCTATTGGCTACAGATGATATATTTGACTGGAAAATAATATTGATCGCAAGAGAATTATATGAAAAAGAGAAAAAAACATGGGTACCGAAATGTAAGTACAAAAGTAGTGAATTAAAGAAAAATAACTGTAGTCGTTTGCATTCGGCACAAACTGATGTTAATTGAGTACTAACAAAAACTATGTAGTGGTGGGGATGATTTGAAGATGCACTTTTTAAGGAGTCTTATACTAGGACAAAACGACTGTCTGTTGTTCCCCGATTTCCAGTAGTACCCAACCAACATCAGTCTGTGACAAATACAACCCACTGAACATAATACCTATCTTTAGAAAACCAACCGATTAATAAAAAGAACTGTACATGTTTATCATACAAATTGCAGTGAACACAAGTAATACTAACATGTTCAAGTGAATCAAGCGTAAATGCTAACATAACCCCTACACTAACACTAATTCCACTTCCAAGTCTAACCTCATCTTGAACATAACATTAAACCGTAATCCCTAAACTTTGCCCTAACTCCAATTCTAATACTAAATGTGATGATAGTAATGACGTTCACTCTCCCCCCAACTTTAAATCATAACCATAATCTTAATACTTACACTAGCAATAACTCTGAATCCTAATTTTTATATTAGGCTTATTGTTATTTTAATATTACTACCATTTGACAAATCTAAATCTAGTTTAAAGATCCTTATGGAGTAATTAGAACTACGAAATATTCTAGCGAACATTTGTATCGATTACTTCATTGTGTTCATACAGGTATAAATCTATGAAAATTGTATTACAATGACTGAAATAAGACGTATATAATCATGTTGAACAATGTGTATTCTGTGTGTTCCAATTAAACTACTTCTGTGAGGCTAGTTGATTCAACCGTAATCAGAGGTGTTTGTCTTTATGGGCTCGTGAGGTTCCTGGGGTGGACAAGAAAATAAGTTGCAAAGTCCTTCCATAGCATTATACTTTTATATTTATTAGGCAGCGAGCATAGAATCAAAATGGAAAATGCATTTTCTGTTTTGAACCGATTCCTGATTTAACCATTTAAAGAAGTGAAATTACGGTCACTTTACATGATTGAAGCTATCAGGATTAAATCTGACAAATCTAACTTATGCATCCAGAAGAGGTATGTTCAACCTGTCAATCTACCTTGATCCAGGACGATGCTATCCATTACACAAGCTGACTGTTGTAAACCCTCACTGATGAAGCCTTGTTCTGATTATCATATTGTCTTATTCTTAATTACATATTCGTCATTATAAAATCATACATATTTCCTATTATTATTATTATCATAAATGTCCTGACAACTATTCTCCATATCATATACTATGTCATTATTATTTTATTATTCTTATGATTCCAACCAACCCAACATATTGTTTTGCTTATTGCATCATTGTATTTATGTGATTTGATTGATTTCATTGTACTACCTCAACAACTTATAACAACTCTTTTTCTTATCCTTACTTTTTAAATAAACTTTAAAATTTACAATAGACTAATTTAAGATGGGTTTGAGAATCCTATCACTGGATTCCGGTAGATGCAATGGTATTAAAGGTTAAGGGTTTGTCATAGGGCCTGAAGGTCCTCGGTTTGATTCCCTAGCAGAATCGAGGGTGAGCGCTTCCAAGGAGGAGTCCCATATTAGGACAAAATAGTTGTCCAGTGAACTGAAAGTTTTTAGTGGTACTCAAACAACATCAATCTATGACGAAAACAATCAACAAAGCGTAATAACTTTCCCCATGAAACCACATCAATTTCAATCTTGGATATATTTAGGCAGTGATCAATGTAAGAGTTCACCATTCTAACATGCATCATGGTCTAAGTAATTTGTTTGATATATACGTTTTATCTTGACCATTTTCATGAATTTATAGCCGAAAACGCCTGAGAATAAAGTTGTGAAGAGGAAAGGCTGTTTGCTTGAATACTTCTTATTTGTAAATCGAAATGTGTTAAAATTTTAGATCTACGTACCAATTGCCACTAATAAAATAACATCATTGATATCTAATTAATACCCCTTAGTAATACAGTGCTTGATTCATTTACTTTAATTCCATACTATTTTCTAAGGATTATAAACGTTTACTAATTAAGTTGGTTCGTGACTAACAAGTGGGACTCAGAATGTGAGTTTTGTCCTATCTGAGACTCATCAGTAGCTCATACTTATAAACTACCGTTGTATAAAGTTACTATACTCAGGATGAACATATTACAATATATATTGATTGATTTCAGCTCGTATCACATTAACGGAAAGATAATAATGCCTTCAAATTACTATTAACATTTTAGTTGACTGAATTCTTCACAGATTGATGTTGGTACGGTACCATCGAAAAGCAGAGAGCACTGAACGATAGTTTTGTCCTAATATGGGACTTCTCAGCAGTGCATACCACAGAATCTATAACAGGGGCTTCAGGTGTGCGAATACCTAATCATCTGCACCATATAGGCACTCAATGGTAGAATTCTTACTTCCACTACCTCAATTCTATAATTAACGTTTATTCGAAAAATTTAATGTAGCTACTTAACAACACTTAAAGTAGTACACTTCACAATGATGAAAATACTTTTTCTACAGAAATACTTAATCCATTTCACTTACTGTTGTCTCATCATCATTACCATATGATTCTATTGTTTCTGGTAAATTTCTCTTAGATAATTCAATCAATTCATTTTCTGTATGATTTATCTAATAGGGGAAAACATCAAACAAAGAAACTATAGATAGAAAGCATTCATAATGAAACAATAAAGTGATGTGTACCGTTGATTCATGCACTTAGTAAGTAATGTAACTATTGACTTCCACTGTACTTAGTAAACAAAGTGAATATAATGAATAGTTCGCATTAAACTGATTCATGCTTTAATTATATTAACATAAACAAAACTGTAATAAGTGTAAGATAATTACTCAATCATGCAATCAGATAGTTCTTTTGAGGCATCATGAAGTCAGAAATATTGACATATGGATTTTACATTTGATCGTCTAATAGGTTATATTTTGATATTTTCATGGAGTGTAAAGTTTAAAAGAAGCATGTCAAATGATCGACAGTTTCTTTAATGATACTCCACTAGTTTATCATTGAAACTACAACAAGGTATCATGCATTTTGACATCAAGCATAGAATAAAAACAACAATGAATTATTCATAATCAATTGTGAAGTAGAAGTTTTTTTTTGTATGCGGTGAATATTCTCATGCACATCATTCTCTTTATAAACTTGAAAAGAGTAAGAACAGTGATTTATGCAGAATAACATGAATTGTTGACTAATTGATTTGGTTCTCATCAGCTACATACAATCTAGAATATTACTGAATCAAAGTGTTTAATTAAGGTGTAACTTACTTAGAAGTGGTAAATTTGATTAGAAATAAGATAGATAACATATCAACATAGTGTAGCGAATATTCAAATATGGTTGAAACGATTAGATAGGAAGAAATAATAAAGGTTCTATTGCCTTTTTATGAAGATGCTTGACTGATACACTTAATCAGACTACTGGAAAGACAAAACTTAGTATACTATTACGAGAATGAACGCACATGTTGTTATTAGTTGATATATGTATCACTAAAAACTAGTGGACATTATTCCTGTTCTACTATGAGATTCAACTGCGACCCAAGTAGGGCTCAAACTGAAGAATGCAAGAAAGGGAGAGTCAGAGGTTAATGGCTTATTTTTATGTTGTTTTAACTGCTATTATTTTAAAGTTTTGCATATAACTGATGAAATTTATTCCACATGAATATTTATTGTCTTTTGACTTCCTTACGCGCAACAACAACCTTTCATCGTCATTATCTGTCACCAGATCAGTATGATTTAGAACATTTCATACAAATCAGCTACAGTACATTATAGAAACTACCAAGCATGAAACTAAAATGACCGCTAAAATTTTTCCGATTAGCCAATGAGAGACACGCTATTAGCGTTATGATTACAACGAATTTAAACCAGAAATGCATACCAGTGATGTTGCATTATAACTAAGATTGGTATCTCGTCTAAACATCAAGAATTTTAATTCAATTTAGGCTTTCATTGTTAGAAATATGATTTTTGGTCAGTTTTCAGGTTAACAGATAGCTTTTTCTTAGTGAGAATAGCCAATGAATGAAACACTTGAACAAGAAGTTGTATCTCAATATTACAACATATTCTAAAAGAGGTTGGATTAGATGAGTGATTCTCATTTTCAAAGCTAACACAGGCAATCCGACCTTCAGCTGTAATTACACTAGAATTGAAACTAACCCAGTGAACCAAAATGTTGATTTCAAAGCAGATAAAATGGTGAAAAGAGTATGTAAAGCATTGGAACACTGTCCAACGTTTTTAGTGTTGCAGCATCTTACCCTATATTTTTCTTCATTCTTACATTAAGTATTTTCCAAAGTTACCCTATGCTATGCATTAGCTTACATTATGTTTCATCCAGTCTCACAGTACTGCTGAACTTAAGTTGAGAAATAAAATTAGGACTTAAGGCCTTTTCCGTGGCTTAAGAGTGGCAACTTCACTACGGAACTACTATCTATTTATTTTCCAGATGAACTATTCAGTCATAAATACTGTATCTTCATGTACTTAGGGTGATTAATGAATCAGAAAGGTGATTAGCTCATTCAGATAGTTAACTGAGTCATTTCAGGCATCTTGTTTACTTGTTCCTACATTGTAAACTTGCCAATAAATCAGTAGAATATTTCTAATCATGTTAACTTTCTACATGAATAACTTATTTCAAATAGCATACATGAGCTTTCTTATATAGTTGTACAGTGCATACAACATCGGTGCTACATTCAATAATAGTGGATAATCAGATGAAAATTGATCAAATCAATCAATACAAGCTCATATAACACAATCAATATAATGATAATCACAAAATGATTGAACATTGAATGATTGTGGAAATTGTGAATAACAACATTCCCCCCCGCCCCACAATCATGCATATATGTGAGTAAACACATAAAACACCGTAAAACAAAAAAAAAACAACATAAAAGTCACATGACAACAAGAAACATAGAGAAGATGAAAAACAAAATAAATTAGGTCAAATAAATTTTTGGAAAAATTAATATTACATAATTAAATTAATGAAAAACAAACAATTGATTCTATAGTAACTATGTAAATGAACTTGTATTTAATTAAAACAACAAATGAATGAGGTGATTTCCATTCAATTTGTTTTTTTTCATCAAAACTCTACACTAATATGTCACTTACAATAATAATAAAATCAATATTGATCATCAATTAGTAATGATGGTGGTGTGTCAGATTAGAATATAATGAGTATGAATGTGGTTATGAAGAGAGTTGGAATTGATTGACAAAATATGGTGGGAAACGGGTAGACAAACTGACTACTGATCAATAATCATAAGTCATCGATCAATGAATAAGGTTATAATGATAGTAGGTTAACTGATTACATAATAAAAAATGAGAGAATAAATGAATTACTATGATAAAGAACTGAATATTAACTTTATAGATTTGTAAGGGTAAACAAAATGAATTACAGATCACAATTAAGGGGGTTGTTGTGGAGATAGCTAATTTGTCAATGCTGATATCACAAATTGATCTGAACTAGACAACCATTGATCACCTGGAGTTCTTGTGTGAAGATGTGACTGGTAGAGTTCAGTCGTGTCGGGTGTTAGGCAGTTAGTCACCGATGACAATGGATGAGGTCGCGCAAACATATCACGAATTTACTTAATTAGAAATATCAACTGTTAGGAGCCGGCTCAGTGGTCCAATGGTTAAGCGCTCGTCGCGAAACCGGTGGGTCCTGGATTCGATCCCCAATGGGGTCGTAAATGCGCACTGCTGAGGAGTCTCATACTTTGACGAAACAGCTGTCGAATGCTTCCACGTGATCAATGGTTGTCTAGTTCAGATCAATTCGTGATGTCAGCATTGGTAAATTACAGATTAGTTTCATAAACTATGTAAACATTCCTGTGTTTATCAAGACATAGAAGTTTGAACGAAATATGTTCTTCTTCATGAATTCTTATCACGTTCTACAATTATTAGTTCAAAATTAATAATCATAAAAATAGTCAATTCTGAGGCATATACCACATCATTTAAATATCAAGGATAATTGAATACGGACAGTTTCTCATAAGCTCATACGAATGTTAATATTGAAATTATCGTCGTCATCATCATTATCATCATTATGTAGCTTGTCAAACTTAAACGATAATTGAAATAAACAAGATTATTAATACAATACATATAGCTATATTTGTGTATATGAGTGACATGGAGATGGTCAAAATAAGTGTTTGTAGTCAAAGCCTGAATCCTACTTAAAATGAGATCGTCTAAGTGATAACAATAATAGAAAGAATTATGGTTGTTCGAATGTGTCTGGATCTTCCCCTTAATTTGTTATGGACTGAAACTAGTTAGCCTCTGTTGCCATATGTACATCCTGAGAGGATTGCCTTCATATAGTAGTACTGCACAACTGATGATAGAGTTAGAAAAATATGTAATTAATGGTTACATAAGAATGGAAGGACGACTATTAAGACGATGTGAGTATACAAAGACGAAATATTTGGAAAAAATTAAAAGTGTTAAGGAAGTAAGCAAATGACGCTAAGCATATTTGGATCCTAACCTCGCGTAGTTGTATCCTGTGTTAATTACCAAGGTAGAGCATGGCGTTGTACAAGATTTTCTAAATACACTGATAAGGTCTGTGCATATGGTTAACATTAGCTTCAGTCATATGTAAGATGTGAATATGCAAGTCATATGAAATGGTTGATGGAATTCAACAAATAATTTTAAAAGATTTATTAATGTTGACTCAATGTCATATGCTAGTCTAGTGAGCCAGAATAGAACTTTAATTATGTTTAACTTGTCCTTTACTTAACCAGGCCGAATGACGAACTGATACACGATGATAGAGCTGTCGGATTGCCGGCTCTGTATAACTGGCTCCACAAAGCCATTTTAACAGATAAATACACATAAAGGTGGCAAATTCGTCTTATGTTGTGGTTTTCTTTCTTATTTAGTATTATTTAATCAATTAACTTTATATTAACATTACCCTATTCAATTACCTATGATTAGTAGATCACTTTGTGTACTTCGCATTTTGTTACTTATTTGTAATCAACTTCATGAACACATTGATACTTGTTATGTTGCAACCTGACACACTACCATCATTACTACTTGATGATCGGTATTGATTTTATTGTTAATGTAAATTATAAGTAGACATGTTAGTATAAAGCCCTGATAATAAACTAACTGTAAAGAAATTTCTTCGCTCAATTGTAGTTTTCATCAAATGTTTTAATGGGATTTTTCACATAATTGAACTGATATCTATTTAGAAATAATTAAAAGTCAGTAATGAATATCATTTAGAGACATTTTTTTATATGTTAGAACTTCTCAGTGGTGCATACAATACACAGATCTGTATTTTGGACCTCAAAGTCTTACAGTGAGTATAGAGATAATGACTGTCTTTAATCCAGTTAGTTCTATATGCAATAAGTAATTCACTTTATTGAAGTTGTTTAGTGGAGATAAGTATCAAGTTTATTTGTTCGCATTCGTTAAAAATTGACATAAATTGGGTGCCAGTGAAAACCAGGGGACACTGGACAACTATGTCGATCTGGTATAGACATTCTTTTGTGGTAATGGTCACCCACGACTCAGCTAAAGAATCTAATTCAAGGCCTTCGGCTTGGAGAATTTTTAACTCACTTCACATGTGGACCTGCCTACATCCAGTATCATAATTCAAACTCCCATCAATTTGTAATATAGTGAGACGATCATCCATTATTATTAGTAATAACTGTCTCACTCCCCACAACTTAACAGTTTGTTACTCGTGAAAAGCTTAACATGTAGCATATGTCGATTGATGATAAAATCTTTTCATATACTACTAATTACATGGGCTAGTAGTTTGGTGTTGTTCGATAAACAAAACAAAAACATTCATAGTATTTTTAAATAAAAACAGATTCATGATAAGTAACTAAACACTCATTAGTACAACATAAATAGTTGGGTAATAAACAGCACTCAGGAAAACAAAGGTGAGCAATGAAATGAGACTTACCGTTTTTGTCATCTTGGAGATGTTCATACTGTCAATGAAGTTATAATAATTTATTATTACAATTAAAATTACATATAATGTTGCATATAATTTTTTAATAGACAAATAATGTGGCAAACTTTTAAGGCGTTTTTTGTTATTTACGTTAGGACTTTAACTAATCAATTTTAGTTGATACATGTGCCTCCTGAGTGTAACTGTGTATTGATCTAATCAGCTCAGGATCAATATAGTGGCTACATAAATTGCTGATTGTCTAGACTCAGTAGTTCAATGGATAGATTATGTAAGAACATCCACACTGAGTTTTATATTTGTATGCACTTGATGAATCTAACAGACTACAAGGAGAGCGTGTTGAGTTATACTGTCTGCCACATTTCAAGGTTTACAGTAAATGTATTTTTTGTTTTAATTAATTTACTATACTGATTATATCATAGTTAATCTGAAGGGGATATTCCAGATTATTTCACTTTTTGGTTACTTTTGATACATTAAGGGATATCGTACAGATAAAGTAACTTATGAAGTGAATCAGATATCGTGAAATGTTTTATAGGAATTTTCGTTCAAGAAAGAACGAATAGATTTAAAAAGCTCGGGAACGAGGAAAACCAAGACATTCATCTAAATTATATTTGGGAAATAATTGCACTGAATAAAACTAATAAGAGATTTAGCATTTCAATAAACAAACTGGTTTGAGCTTCATCAAGGAAATAACCTGTGGCGACAAATAACATCTTAAAATAAATAGTTGTGTAGGCTTTCGTCAACGATGTTGACCACGTTTGTTTGTGTTCGCGGTTAGATGAAGGGGCTGGTTGAAGTTTTACTACCAGATCAGGACATGACACATCGTGGAAAGAAGCTTCTTCTCCAGTCAAGACCCAAAGACACCGAAATTCCATTTACGTTCTACTTACTATCAGATGTACCTATCACTTTATTCATAACTATCTTCTGCTTTCTGCTTTATCACAACTTTTAGGTTTAATCTTCAGAGTCTACTCTAAATACGCCACTAGCTTAAATTGGTTGTATACAGAGTGTAGTTCAAAACCAAAAATCAAAATTGTTGAAGATGAACCTAAATAAGAGGCAAAGTATCGGCAAGATTGCCCAAATCATTTGCAGAGTAGAGATATATATCACGGATTATTATAAAAGGATGAATACTCAGTACGTAATGGATGAGAGGTGTATTTATGTATGTGTAAACTGGATAGTGGGAAAACAATTGCTTATTGTCTATAATCATCGATAATAATAGGTGATTTGAAGAATGATTTCTGAAATCATTTGCATTCTACATAAAGTAAAAATAAATGGATGTAATGACAATTACGGGTTAAAAAGTGAACGCATATTTGTTACAGATAGTATGATCGGATCATACGATTAAGCTAAATAATTATAACCTAATTGATATGGTTTATAGAGATTGATATTAAGTTCAAACCAGTATCCAATGACCTGGGAAACGTACTTCTAAGGAGTCCCATACTGGAATGAAACAGCTGTCTAGTGCTTCATGATTTCTTGTGGTATACTACCAACATCAGACTATGATGAGTTCAATCAATCGTAATCATAATCAGAGTAAATAAATATATGCGTTTGTGGTGAAGTGTTAACGTAGTCAGCGGCAAATATAATTATAATAGATGTCTGAACCACTAAAGTTCATAGTATTAAACAGTAAGAGGAACCATCCATAGTAATCAATGTTTGAATTCATTTATTATTCATTAGTTGCCATAGTGTAGCTATCTCGTCTGTTTATAATATTTGGATTCACCCATATATATATATATATATATATATATATATATATATGGCTTCAGCTGTTAACCTTAATTTATAAGAACCAAAACCTTCCTGAATGGTCTTTGTTTCTTCGAAATTGAAGCTGTCCTGTTTCTAATAAATGCAGTCCTACTGTCGACTTGTTTTCAGATTTTCTTAGATCATTGGAAGATTCATGAATGTGATCGAAACGTAGTAAATATTCCTTCATGCTTATATTCAATTGTAGTGATGTTTATTCTACTTATATAGAAT
The DNA here is from genome assembly GCA_025215515.1 of Schistosoma japonicum. Classification (NCBI taxonomy): domain Eukaryota; kingdom Metazoa; phylum Platyhelminthes; class Trematoda; order Strigeidida; family Schistosomatidae; genus Schistosoma; species Schistosoma japonicum. Next base: position 10,114,194 of record CM046067.1, on the reverse strand, counting down.
TAAATTCATTACATTAGATCATATACACATAATTGTGTAATTATAGCCTAGGGATATATCTATCTATCTCTCTATCTGTCTATATATATATATATATATATATATATATATATATATATATATATAACATTTTTGCATCACATACATAAACACCTTCCTTCATCAGTGACACTTTGGACATTGAATTACTTATAATGCCATAGATTGCTCCGTCGTTTTACCTTATCGCTATGACACAACAGAAGAATTACAAAGGACTCTAAAACAATATGCGATTCAAATATTCCACAAAACTGCTAACACTTTTTGATGTGCATTACTTAAAACGAAGGACAAGATCTCATTTACCTCTACACAGAATTGCTTCTACAGGTTAGCTTGTGTCTTTTGTGCTGCTTCTACATTGAAAAGTCATCTCAAGAAATCATAGTTCGTATGAAAAGATGTGAAAGCTACATTAAATGATCTGCTAATAATCCTATTGAACCAGAAAAATTACAAACTAAATCAGCAATAGCAGTACATGCTATCAGTGACAACCATAAAATCAATATTAAAAATATTTAAATGATTCAAAAATGTTCTTCCAGTTATAAAAATGAATAGCTGAAGTGTTTTCCATATTGCTGAATACAACTGCACTTAACAAAAACGAAGTCCTTACTATTCATCCAACATGAACTTTCTATCTAAGTGAACATAATTAAACTACTTCAAATTTCATTCATGTTAACATACATACAATTTTGTCGTCATTTCACATATTTTTCACATCCATTCACATCACACCAGCTTATACACGTATATCTCAGTTTAAATCACCTTGACCCGAATGACTCAACATAACCTGGTCAGACTTGTATTTTCATTGTACGAACTTATTTTGTTTGGTTCCATTATGCATTATTTATTCTTGTGTTAAGCTAATTCGGTTATTTCTTTATTCTGTGAAGAAGCGACTTACATTAAGCCACGAAACGTCAGAGATTTTAATTTCTACTCATTGAAATAATACAAATCTGTGTGTATATCACTCATTTGTATAGATAACCCATCCAATGTTCAATTTATTTGAAATTATCAAGTTATATATATATATATTGAGCAATCGACTTATTATACGGCTAATGATGATATGAATATTAAATAATGTGCCAAAGTTTACAAGTGTTAGCAACAACCAATCAAATTTAAGGTAGACAGAACAAGCTATTGATTATTTAGTTGGTTGGATTTGTCATAGACTGATGTTGGTAGGACACCAGTGGAAAACCAGAGGGCACTGGACAGTTGTTTCAACCCAATACGCTGCTTTTCATCAGTGTATATCCTCGCTTCCTCCAGAGGAGTTGAGTCTACAGCCTTCAGGTTAGCGAGTACTTACCTATCTACACCACTGGGGCGGCTGCCATTGGTATAATTCGCACTTGCATCAATTTGTGATATAGAGCAACAATCATCGATTGTCGTCTGTGATAACTGTCTCACTTTCGATAGGTCTGAACTCCACTAGTCAAGACTTCTCGCTACAACTTCAGGGACACCCTGAATTTAGTCACTAGAGAGCTGGTTTGTTCGACAGAATTGAGATGATTTTGTGGAAATTGATATTAAGTGAGAAGTCATGACTTGTGGAGCTCAGACTTGTTGGGTATGAGGCGGTTACCACCAATAATAATGGATGATCACCTCTCTATATCTCAAGGTAATAAAGGTAGGATTTCTAACATTGAACGTCAGCGGATCCTGTGATCCAGGGAGTTAGGGGTTCGCCAACCTGAAGGCTGTGGAATTGATTTTCTTGGAAAATGCCGAGGATGTGCACCGCTGAAGAGCCCCGTATCGGGTCGAAACAACTGAGTAGTGCTTCCTGGTTTTCCTTTGGTATCCAACCAACGTCAGTCTGTGACAGATCCGATCAACTAAACCTAAGAGCATTCTCTACGAAAATATCTCAGTTCTATTACTTATTTGTTGAGAGAATTCCATAACTCACTTTAGTCAGAAGTTAACATCAATGAAGTCGTCCAAAATGATGATGAATACTCTACAATTAAACCATACAGCTCAGAAGAGATATATATAATCAAAACTGCACTCCAGAGCTATAAATCTTCCCCAGAATCTCAAAATCTAAATTATCCTTTTACATTTTACTAATCGATGATGTATATTAATGTAAGTAGTAGCAGGTAACACTAACTAGCAAAGCATAATTGTCCATATTTAATTGTAAGACTAAGGTGATGGTGTTAAGTTCCTCTGTATGTTGATAGCTAAAACTTACAAGACCATTTAGAACAGTATTAACTATACCCTTTATCAAATTGAATTATCAATTTAACACAAATGAATGTTTTCCTACCTATATAGATTAGGTTCAACAACGTATTGTATGCAACAGATTACTCAGTTGATCACATGCAAATCATTACTATGTACTTATCAAAAGATCTTTTAAAAGAAGACTGTTTTCTTTTAAATACTGAATATCTTACAAAATATATAAGTGAACGAAAAATTGAGTGGAACATTTGGACTTACTTATTATCAGTTGACGGTTTTTCAGTGGTTATTTCAATGATGGAACTAGAATATTTCTATTTTAAATGAGTAAATAAACATTGAACAGTTAATATGATGCATTACTTATATGTGAATGAATTAAATTTTTACTCCTTGTTCAAAGTTCTATATGTGTTTTGCTGTATTGGGGGTTTGTGGAAACAGTTAATTTGTCAATCCTGATATCACGAACCGATCTAAATCAGACAACCATTGATCACCTAGAAGCACTGAACAGCTGTTTCGTCAAAGTATGCGACTCTTCAGCAGTGTACATCCATGACCCCATCTGGAATCAAACCCAGTACCCCTTGGCTCCGCGACGAGCGCTTTATCATTCAACTACTTAGTCAGATCCTAACGGTTGATATTTCTTATTCAGTCAATTCGTGATACGTTTGCGCGATCTCATCCATTGTCATCGGTGAGTAACTGCCTCACACCTGACACGATATATATATATAACTTATGAGTTTAATTGAGGAACTTGTAATTGGAACAATTTGTTTATTAAATAACTTACTACTGAGTAATGTGAACTGTTTTGAATGATAACAAATGCTTAGCAAATTAATCACAAAGTGCCGAAAATGCAACCCTACAGGAAGCATTTACCTGAGCTACAAATCTTCATCGTAGCAACTAATAATATGATTAGAATTTTATGGAGTATATAACACCATTGTACATAAACATCGCGGAATTATATTGTACAACCTTAACATGAACCACTTCACATCTTTTCAGTAGTTGAAGGTAGAAAATTACGAAGAACTAATAAGGTGAAACAGACTTGAAAAATGTACTTCTTAAATGTTAAAAGGAGATGAAATTAAACTATTCAGTAAGCGAATTGAGATGGTTTGTGGGGATTGGTAATGGCTTTTTGTTTAATATTTCTCTATCCATTCTTGTATGTGCCAAAGTTGACTAACAGATTACTGCATATTCATACGAAATCAACTGTTAACACTATTTGACCATCGATGTTTAAACAATGTTTTGTTGTCGCTCGCTTAGTGATTGGCTAATTCTCACTTTCATGTTATAATGTGTTAATTGGCGAAGGTGATTCAAAGTTGATATGTATTATGCATGATGATACAAAATGTAGGGTTAACGGCCTAGAGCCTTTGATCATGGTATCTTGTTTATTATCACTCACCAACTTGAGATAACCTTGGATATGTTGGTGTAGGTATGATATGAGATGATAGAGATACGTGAATACCAACCTTGTGTCTAAGTAATCCGATGAGACAACCTGGACGCTGATCAGTTGGCACAGTGTCATAGTGACCAAAAACCATTTCCAAAGGTAGAAAAAGAAAAAACAACCTCAACAAATAGGTTTCAATGCCGATTCGTTTATTAAGTAAGAACAAAGGTTTTTATAAATATCACGCACTGGACTAATTGGAAACACAAAATACATTAAAGACTGAAACAAAAAGTTGTATGCAGAAATCAGAATAATAGGTCAATTGAAAAACTACAGTAACTTGAGAAGAAAAAGAGATAAGGCAATTGGTAATTAATCCATGGAAGGCATATAATTTAAGCAATACAAATATCATAGTTACTAAATGCTTAACAGATGCACCTTAGACGCAAGGATCTCAGTAGCATGGAGAATAGACTCCACATGCTGTTTGTCTATAACTCGGCATTATAATATTTCAGTTTTGTTAGTGCTAGGACGACGAAGCTGTCCAGTACTCTTTAGCTTTCAACAGTACACTGTCAACATCAATCTGTGACAAATTTATAAACTAAGACTTAATACTAATCTCCATTAATGTTAATCATAATCTGTCCACAGGTGTGAGTATAATAGTTTTTTCATAAAACATGTAAGTGTAGTGCAAAACTACTTACTCGGTCATTCCATTTAGGTTCACTGATACTATAAATAAAAAAAAGGAGATAAAGGAACTTTGCATACAAAACTCATATATGTATATATGGAAATGAATTACTATTCACTTATACATTCTAATATTGATTGTAATTGAGTAGTTTAAAGGTTATGAGTACTTAGATGCATTTTCCTAATATCACTGAACCACAGTTTTGTGTTAGTTGGCCGCCATTATTTCAATAATTTGCAGAATCATTCTAGAAACAACGTTACCTTGAAGACTGATAAAATGTTGTGTTAACGAGTACCAAATCGCATGAAACCTAGTATCTTTTATTTTTCTTGCTATTTTGTCCATTCACCTGTCATTAAAACATAGTACACCATGAGTATTGAGTTACATATCCTAGTGGTTATATTCTAACTTGATGGATAGATCTCATTAAACACTAGAAACAAAATAATATGATTCAAAGGGCAGTTACGTTTCATCGTTTACATTCGTAGAAATTACAGTGTTGAATAATCGAATTATTTGTCAAATAATAGCATTCTGAATTTCAATTATTCCATGTTCGTCTAACTAAAGATTACAGTACATGCCAATGTGGATATTCACCGGAGTAGAAAATGGTACGTGATTAAAATTCTTGTGATATCCTTCAGTAGTGTCGTGTTCTGTGAAGGAGACCGCTGAACTTTAGGACTATGTGTTGTTCATTAGGGATTAATCCGACTACTTCATATATGTAGTCTGATAGGTTGATATTCATTATGGTAGTAGGTTATTCAATTTGATTAGATACCTTTAGTCCTATTTATATTTAGCGAGATTTTCGAGTGAATACATATACTAGAAGAGTATGTAATGGATATTCTTGTAAATTATGAACATTTCTAACTGTCTGACAAGAAGTCTGTCAGACGGTTAGGAGTTATTTAAGGTGTTTTGTGCTTTTATTTGCTAGATCGATGAAGTGTAAACGGATGCCGTGATTAACTAGGATTTCATTCGAACCTTCTAAAATCAGACTATTTTTCTTTAAACGTAAATCAATGAAAATCTATATGACGCCAAAGAACTTACTTATTATCAAGTGGAAACCTCTTAGTAGAACCAAAATATTTCTAAATGAAACAAACAAATAAACACATAATAGTAATTCATTCAGTAAAAAATTTTAAAGAAAATACTACTGAATTGAATGTTACTTATATTTTAAATAGTACTGGCATACAATTTATCTAAAGTTGATTGTAGAAACACTGAATAGATCTGTTGATATGCATTACATCTACCAATATTAATTCATTACAAACAAATTAGATTGTCTCATTTATATTAACATGGTGATTGATATGGAACGAAATACATTATACCCATTATTACATATCATATTACATAATCACATGATGTTCACATGAATATGAAAACATACTACTAAAGTATTTTTTTCCAATAATACATGTAAATTATACACAAAATCACTTACTTGGTTACTCCTTTTCGGTTCATCGATACTGTAAATGTAAAAAAAGGAATTGTCAGGATTCAATAACAGGACATAAAGATAGAAATATAATACTTATCATCTCATAAAATCTTCACTGTATGTAAATACTTCAAGTTTATGTTGTTAGAAACAATCAACTGGGAACTTTGAGCTTTGATAACGTGATTGTTATCACTCGTCAGTACAACAATATTCAAGTCACAATAGTAGTACTAATGTTGTTAAGATTTTAGACGCTCTACGACAAGAAACCCAGTGTTCATTGCTTCATATCAATTTTGATCCTGTTGCTTCCATCAGATCATAATGCGATGTGATATCGAGTTACACAGTTCAGTGACCGATAAATACTAAGTAGTGAACAAATACAACATTAGTCAGCGTACAGTTTCGATGGCATAAGTCAACAGAAATCCAATACAGTATTTCTTTATATCATAGTGTTCATCAAAAAATTTAGACTGAAACTTACAGGAAACTTACCACTTTACAAATTTAAATTGGTTACTAAGATTCTAGCTGATGTTATTTTAGTATTATCGTTCACTGCTGGACTATTCAAGCATGACTTAGTCTACGGTATTATGTATTCACCTCTGATATTACATAAAACTCTTAATCCCAATCCATGGTTGTTATATCGGGGCAAGTAAAACAGAAATCACAATCTCTCAAGTCTATTTTCAGTACCATGCGAACACTTGCTGCTATGCTACACTTAGTCAGATATTCAGTAACTATGATATTGTATTGCTTAAATTGTAAGCTTTACACGGACTTGTTAACAATTAACATATATGTTTTCTATCCAGAATTTCTGTAGCATTATTATGATCCTACTATCCCGATAAGTCTAGATAGGTATTCTAATATATAATAATGAAGAACACTAGTTTAAATGCTATCTTATTATTTCGTAAGGACCAATGGTAATTATCCTGGTCTGTTTAAAATTAACTGGGGGTATATTCAATCTATTACATCAAGCTGTGTAGCAAATAAATTTATAATGAGCTGTTAGATATTACATCAAGATCAGATAGGAGGCATGGGGTCTTTAAAACGGCTGGTGTAATTACATGAAAAATATCAAGACTCTGGTAAACTAACTGAGGTGTTACATGTGTATGATTTCGAGGAGATACTGATTAATTTCGTTCACGTGGCAAATGACAACTTTCAAATGTTCACCTGGTAAATTAAGCAATGTAATAATGTTAATGATTATCACACTTCGAAAGATTTATGTCATGAGTTTAGTTGATTTTTTGGAGACTGATACTTAATTTGTTGTTTGTATTCTTTCCAGAATGACCTCTTGTTGGTACCATTGAAAAGTGGACATCTGTTTCGTTCTAGTGTGGAACTTAGTAAGACTTGAACGTTCTAGGTTCGATTCCTTGATAGAATTGGAAGGAATCACTGGGTTATCCCATTCTAGGATAAAATATCCCACCAATATTCCTTGGTTTTCAGTAATACAATGTCAAGATTAGTCTATGACCAACACAAACAACAATAAATGTTATCTTAAGGACTACTTTTTTTAAGGATGATATTGGCTACTGATTATTTATCAGTAGTGTTCTACAAGGTAATGAAAAGATTAGTGTGAAACTGATATTGGATAGTTCAGTAGTAACAGTTTGAAGAACCAAAATCACATAAATAGTGTAGAAAAAGATACTTCATACCTGACATGTGAATCATTTAGAAGTTGGATTTTCGAGGGTTCTTTCTTTTTATTCAGATAATCACCATGCTATGAGAAAAAAGAATCAACACATTCACCAAATGGATTAGCGGGAAAATTATCTCAGTATCTTAGTCAAAAAATTGTTAGTGTTTAAAGAAACAGGAAGTGGTTGTGAATATGAACACCAAAATGAATGATCTTTGATCTAACAAACCCCAAAGAAGATGAAACACACCTTCTGGAAATTACTGTTAGCCGTAACTCAAATTAAAATGATATTAATAATAAGGAATCATAGAACGGTATATATTAGTCATATAAGATAGTCCAGTTATAAATACACTGAATAAATGAATACGTCACAGATTGATGTGGATAGGGTACCATTCAAACTACAGAGCAAGGGAAAACTATTTCGTTCAAGTGTAAGACTCCTCAATAGTGCACACCCCAGGTCCTGCACTAGGAACTTGAGATTGACGTCAAACGCCTAACCTTTGAACTACTGGGCTGCCCAGTATCCGGTGGTAGAATTCCTACTTTCATCGATTTTGATGGTGCGAATTCTGGGAGAGGGGTGTGTGTGTACTGCTGAGGAGTTCCACATTAGAACGAATAAGCTGTTTAGTGCTCCCTAGTTTCCAATGGTAACCTGCCAAAATCAATCTGTAACACATTCAATCACTTAAAATACCATTCTTCACAAAAATAACCATTCCAATTGAAATATACTGATGATCATTTTAATCTTAATTCGATTAAATTGTGAATAGTTACAAGTATTAAAAATGTAAAGGCATATTCCATCTTTTTTGACTCTTCTTAGATACTAGTCACTATGAGCTACATACGGTATTGATACATCTGTCTAAAGACTTTTCTCTTAGATAGTGTTGTAACTGTAGCAATAAACATTTGATTGAACACTGCAACACTGGTAAAATATACGTATCGTTTTCAGTTGTTATAACACTTAATATCTATAGATTAAAAGCTTACTAGATAATATTTGCAGCTTCAAAATCATAGATGAAAGGTTTCTGTTTGCTTCAGAATGTTATTATAGATGTATGCACATTCTACAGATTTAGACTCCCAGGTTACTAATGTATATGTTCTCAAAGTATTGACTTAAACATAAGTAACTTGACGGTGGATTAGTAATTTCTTGAATATCTTCCGTCTTCATGTTTATTAAAAAACAAATAACAATCCTAACTTCTAATTTTGGAATCAAACATATTCCAGCATGGATTCAGATTTTCACTCTGCACTTGGATAAACAGAATCGTTATATCTATTATATTCCGACTATGATAGTGTGTGAATTATATAGAGGGAAATACCAGACTGATTACATGGTATCATGTGGTAAATGAGAAATAAGTATAGGATAATTACAATAACAATAGCAAGTGCTAGAATTCACATGTCCCTCTATGAATCAGTTCTTAACCCTGTATATATATATGGATGGATTAGGATTGTAAACATCCGGCTTTTGACGGAAAAACTATCCATTTAGTTATGACTTTAGTACTCTACGAAACTAGTTGGTTAGGTTCTACTAAGGACATGGATAGTGAATGAATACGGCCGTAGAACAGAACAAATAATTGGTCAAAATGTGATAAGTAGATCTCATAACTTTGATTTCATAATGTCCTGACCAGATATCACCAAAATATGTGATTTATGATATTAACCTACAATTCGATTATCGTTATAGAAGTATAAGAGTGATAACCTTGTATATGAACTTCAATGAAGTTGTTACGTTAGCTTTGCTTTGATAGATGTATTACTTTTAGTCAGACACTTGGATAATTTCACCAATAACAGCATAGTTACATCTATGCCTGTTCATTATCATTCTGATGAAGTAATAGAAGATAAATATAGATACAGAAAAAAAATGAAATGATTTATTTCTTCACAAACCATAATCTCACTTGGTGAACATTTTGCCACGAATCTACTGCTGATTGAACCGAATCAGTTTTATCCATCAGTATTGATTTTTCTGGAGGACAGTCGAATTTAGAGAAATGATCTAAACAAGGCAATAAATAAATCATTATAGTGCATGACATAGAAATGATCAAATACATTGTTGACGTCCATCTTAACTTGCTGTGAAGATTATTAAACTCGTAGTTTCATATCACAGACTAACATAGGGTAAGTAACTTATACAAATTCAAGATAAAGTGAAAAGCTGTTTGATTCTAGTATGAGACTAACTAACTCCGCCCGCAGCTCTTCTAGGGTTGATGCGGGTCCCAAGCCCGGGTAAAGGAGGAGGGTTGGGCATACGGCTAGCATCCCTATCCCGTAAAACACAAGCTTGCTAATAAAGCTAACCAGATTAAACAAACTTAACCATTTAAACTCTGCCCTGGGAATGGAAGGAATGTTTATGATGCTTCATGATGAAAGCCGAGATTCTTCGGAAGTCATGAGGCCGATGTGCCCCCTCTTCTAACGACCACAGCAAAAATTTTATAGGTACATGTAATGTTCGGAAAATGTGGGAGACCGGGAAGATCAGTCAGATAGTAGCAGAAATGAAGAGATACAACTTGACTGTGCTCGGGATCAGCGAAACGCATTGGACTCAAACTGGACAGAAAACATTAGCTACGAAAGAGATGCTAGTATACTCCGAGCACGATGAAGAAAATGCCCCACACACCCAAGAAGTTGCTCTAATGTTGTCCAAGAAAGCGCGCAGTGCACTTGTAGGATGGCAACCACATGAATCCAGGATCATCAAAGCATCATTCAAAACAATGGAGAAGGGGATTACAATGAACATTATCCAATATTATGCACCCACCAACGACGGCAATGACGAGGACAAAGATCAGATTTGTGATAGGCTGCAATCAATTATAGCGAAGTTTCCAGGAAAGGATCTGACAATCCTGATGGGGGACCTAAACGCCAAAGTCGGAATGGGCAACACCGGATACGAAGACATCATGGGATGACAGGGACTGGGAGAAAGAAATGAGAATGATGACAGATTTACAGATCTATGCGTTTTCAACAAAATGTTTATAGGTGGTACAATATCCCCTCAAACGCATACACATGGTTACATGGGTCTCAACGGATCATACTACAGAGAATCAAATCGATCATATATGCATCAATAAAAGATTCAGAAGATCAATTGAAGTTGTGAGAAACAGGAGGGAAGCTGATATAGCTTCAGATCACCACCAAGTGGTTACCGAAATGGAACTGAAACTAAGGTAGCAATGGATAATTGGAGTAACAGCATTAAAACGGTTCAATACAGCCTTTCTTCGAGATACTGACAAACTCAAGGAATTCAAAATAACTCTCAACAACAGGTTTCAAGCCTTACAAGATCTACTGAACGAGGAAGAAACCACTGTGAAGGACAACTGGAAAGGAATCAAAGAGGCACTAACTTCCACTTGTCAAGACCCTCTTGGCCGCAAGCAGCACCGTTATAAGGAATGGATTTCCACAGAGACCCTGGTCAAAATTCAACAAAGGAGGAACAAGAAGGCAGAAATCAACAACAGCCAAACTAGAGCAGATAAAATCAAGGCACAAGGTAAATTAACAGAAGCAAATAAGCAACGTTGACAGTGGTTCATTTGTTTCCACTGACGTTGGAAATGGATAGGACATACATTGTGGAAATCATCTGACTGTATCACGAGACAAGCACTAACTTGGAACCTTGTTAGAAAACGGAAAAGAGGAAGGCCAAATAACACACTGCGTCGAGAGCTGGAAGGAGACATTAAAAGGATGAACAGTAACTGGAGACAACTGGAAATAACTGTTTAGGACAGAGTTGGATGGAGAATACTGGTAAGCTGCCCTTGGTCCTCCGAGAGGGGTAACAGGCGTAAGTAAGTAAGTAATGAGACTTACTCAATATGTGTTATGAAACTTTAATTTCAACAGTTTCTGCAACATTCTATGCTAACAATCATCATGTACTTATTAATAACAAATGTTGATGTATAATTTCAGAGTTCAAGTGAAAAGCTATGATTAGTGGAGTTTATTCATATTATTTATTCAGCAAATATAATAGATAGCAATAGATGATGGTTTAGTAACGTAATGATTTGACTAAAGTTATAAATAAAAACCAATGGACTTTAACTCAATGGTATGGATAATGAGAGGTGACTGCATGGACTGGAGACCCTTAGTTCTGTCCCTGGTGATGAGGAGTTCTAATCATTCAATGTTTGTCAACGAGATTTTCAAATTAAAAAAAAAGTGTGCTATAAGAAAATATAGAGAGTAGTTGTGCTGGATGCAACCATATTTCATGAAAACAGAAATAATTTATGAATGTTTTGAGTTGTATGGTTTTCTGGAAAATATAGGTAATTAACTTATGTACCAACCATGAGCTCATACATTCAGCTTTGATCTACAGTATTAAGAAGAGGAATAACAATGCAATCTGTTTGATCAAACTGAAGAAGGAGGACTGTAAAGTGCCATAATCACCGATATACCGCTTCATTAAATAACGAAAATGATTATAGTATAAATGAAATATCAATCTTGGTTAACAAATACCTTGCATAGATAAATCGGTTGATGTAATCGTTCTGCCATGACAATTCCATACTCGACAACTATAGGTAGCTATATCTTCTGAACTAGATGGACGATTGAGACGCAGTGTAATTTTTTTGGCATTGTTTAAATTACACAATGATGATGTAACAGTATATTTTTGTGTGAAAGAACTCAATACAGACAGTGGTTCATCTGGTTCAATTTTGAGTAAAGGCATTACAATCACTGGGATAGGTACAGAGTTTCGATATAATAAACACCTTGGTGTAGGATTTCCTTTTACTATACATGTCATTTCAATATATGGATCATTATCGGTACTGTTAACAGGTTGTACAATAAGTGGTTCAAGAAATTCTGGTGAACGTTGGGCATTAGCTGTTGGTTGGCTAATTTCTGAATATTTAAAATAAAATACATGAATTAATGTACACAATTTAGGCATTTTATTAGTTACAAGATATATTTCATCACTAATTATATGGCAAAGTTATTTCAACAACCAACGCGGTTTTTTAGACTATGTTACTGATGTGTCACGCTTTGAACTATGTTATCTGATTATGAAGCTTTCACTATTGGCTTAAACAACTTTAATAGTGTGAAGTCGTGGCTGGTGAAGTTCGGACTTGTCAAAAGTGAGATATTTATCACAGATGACAATAGATGGTCACCGTGCAAAGCAATGTCGTGTAAGTGGGAACATTGAACACCACTGTATTGGTGCAGAGGGCTAGGAATTCCACAACAACTAGGCCGTGGATCGATAAACCTGATGGAATCGATGGAGTGTTCAATTCCAGGATGAAACATTTGCCAATGATTTCATGGTTTTCAGTCGTACCCCAACAATATCAATCTTGGTTGAATCCAATTAACTCTAATAGTGTTTAGTTTAGTTTAGAATCTGGTTTATTTATGTGCTTTGAGCTATTCTGCCATACTGGTCTGATTCAGAAGTGATTGTTTCCTGAGGTATTTTTATGAATAAGTAAATTAACAAAAATAGGGAATAATCAGAATTGTTCTTCCATAAATCAACAGAACTTCTGTTAAGATATGCAATGACTATAGATTTCATGCTTAATAATAAAATCTACAGACAGATAGATGGAGTAGCTATGGGGTCTACCCTAGACCCTATACTTGAATATATCTTAGATAATGAGCAATTACATGATCCACTGAGCAATCACCCTTCACTGTCGTCTTTATGCAGATAATATCTTAATGAATGCTACAAAACTGTCAACCAGCGACAGTAACTATTTTTAATAGTGCACATTCTTCAGTTCAATCAACATAGGAAGTAGAATTTAATAATAGTATGATATTTCTTGACTTCTTAATCTCCGAAAGACTGGATATGTTGTGCAAAGGAACAAATTTGAAAAAGAAACTCGAACTGTACAGTATATCCGCTCTCACGGCACCACATCTTTCAGCACCAAATGAATCTCATATAATGTCTAAGTCAATAAATTCGTTGAATTTCCTCAGATAACAGCTTAGAAGAAGAAATAGATAAACTGAAAAACAGTTAATAAGGGCAGTTATTGTATTGAGTCCATCATTAAGTACATGCTGTGGCCTGAATACAAGTCTCAGATAAAAAAAGCGAAAACGTAAACTTATTATCTACTATGAAGTTTTGAATATAACACGGTAAGTGGGATTTCAAGAAGGAGATTAAGCACATTACTAACATGCATAATAGGTGTCGTTAAGTTACATTTAACTTTTTCAACCAAATGATCATTGACGTAACAAATCAAGTGTAAGATACTAATTATGTACACATCAATCTATGTCAATTAGTTTAATTGCTTATGTGGAGCTAGTTGCATATGCCGTACTCAAAAGTTCTTGTTCTCGAGAGCACGTGTGCATGTACCGAGACGGTCATCTAAAAGTATAGAGAAAATTACTACCAGAGATGATCTTGAGTACTTAATTTACGCAGATCATAACATTGAGACTGACAACGTCTTCTCACCTATATATGAAGTCCTTAATAATTGATTACGCCTACTGTACATAAGTGAAGTGAAAGAATTAATTCTAAATTGTAAGACTTACATACCTGAAACATTGGCTAACCATGGGTCACATTAAGGTCATTTCATTCTGTCTGTTTGAATTACAAAGTTCATTTCTATTCCTTCTCTGTTATCTGTTTTTAAATACTTTCTTCGTCTTTCGTAACTTACATGATGTCGTTATAGATAATAATTAATGCCTACAGTTTCCACCTGGTTACCAGTATTTTTCTTATATTTCATTATTATTATTATTATTATTATTATTATTATTATTATTATTATTATTATTATTGTTATTATTATTATTATTAATACAATTACTTTAGCATATCCCCACAAATACTAACATTGCTAAGATTACCACCAATTTGTAAATGATTCTGACCTTATTGACTGAATATTAAAACCACTAAGCAAGACAAGTTTAACTTAACCTTTTTTATAATATAGGAGATAATTCATGGATTTTTAGTGAATTGTGACTAGTGGAGTTCAGCCATGTTAAATGTGAGGCAGTTATCTACTGATAATAGAGGGTAAGATAGCACAAACATATTCTAAATTGACTGAAGTTAGATTCACTGACCGTTGGCTGCACACAGGATTAGTAGTCTAACAATTAAGCGTTTGTCTTGAAACCTGAAAATTTATGGGAGGATCTCCATACTGAGAGGAGACAGTTGTCTAGGCATGCCGTTGGTCTTCATCGGTTGTTTAATTTAGGTCAGTTAGAGGGTTTAGATTAGAATTTAACAATCTCCACAACAATTAGTCATTTTTTTAAACATCAATCTGTTTAATGCTGATTGGGAATTTATTGTTCAGTCATTTGTGTATTGATAAATAACTTAGTTATATAATTAAAAACATTTTGTGTATGAAAACCATTAGAAAATATCATAAGTCATTGTTGCCTTTCTCCATGGTTTATAATATTTGACATGTATTGGTTGGGGCGGTTCAATAGGAATCGGTATATATCACAGATTTGTCGTATTTGGGTACCATTGAAAACCATAGAGTAGTGAATCTGAGAGCAATGAGTTCAGTTTCCAGACATGATCGAGTGTGAGTACTTTTGAGGGGTCCTTTACTGAGAAGAGACAAATGTCCAGTGCTGCACCCAACCAAGATCGACTTTCGAAGAACACAAACAATACAATTCACTGTTTGTTGTGTCCAGCATTTTAAGTGTTGACAATATCATAAGAAAGAAAGAAATTTAAAATGTTATTTCATACTACTACTTAGTAGGCACTTTGAATTCATGTGAAATATGAAGACAACTTATTTCATAATTTACAATTTCAGTTTAATATATTGATACTGATATTAATAATGACTGTTTCTAGTCATGAAAAAGTTATTAAATTATTGAGTGTACAATCGTTCATTTAGTACTTTGGAAGTGTATCTTAGAATATAGTTTTCGATGAAGATCTCAATTCAAACATCATGTTTTATCAATGGCTATTTTCTATGAACAAATCCAGAGTATTGAAGCCAAGTGTAATGGATGAGATAAACAAATATGTAGAAGTTGTTGCTTAAAATGTAGTCATTAGCGTAAATCCCATTATAATGTAGTGCACCAAATAACTTAAAAGGCTAGTTAAAGTACGGTTAGGGTTGAGGATGTCAAGTCTTAAAATTCCCAATTTCTTCCTGCTTGATCCCTTTAAAAATGTGAATAACTCAAGAACACGATTTGGGGAGTAGAATGAATTCATCAGTTCATTTCAAGGCTTCTTATCACCAGTTACAAATAGTATAAAATTGCAAGGAATCATACAGAATCAAACGTTTGACATACTTTATCTGTTTAAGTTGTGGTGATTGTTTTGAATGGAATACTATACACAATTAGTATTGTAGTCACTTATATCACAAGTGAGATGATTATTTTTGTGGAGATTAGTATTTTAGGTGATTGAATATGTAACAGACTGACAATGGTAGGGTACCACTGAAAATCAGGGAGCACTAGACAGTTCGTTTTTTCTAGAGCGGATTTCCTCAGATTCCGCACCTGGTACTTCGGGTTGAGAAACACCTAACCCTCTGTATCACTGGGTCGACATCCAATAGTAGAATCCCATTCATTATTGTATCACAATAGTTTTAATAGATCATTCTGATAAATTGTTTCGCTAATATTTACTGTAATTCAAATGATAGAATAAATAATCCTATTTTGATCCCTACTAATAAATCCCACTTGTAAGATTTATCTTCTGAGTTGAGGAAGAAAAAAAGTGTTGTCAGAGGAGTTGAACATTGATAATGTTAAACTTTATTTAATTCGCTTGAATTTACATTGTTGGAAGCTATTTGTTCTGAAACGATTGAGGGAACGTTCGTGTTACTGTGAAAGTCATTACTATTTAGAAGCCTTTTGTGTATTCTTACACTAGTGGTGAAGTAATAATCGTTTTATGACGATGTGTTATTTGATTCAGGGGAATAATAGTCATGGTCGATAGTCAACTAAATATAACCATTTGGTAGTCAAAAAAATTGCATTAGTATCTAGAAATTCAGTAATTGCTCGATCGTAGAAAATTAGCATGGCTGATTTAACAACCAACATATCCAATAGTAGAGAGTAGTAGTGGTTATTAGCCATAGTTTAAATTATATCCAGCTACCCGAAACAAACCGGCCCGAGTTTAGGAGTGGACATAAACACTGAGATAAAGGTACTTCTAGCTGACGAGTACCAAATAAGACGAAAAGCGCCTTATGAATTTTATATGCCAATCACAATCCAACTCAAATCATACTGGTGAACTACAGCTATATTGGAGCGATACGCTGAAGATGTACATAAGGTAGTAGAGACTGATCAGCTTCAGTTAACAGCAAATCAACGGAAGCATTCAAATGCCTTCAAATTATCCATTCATTATCATGTTAATTGAGTAATTCGCAAAACTTATTTAAAAGATGAAGATAATCTCAGTCTTATAAATTGAATGTTTTTTTTTCAAAATAAATAAACAAACTTACTTGTAACTTGTAATACATATTCTTTCTCTTTAGTTACTGATGTACCATTCGAATTCAATGGATATTGATTTGAGGCAAGATAATGTCCAGAGTCATCAAGTTTGCATGCCCATATGATGAGATGATGCTGTAAATGAATAACTGTGTTATTATTATTATTGCTGGTTAATTCAGATTCTAATAATTCACGATTCCATTGATTCAACTTTTGTTTTGTTTCATTTGTAATAAAACCTGAGTTAGATAAAACAAATGGATGTTTTGGATACTGATGATAATGATGTTTCAATTGTTGTTGTTTAATTGGTAAACTAATTATGCCTGTAATAACATGTTCAATACGAAAATCAAATTTGACTGGAACACGTTGATTTTCATTGATTAGTTTATACCATCGAAGATCTAGGTGTTCGAGAAACAAAAAAGTAGAGAAGTGAATGTAGAAATCAAAAGAGTTAAAGCATAACTTGACCACATGAATATGCAGTAAAATTACAAGATGTTACAGCTCTGATTTACGTATTGTTATCTAATGGGTTTGATGTTTTTATATTAATGGTAAAGATTTGTATCATCTCAATGCTGATACTCTTTCTTAACACATATATAGCAAACCTGATCGTTTTAATATTGAGGCATATACTTAAGATACACAATAAGCTAAGAGACACTAATAGTAATTCATTCTAGATCATCAACAATTAAAAACTGCAATCCTATTCTTTCACACCGGTTGAAAAGTGAGTAGCTGCTCGAATCCAGTACCTATAGTGTGTTGTTGTTTGAAGCATAAGGTATTAAGCACAGTCGTGTAAACATAAATGTGAGATTGAGGCAACTATAACTGATATCTTGAAAGGGACAAAACGCTTGTCTATGATGATACCGCTTACCGTAGTTCATATATTGTAAAATTAGTAGGTTGTATTAGGGAAACTCTTTCCTTAATGTCTATCAGGGAAGCTTGTAAATAAGTTGAAGTTTCTGTGAGAACTGAATAATGCAATTTTAATCCTTCTTAAATTTACAATTAGTTAACCATTCTTGCAAACTTTTATGTTATCTTAGTGAGAGAAATGACTAATTTCACAGATAAACAAGTGAAGATAATTTTCATCACTGTCTAACGTTATAAAGGGGTTCACCGTAAACTTTGGATGTATCTAAGATATACTGACTTTCTTCAGTTGGATACATGTAATTATGGTCAAGTCAACACAGTTTAGAATGCCTAAGCCAAGTAAACGAGACTGACTTCTAAACGCCTAGATCTCATCTGATAGGTTGTATTCATTAGTACAGAGTAATGTGATGAGCACACATTCCATTCAATACACCATTCACATACTGTAATTTTATCAGAATCACTCAGTTAACTGTTTTTGAAGTTTTTTCATCATGAATTGGCTTTGATTAAATTACCATCAAAAATCGAGCAGCATTAGATAGCTGTCTTCTTGCATGAAAATTGTCAGAAGTTACCAGTCAAGACTCCATCATGGATGAAACCAGAACCTACATGGTTCTTTCAATGAGCGCTTAATTATATAGAAAAGAATTTCCTTTGAATACATGAAAAATTGCAACTATTCCATATCAATTTATTTTTCTGTACTAACCGCATTGTTCATCATATGGCAGAGTGTATTCCATGCGAACTGGAAAACCTTCCGTAACATTGAATTCCTCTATTTTATTTATATCGTCGGAACCAACTACAACATCGTTCAGGAAGTTATTTAAATTGGCATTAGTTGATACCGGACTAGATGATTGAAATGAAATGCTTTTTTCAGTCTCCTAGACAGAAATAATAGGAAAAACGTAATTAACTGTTGCTTTGAGAATCAAGTTGTCTGAAAAGGAAGATTATATGGATGCTATAGATGTGGTAATTATGAAGAAGACTTGGGTGTCAATTTACAAAGTCGTCATGGCTTTCTGTTCTGTCCAAAACTCAAATAATATTAACCTGTGTGTTTATTAAACCATTTATCAAATGATCCTTAATTAACGAAATGAAGGAAGCAGCTGATTTAAAGAGAGATGAACATAATATACAACTGTTCTTCTTAGATACAACATTGTACTCAACAATATTTGTATATGAATGGAATATAACTTATCACATAAAGAAACTAATTGATCGAAGCCATTTATTAAATTTTCATTTATTTAGAAACTGGCGACTTATTCTAGCAAACTAGAAAGTCTTTGGGTACGGCAGTGCTATGTACATGCCATAAGTTAAAAGATACAGAACTGAGAACACTACTATTAGATCAATTGATTATTGATAAGTTGTCATTATCATTAATTCTAGTACTAGATGCACTTCAAATTCTATTAGTCTAGGTTACAATATGGTCTTTAAGTCAAGTTTGAATCTTTACTTATAAATACTTTCCACATGTACATCACAAAATAACTGAATAGTAAAACAGTGGTAGGAAACTGGTATTTAAAACATGTTTTGGACATTTCAGTAATGTGGGTTCACTAACTAGGGACATCAGCTTTCTCCCTGTACATAACATCTTAGTCACGAAGTGAACATACAGAAATTCTTGATGTTTGTCAATATGAGATCATTTGGTGGTGCTATATTCTCTGAGTTAGACTGTTTAACTGAAAATCTTACGTCGTCATAATAAACAACATCATCGGAAATGAATACTACAGAAATTGCACATATGTTGAATTAATTCAGTTTGCTTAGAATTGCTTGTCATTGTAGTATTTATTGTTTTTATTTATTCCTTAGTTCTTACTGTCTTTTGTTCCCAGTCGATCTCTGACGATACAACTGATTGATCCTTTCTGTATAAATTAATGGATTAAGTCTTAGTCAGTGTTCCTATGGGTTACATATACCTGAAAATGAGAATAGTGTGTAACGACAAGTGCATCATCGTTTACAAAATAAATTGCACTATCTGAGACAAACATAACATTAGACAAAATGAATACCTTTTCCAACTTCATTTATATGAATTTAAATCAGCAGTAAAGTGGTATAAGTTATGATCAATGATATCAAGGAATATTGACAATTTTACGATTTTGATTTGAAAAGTCACAAATCTCTGGATGTGAAAGAAACTAATAGTACGAGGGAACTTCTAGAAGTATGTCATTTAAGTCAATCTATAGTTAATAAGCCAATTGAAGGGAATTCTGTTAACCAATATATACGAAAAGTGTTGGCTTGCTACGTGATTGATGTGTTAAAGGAACAGAAAAGCCAACATAAATACACAGATAGATTGAACTAAAAATATACCATGCACAGATGCGGTGATTAGAGCAGGGTGATTCGAAATCAGTGAGATAATTAGACAATTCGCTTCTGTATGTAATAAACGCTAATAATATTGTCGAGAAAAGCAACTGAAGCAATGCGACTAAACCATCAAATCTAAAGAACACATCACTACTAGAAATGTCCACCTAAGCTGCAGAACTTTATCATTTCAGTGTTATAGATCATCTCATTCTACCTGTCTAAATGAAATAAATGTTATCATTTACTAGATAACTTACTTGTTTCGAAGAATCGAGATCTTCAGAGAGCTAGAAAACAAAACACAGAATCAATTCATAGCACATACTTACTTGAATACTTTGTACAACGAAACTGAGAATAATTGAATAAGGGGAATAAACTGCATTTATTGAAGATTAGATATTCATATTTAGTGACAGTAAGTCAACAATAACTTCATAAGATACAAAATACATATCTGTCGGGATTATTATTATTATTATTATACTTAACAACATCGTTAATGTATATATCTGAAGTAATACACTACTAGGGACATTGTGTACTTAGAATTCTAGAGGAATTTATCACTTCAATAGGATTCTAGCCCATTTCATCTCGTTTCATAACTTGAAAGCTGCCACACGTCTAATCGCTTATCAGTAACATTTTAAAACACAGAGTGTGAGCTAGTAATAAATCAAGGTTAAGTATATTTATTACTGACTACCTTCAGCCACGTCGTATGTTAATCTACATATAGCGAGTATGTAGATGCTTTGCAATTAGTTTGGAAATAGTTTTCCTTACACTATTTAGAAAATTACTGGTAGTCAGAAAGTACTGAATAACTACATCAAATCATGCTAGAGATTCCTTGTGAATACTCTAGATGATGATCACATTATCCATGAAACTGACATAAGTTGAAAGCGGAAAACTATTGATTCTGATAAAGTAGTGTAAAAGGTTTTAAGCTATCAATGAGATTTCACCTTTGATATGGTAGGCAATATGAAGATCAGTTCATTAAATGTTAATATTTCAAGGTAATGTAATAACTAACAAAACGAATATTTTATAAACACTTACATCTTATAAGAATTTTAGTCACTTTTGTAACAATACAACAATGAACCCAGTAATTAACAATTAGTCTTTCTATTCACATGAAATCAGTTGTACTCCACAAAATGCATACAATATGTACCTAAGGGTTAAAATCAACTTGGAAAAAGCATGACTTAATCATTAACATTAGTATAGTTACCTTATTGTAAAGAATATCAGCTAGTCGTTTTTCCACACCATCACAATCCGTCATTGTAACGGATTCTTTATCATCATCAACAGTTAAATTGTTTGAATCTGTAATATCCTGTTCAAATGAGATTGTTAATCACAATAAATAGTTCAATTTAATAAAATTATGTAAATACATTTTATATAATCAACGTTTTATTCCATTCAGTTGAAATATCTAGACTGAATAAAAATTTGATATCACTTATTGAACTGAGTTAGGACAACTATTGAAAACAAGGAAGCACTTGAACAGCTGTCTTGTTCCAGTATGGAGATCATCTTTGGCGGACATCGACGATCAAATCAAGGAAGCCATTCCAGGACCTTCAGCTTAGCCATTAGATAATTGAGTAGATATCCAATAGTTGATGTTTGTAACAGTCAATTTGTGGTTGAACTCCACTAGTCACATCTTATCAATACAATCCCCAAAATCACCTTCAGAAGTTAGTCACTAGTGTATTAATACTGATTATATATACAACAAAATTTCCACTTGCCGGGATGATCTAGGTTCAGTACATAACAAACGATTACTGTAGTTTTAAATAATAATCAATTAGTATTCCAATATATTGCTATATATCTAGAAGAAATAGGTATCGCATATTTCTGAAACACAGTATTCTACTCAGTTTGTTGAGAATGTAACTAGATAAAATGGTAAACCTATAGATAAACCTTTAAAGTGATTAGAGCTAGACTGTTTCTACCAAGTGGAATCCAGGAATGAGTGTTATATTCTAAATATAACTCATTAGTCGGATATACATGAATCTCAGTGCCAACGTTCATTGAATGATTTCACTTCGAATTAATACTTTTATACTAAAATTGTAAAATGTTTCTAGTACTGCCAGTATGTTAAATAAAATCAATAATCAAAATGTTTTGAAATGCAGGAATTTAAAATAATGGTTTTTCGATCGACCGTTTCCTTGGAAACATACTTTATAGTTATTTTTGTTAGCACATAAATCTAAACTATACAGATGTATATAAAGCTTTCTTTAATGAGTTTTGTATGAAGTTAGTCAGCTTCACTATGTATCTTAAGTTCTACTAAGAATTCGTGACTGACAGAGTTCTATCACATCGGGAATGAGACATTCATCTCCGATGTCAGGTGATTGTCATGATATATTAAAAACTGACAAAAATGGGAAGCCTACCACTGGATGTCGACTGGCTCACTGACGTAGATAGTTAAGCGTTCAACGTGAGACTTGAAGGCTCTGGGTTAGATCCCAGTGGCAGGGCGAGGGAACACACTGTTGACGTGCCTCGTACTAGGGCAAAACAGGTTGTCTACTGATCCTTGATTTTCAGTGGTACCCAAACAACAACTAGATTTAACATTAATCTCCATAAAATCACTTCAACTCAGTTATAAGACGTAATTAGTAATTTACCGTACATTACATGAGAAGAAAATGGAGTGTTGTCACTATTCAAAATAACACTTACAACATACCTTCAGACTATATCCAACAATCCGACCAATTTCTCTCTCTAATATATCCATCACATAATGGAGTAATATCCTTAGTATTCATACCCTGACTCATTCGATGCTCTTGTTAATTATACAATTTTTATAATAAAGTAAAAGAGAGAGAGAGAGTGAATGAAGACTTATGAATAATAAAGTATTGAACAAAGTATTGTTGAAATGGTATTAAATGAAGTAACAACATTTTGTCACCTACTTTCAATGTTTAAATAAGGTTATTTATGCCAGTAATAATAATTACAATGATTGTCGTTTACAGCAAATTTATCAATCATAACTGCATGTATGTCAGGAATTTTAGCAATATTAGTTTGAAAAGTCCAGCATTAAGAATTTGACAAACATAACATTAGTCAGTACGGAGTAGACATTCACTATGAACATCTCAGTCCTAACATGAAGTTAGTTCCAGCTTAAATAGCATGTCGGTAATTTCTCAGTGTAAAGCTTGGTGGTGAGAGTTCGAATCCTACAATAGGTAATATTACTCCGTAGATTGAAAGTATAGTATGTTGATAGAGTAAAATAACATGAAGCTTGGACCAAAAAGACCATACTATCTACTTTCTTCAGCTGTCTATTGGTCTATAATTTTAATAGTTATTTAGCGGATGTCATTCGTCTAAGAAAACTTTTGAAAACGCAATGACTATTATGAACAAAACTGAGAGGTCGAATAACAGTGTATAGTTTGAACTGATATCAACAACTTAATTCATGAAGAAACCTACTTTAGAGAATGAACGAATTAAATCGTTACTCTAACTTGTAAAATATCATGAATACGGGTTAACGAAGCCATGCATTTATGTATATTGAGGTAGAAATGTTCTACAAATTGGAATATGTGTAGTGTATTCAACTAATCCTTCCAACAATAATGAGCGAACATGAGCATCAAAGGCATAAAAGGGGTGGAAAAATAACACCTTAACCAGTACGAAGTAAGCAAACACATGTTGATGTTGCTATGAGAAATTAACAACATTCTTCTATGTCGACAAAATGCTACCAATTTCTTTCGTTACTAGTAAATGTAAATAAGTAGTTAAACGAAAATAGTACGTTAAAAATGTCTACTTACTTTCAGTTGTTATGTAAAGGAGTTGTATAAAACTTTTTAGTTCTCGGCAGGCATTCTTTTTAAACTTGACACTAACGCTATCATCTTAATTCAAAAGAAAGAAAAAAATGTAATTGTATATTATCAATCAGTATTTGTTGATGAGATAGGTTTTGTGGAGATAGGCATTATATTTAGTTGTTTGCATTTATCACAGATTAAGGGTGATTAGGGTTGAAATTTCCTGGAGGAATTGAGAGTGGGAACTGTCAAGGAGTCCCATACTAAGACGAAACACGTCCAGTGTTCACAGGTTTTCGCTGGTACTCAATCAACATTAATCTATGACAAATGCAAACAGTTTATCTTCATTAATGTCAAGAAATATTTGTTGTAATATGTAAACTTTTAATACTCAATGGTTCTAGTAATCATTCACTGAGGTCATAGTTACATCCTTAGTGCCTTACCTCGATACAGCTTATAGTTACTAATTTTAGTATATATAGAATGTTGCTAATAATGTGGTCCAGGACCAGCATTTTATTCTATATAAACCAAATTACTCTGATATATAGATATCTCGATGCAATTGTTTACACTTGTACTCAAATCCAATCATTTCTTCGTAATCCAACACGTTATTGACTGAGTAGCTGAGTCCAGATAACCATAAACTTTTTTGACGAATGTCAAAGTAAAAGTAAGTGCTATCAATTTTTTTGTTGATCTTCACGACTGCAATACGTGGCCGCCTGCAGCTCTTCTAGGGTTGATGCCGGTCTCAAGCCCGGGTAAAGGAGGAGGGTTGGGCATAGGGCTAGCATCCCTATCCCGTAAAACACAAACTTACTAAAAAAAAAACTGTTAACCAGATTAAACAAACTTAGCCATTTTAACTCTACCTTGGAAGTGGAAGGAATGTTTATGACGCTTCGTGAGGAAAGCCGAGATTCTTCGGAAGTCATGAGGCCGATGCCACCCCTCTTCTAACGACCAGAGCAAAAATTTTTATAGGTACATGGAATGTTCGGACAATGTGGGAGACCGGGAAGATCAATCAGATAGCAGCAGAAATGAAGAGATACAACCTGAAAGTGTTTGGAATCAGCAAAACGCATTAGACTCAAACTGGACAGAAAACATTAGCTACGAGAGAGGTGCTACTATACTCCGAGCACGAAGAAGAAAATGCCCCATACACCCAAGGAGTCGCTCTGATGCTGCCCAAGAAAGCGCGCAATGCACTTGTAGGATGGGAACCACATAAATCCAGGATCATCAAAGCATCATTCAAGACAATGAAGAAGGGGATCACAATGAACATCATCCAATGTTTTGCACCCACCAACGACGGCAATGACGAGGACAAAGATCAGTTTTATGATAGGCTGCAATCAATTATAGCGAAGTTTCCAGGAAAGGATCTGACATTCCTGATGAGGGACCTAAACGCCAAAGTCGGAATGGGCAACACCGGATACGAAGACATCATGGGACAACAGGGACTGGGAGAAAGAAATGAGAATGGCGACAGATTTACAGATCTATGCGTTTTCAACAAAATGGTTATAGGTGGTACAATATTCCCCCATAAACCCATACACAAGGTTACATGGGTCTCACCGGATCATACTATAGATCATATATGCATCAATAAAAGATTCAGAAGATCAATGGAAGATGTGAGAAACAGGAGAGGAGCTGATGTAGCTTCAGATCACCACCTAGTGGTTGCCAAAATGAAACTGAAACTAGGGAAGCAGTGGATAACTGGAGTAACAGCATTAAAACGGTTCAATACAGCCTCTCTTCGAGATACTGACAAACTCAAGGAATTCAAAATAAATCTCAACAGCAGGTTTCAAACGTTACAAGATCTGCTGAACGAGGAAGAAACCACTGTGAAGGACAACTGGAGAGGAATCAAAGAGGCACTAACTTCAACTTGTCAAGAGGCTCTGGGCTGCAAGAACTACCAACATAAGGAATGGATTTCCGCAGAGACCCTGAGCAAAATTCAACAAAGGAGGAACAAGAAGGCAGAAATCAACAACAGCCGAACTAGAGCAGATAAAATCAAGGCACAAAATGAATACACAGAAGGAAATAAACAAGTAAAGAAGAGCATTCGAGCCGACAAACGGAAGTATATCGAAGGCCTTGCAACGACAGCGGAGAAAGCTGCAAGAGAAGGAAATATGAAACAGCTATACGACACAACGAAGAAACTGGCAGGTAAATATAATAAACCAGAACGACCGGTCAAGAACAAAGAAGGCAAGCTAATCACCGAGATTCAAGAACAAAGAAACAGATGGGTAGAACACTTTGAGAAACTCTTGAATAGGCCAGACCCACCGAACTCACAAGACATCGAAGCAGCATCTACGGACCTCCCGATAGATGTCAATCCACCAACGATGGAAGGAATCAAGATAGCCATCAGACAGATCAAAAGTGGGAAAGCAGCAGGACCTGACAATATACCAGTTGAAGCACTCAAGTCAGACATAGACATAACGGCAAGGATGCTCCACGTTTTATTCAAGAGGATCTGGGAGGAAGAACAAGTGCAGGGCAGACTGGAAAGAATAAAACCCTACTAAGATACCAAAGAAAGGAGATTTAAGGAAATGTGTGAACTGCAGAATAATCACACTGTTGTCACTACCAGGGAAAATCTTTAACAGAGTGTTGTTGAACAGAATGAAAGATTCAGTGGATGCTCAACTTCGATATCGACAGGCTGGTTTCCGTAACGATCGGCCGTATACATATCGAATCGCAACACTTCGGATCATTATTGAAATATCAACTGAATGGAACTCGTCAATGTACATCAACTTCATTGACTATCAGAAGGCGTTTGACAGCATAGACAGGAGATCGCTATGGAAACTTCTTCGGCACTACGGCCTACCAGAGAAACTCATCAACATCATCCGGAATTCTTACGACGGACTATAGTGCAAAATAGTGCATAGAGGACAGCTGACAGATGCATTTCCAGTGAGAACAGGTGTCAGACAAGGCTGTTTGCTGTCGCCTTTCCTCTTCCTACTAGTGGTTGATTGGATCATGAAAACCTCCACATCTGAGGGGAAGCACGGAATTCAGTACACAAGTAGGATGCAACTCAACTATCTGGATTTAACAGATGATATAGCTCTTTTAGCCCATACACACCAACAAATGCAAGTGAAGACAACCAACGTACCATTCTCATCATCAATAGGCCTGAACATACATAAGGGGAAGAACAACATCCTCAAATTCAACACCGAGAGCACTGACCCAATTGAACTTGATGGTGAAACTCTGGAAGAAGTGGATACCTTCACGTACCTTAGAAGCATCGTCGAGGAACAAGGAAGATCCGATGCAAATGTAAGGGCAAGGATCGGTAAAGCAAGGGCAGCATTCCTGATTTTCATTATGTTTAAGTTAAATCCAGTCCACTTTATGCCAAAGCCACAGCGTTCACCACTAGGCTACTGAGCCAACAAGTCTCAAATAAGACGAAACGTGCATCCTGGATTCCGCTTACCAGTCACAAACCAACTTAAACAATACCTGGAATTTATAGCTATATTGAGGCAATCCGTTTCGAATGCACATACATAAACATAGAGTGATCAATTTTAGTCCATGACAAATCAATGGGAAGATACAAATTCATGTTGATTTTCCCATTGATTAAATAATTTCAATTCTCACAACTACTGATAAATAACTTAAATCAGTAATCTTTTTATGTTTAATAATATCATTTTATGTGTATTGTACTTTACTTTCAATTGAATTGTTTAAAATATTTTTTACTTTGAAAGTTACTACTGATATTTCGAATTTGTCAAAAAAAATTAAAGTACACTGATTTCTTTTTCATTGAATGATGTCAATCATTCTATACAACATTAAAACAAATGATCATAGACATGACAACAGAGATAAAGTAAAGTAAATGTCATCTTCATTCAATATTGAAATATACATGGAATGTGGGGAGTGAAAGAAAAACTACACATAATTTTCAGCAATTCTATTATTGTATATCCATTTCAGGTGATGATAATTACCTTATATGGCTTATTGAATATAGTGTAGTACTGGTAATGTAGTTGTTGTGTAGTATCAAGTGAAAACGATGATAGCATGTGTAGAATTCTTGTCTCATTGGTAGCTTATTTACTTATTCTAGTGATGATTGAGAGAATAATTTAGTTATGAAATTAAAGAAATATAAAAATGCAGATGAAAATAGATCAACAATGTTGAAGTGATCATCATCATCATCATCATCATCATCATCATCAGCAGCAGCAGCAACAACAACAACAACAACAACAACAACAACAACATGAGCAATACCATTATAACTATTGCATAAATCATTCAGTGGTAATCACCGTACTATTCTAGCACTAAGTTGTATACTACTTGATATCAAATTTGGTTTGGTTAATAAGCTATTGGTAGAATAGTTACCAGCTCCATATAACCTTATACAAGGAAATGTTTTTCACAGTATACTTCTACACATAACTTAATTCTAAACACAATAGAAGACAGAATACAACAATTTTAAACGATTATAACTTACATTGCCAAGTGATTTGTCTTGGTGATAAAGAATTATTCTTAGCAACAGCGTTTAATTCAGATTGCGTTTCATCCATTAATTTTTTTAATCGATCACGTAATTTTTTTATTTGTGCTTCTTTAGCTTGATCTGCTGTGTATGATTTTTCTGATTCTTCTACAATATTTTAAGCAGGTGAGATTGGTTAGACTTTTAATAAGTTTAATGATGTTATATTCTCTTATCTCTTGATTGATTAATTGTCATACTTTAATTTCCTTTGTGGACAATATCACCATCTCCTACTTCATGTAGTGGTGTGTTTTTCAGTTATTCCACAGATATTTTGGTTAGTTCGTTTATAATCGGTTGTCTTGTCCATTGAACACATTACGATTAAAGGTATCTAAGTGAGCTTGAAAATGTCTCTATTATGTTTTATTA
This sequence comes from Schistosoma japonicum, assembly GCA_025215515.1. Taxonomy (NCBI): domain Eukaryota; kingdom Metazoa; phylum Platyhelminthes; class Trematoda; order Strigeidida; family Schistosomatidae; genus Schistosoma; species Schistosoma japonicum. Next base: position 10,084,745 of record CM046067.1, on the reverse strand, counting down.
CACTTATTTTTTATTGATTTAGTTTATATTGATTAAAATGTGAACTACCTGCAATTCAGTCAACCCGCAATATATATCGAGGGAGGGGGACAATCAATCAAATTGTTCCTAGTATAAAACCTTTCAACAATGAACACTGACTCTAAACTTTCAAGCCAGTTACCGACGCTGAACTTTTGAACCAGTGAATTGACATTAAATAGTGAGCAATTTTAAATTCAGTCAATTCATCTTTTTAATTTGATCAAATATGTCTACTGACAGAAAGTTATGTGGTATGATGAGTCCACTATTTCTTTATTTACAATGACGATCCTAGTTGAAGTCCTATCAATAATGTAAAGCATAGAACTCAACTCGTTTATTTTAAGATGGTAAAGAAGATTTATCGTTCGGAAGAATGATATTAGCAACACTACATTTTTTAGCTAAATACTTTAGTTGTAAAGTTTTAGTCTTTGTTCTAGACAATTTCATCGGTTCACACTTCTGAAGGAAGTTTGAACTGATGAAGCTCAATGAACACAATATAACTTAAATCGCTTATTATTTAAAAAATATATATAAAAGTAAAATTGTACTAAGCATAAAACATACTTGATTCTATAAGATTTCTTCTAGATGTTGAAGACCGAAACAGAAGATTCCACAGTTCTTCTTCAGCCATATTTTGAACTTCTAAAATATACAAACGAACAAATTATATATCGGCACAATAATTACATGTTATTGATTATGTACTGTATGATGATCTAACTTAAAGTGACTTTGATGAAACAATTACTGTTAGAAAAACAGTCACATGTTGATACATGATAGTGAATTATACTTTACAATGTATCTTATCAAAGATACAAAGTAATGTTTATTATGCTTACAAATACATAAGTTGAAGGTAAACTATATCTACATCTGCTAAGAAGAGAAGAAACTAGTTACTTTTCATGTAATTATCCTCAATTTTGTTATTTTTTATTTAATTCTAAGTAAGCGGTAACCGGTACTACTCTTCATTTTCTCCGCTTGGACCTTGTTAATTGTGATTGGTTGTAGTGTTATATTAGTATGCTAATTACTCTATTTTCCCCAAGGTCGCTTTTGTAACTATATATACAGAGTTGGGATATAATAGAATCGAATCTTCCTAGTGCTACGTTCGTGTCTTCTTGATTTTGTCTTGGGGTGAGTAATCAGTTATCGAGTTGTTGGTCACGGTTGCGAGTATCAGTTAGCAGCAGACAAGTTTAAGATTAGAGTTGCGGTTAGTTCGTGTATAGCAAGTAGGCGTTATATTGCGACATAACAACATTACTAAAAGCACTAACTTATAACCTACATTTAATATCAACCATGAAACTACTCCTTTCAATCATATCAGCAAACAATGCCAAACATTATCAGTTAAATAAGAGAATAAAGAACAAAGAAATAAATAACCATTATAGTCTTACCAGTATACAAAGAAATGAATTAACAGTAACTATCAAAATTAAATCAATTTAACGGTGATTTTCATAAGTAGTTAGTGATTAAACATTGATTCAATGGGAAAATTATCGAGATTTTAGTAACCAAAACAAAGAAATCTACATAATTCTAGAGAATTTCTAGTTTATGTTTATTCATAACACAAAGTTATTTGCGTAAACTGTTGAAAAACTTCATTAAAAACAAAGAAAACATTTATTTCTGTTGATATTAATAGTGTTGTGCAGAACTGCTTTGTTCTGAAGTCACCATTAAACTTTGATATAAGCTAATAGAGAACGATGATCAACAACATAATAACAGAATGTAGCTAAGTTATCCTCAGAGGTTCAACAAAGCTAACTAGTTAGGGAAGTCCATCGTCAGAAGGAAATAAGTAACTCAACAAAAAGCCCTAAAAACGAATAGTAGGTAGTTAACTTATGCATATATATATGCAAAGATGTCCTTGAAAAGGAATACGAAAATATCCCACTGAAAAAGACAACGAATGAATGAGGTTTAAGATCTTTCGACGTAGGAAACATAAACCGAAGGCAATAATAAACACCCTTAGGGTGAAAATGAGAAATTCAAGCTACAAAGACGGTAAATTTACCAAGTACTTTCTGGGGATTTAGTATTTCCAACAAAAACAGCTATCTAAATGTAGTTTCGTAATGGAAATAACATTCAACTTGCCAACAGAAGTTAAAAAAATGTCCTAAAGTATCTTAAGCATTTTCACTGTTCGTTCCTTACCAAATACTTAGCTAGACTATCAACCTTCGATCTGTTTTTATAACTGAATACAATTTGTTCATAGTGACCCTTGTTTCATCTTCATCTTGTTGTGAAATTGTTGATAATTCTTCTGTGCTAAACTATTGGTATGAATGGAAACAAACTAACAATAATAACAGATCTAATGTAGGATGGTTGAAATTAATCGGTAGGAGACTCTTAGATGTAGATTTCGTGCCAGTTGGCATTAATCAACTAGACGTATCTTCAGTCTTGATGAACCGAGTGGTTTCTATAGGATTCAAATTAATTTACCCAGTTTCATAGGTTGTGATGTTACCACTGAGTTATTCGGTTAAGACTGTAAGGCGAAAATTAATCTAATAAATAATATCAGGTACCCCTTGCTAACGAAGTAGCATTTTAACTTTATGAATAGAATTTCGAGTAACAAAATGTTCCAGTTTGTTATAAGTGGAAAAAAGAATCGGAAATCACAGCCTATAAAGTTTGTGTTTCTTATCACCTGCAGTCTTGACAATAAGTCGCATTCATTTATCATTTAGTAACTATTGTATTTGTATTACTTAAGTCGTAGACTTTATATAATCACACTATTGATTGTTATATTTATTTCCCTTGCTGAGTTATTACAATTTTACAATGGACCTATAATCCAGTTTTTGTATGAAACTCCCCTCTCCTTCACAGTTCAGACGTTAATGTATTTTGTTATTCCTATTACTGATTAGATCAAAATGTGCTACATAAAAGCACTTGTTATTACTCAATAAGCGATTTAGTATTGTCTCCTATTTTCAGTTGTTTTATTCTCTCACTTTGATCCGACCAATCATCATCTACATATTCAAATTGTATCAGTTATAGAAGCAGATCCCAATAAACCGTTCTAGACGCAAGGTCAGTGTTACACCTATCTTCACCATCTTGTATCTTGTCTTTACACATTCAGCCTCCAAAGCTACTTCGCTATTTATTGGTTAACAGACTAAATGTTGACTTTAAAATTATCTGCTTTCTGTAAATCATTATTTTTACCAGTATTCTGGAAATATGACTTCATGTCCCATTAATAACGTCAAAATCTTTCAGTATTTATATTACAAGTGAAGGTCTGTCACTATCCATCAGTGGAGCAGAAAAGAAACTAATCACCATAACGCACAACCGTAATCAACACCAGGACGTTAGTAATTATTTTTAGGGAGAGATTCTGTAGTTTTTGGAAGAAGTGACATAACAACGTGAAGTCAAACCACGTCGGGTCTGAGGCACTTATTCATCGACTGTAGTAAATGAGGTCGGTCAATGTGTTGCAGATTGGCTAAATTTAAAATTATCATCTGTTTTATACTGGCTAGCTCAATAGTCTAATTGTTAAACGTTTAATGTGAAAATTGAAGGTCCTGGCTTCGATCTCCAGGTGAAGTGATGGATGTGCGCTTCAGAGGAATCACATATCAGGATGAAACCATGGCATGAAATCGCTGCCTGGATTTTTATGTTTCTTTACTAATTATATCAAATTAAAATTTTAACGAATGTATTACATTCTTTCTAATAACGAAACGAAATTGTCGGCAGCTGTTTCTCATTACATTCTGATGTCAATTAGAAACTAAGGTCTACGGAACAACGAATTCATCTTAGGCTTGTGAATGTTTCCCATGAAAATCTACCAAAAAATTGAATCTTTGAACTGTAGATATCATTTCACGTTAAAATGAATTAAGTCATTGTGGATGAATTCATTGGTCTATATTTCCAACTTTAATGGTTTGCATCGAATGTGATCGGTTAATTAAACCTACTCCATGACTGACTGATACAATAGGTCATGGTTTCGTAATTTTAACTAGTATAAAAATAACTCTTGACATTATTCTAATTAAATGGAGTCTATAAATGTAATATATCTGATGCCATTTAACAAAACTGTTGATAAAGATGTAAAGTCCTCCTAAACAAACAGTAGAATTAGAATTGGGTTATCATTCCATAATTACTGAGTCAAGAAAATCTAACATGAAAATATACAGGAATCGATTTTACAAAGTTTACAAAGAGATGTAATCGGTGATTTTTCACTGACTATAGTGAGCGATGTGCTCAATATTGTAGTCTTAAGCAAGCAATTCACAGAACCCTAAGAGTGTACCTAAGGCATTACAATAGAAATCATGTGTTCACACTGAATCTATAAGTCGGCGTGAAGATCTATGCTATAGTGCAGGTACATTCAACCAATGAGTTTAGAATAGGATGAAAATGGAATTCACTATTTCGTCATACTTCTGAATATCATATAACAGTAAGAATACTCTAAATTGTATTTTTCTACAAATTATTTACCAAACTTACGTTTGTATTTTGATCCAAATAAACTTTTAGCAACAGCTGTACTTCCAAATTCTCTGAATCGTTGAATTACTGTATCGTAAAACCAATTACAAGTCATAGCACGATAATCTCTGAAAAAGGATAACAATAGAAATTATAAATTTATGTAAATTAAATAGAAAAAACAGTATTAAACAATGCAGGTATTCAAGCTAATGACCCATATCTTCCATCACTATTGATTTAACGATATGTAAAATAACTTTATTCTGAAATAAAAGAGTGACAAGGATGAAACTTAAATATATGTACGAGTATAGTTGACTAAATGCTTGCCAATAGTGTGAATACGAAGTCAATTTCTATACGTAATCTAGAGTACGTACTACTGAGGACTGCCAATACTGGGACGAAATAGTCATCCAGTGTTCCCTGGTTTTCACTGGTACCCAACTAACATCAATGTATGATAAATGCAACCAACCAGATTTAAAGGAAAAAAAAACGTTTCTTCACAGGAAAATGGAAAAAAGCTGCTATTTGGGCCATAGTTCTGGAATTAGTTTATACAAATAATATTAAGGCAAGTCATAGCTACCTTGTTCATGAATGATGCCAAGGTTTACGGCAAGTGCATCATATTATGATACTAATTAAATATTATTGTAAAACTAAATACTATGGTTTTACTTGTTTAAGTTTCTTAATTACCATTTTAAATTTAATACTTCGAGAATCGACTAAAAATAGAAGATTAAAGTTTCAACTAGGAAAAACTTAGTTTATCTCATCTGTAACTAACAACATATGCTTGAAAATGGTTTGAGCTTTTCCATTGTTGATACTATGTACAATGCTTAACTAGTTTCCATTTGAATATGGGCATCTTCAACAAATTAGTATGATAATGTCTTTAGTAATAAGTTAATTAAAGTTACGTTGTTTGAGGTAGTGAAGTTGATGGTGCAAGTTTCATGTTAATTGAGACTCGTAAGTTGAATGAATCAGTATCTTTGTCACACATCTATATTAAGAAGCGATTCTAATCATGATTTTAAACAACAAGAAATTAAAACACCTTTGTAAATATTTAAGTTGGATTGTGACTGGTAAGTAGAATCCACGACAGGCGTTTTGTCCTATTCAGGACTCGTCGGTTGAATGTACCTGCATCTCAATGTTGATATTAACAGTGGGATTTGAACTCAGTCCGTTTCATGTCAAACCCCACTGCGCTCACCACTAGACTACTGAGTCCAGACGGTCACACTTATGCACTGGGCGCATTGACACGAAATGGATTAAGTTAGAAACCCACTGTGAATATCAACATTCAGATGCAGGTACATCCAGCCGGACGAGTCCTAAATAGGACGAAAAGCCCGTCCAGGATTCCACTTGCCAGTCACAATCCAACTTAAATAATACTTGTGAATAGTCGCTATATTGAGGCAATTCACTTAGGATGCACATATAGCAACATAGACTGACCAGCTTTAGTCTGTAACAAATCAATGGGAATAAATAAATTCATCCTAATACCTTTGTTAATATATAATCTCATGTAAGTTAGACAAATCATTGGTCACTTATTCTTGCAAATCAGTTTTAAAGAGTTGGAATTCGAAGCCGAATATACTAATTCCAAGTTTCATGGTGAACATCAACATAAGAATACGAGTACATTCCGTCTCAAATAAAACTAAGCACACGTTTTAGATTCCACTGACGGATACAATATAAATCTATCATAGTTATTATACTAATAAAATGAATTTTTATATAATTTAACTTCAATATAATTCAACATACTTTTCTTTTAAACACATTCTACACAAGATTCCATTGTATTTAGGTACAAATTCTGAACAGTTTCGACATATTGTTCGTTGACAATTAAAACAAATACGTTTAGGATTAATCAATGCCATAAATACTCGTTCACATAATATACATGATGTACTTTCAATAACTGTTGATAAGCGTTTAGCAGCCAGTTCTCTATCACGTCTTATAATGCTTAAACGATAACGGCTAAAGTTAATCATTTAAAAGTATAAATATAGAATGAATTATAGAAAAATATATAGGGAAATTGAAAATTTTAACACTATTGTATATTAAATGGTTTACTAGGCATATAAATTGAGGTATAATGTAACAGACTTTATATAATCATATTAGTTTTATTTAAGTTGGATTATGAATGGCAAGTGGAATCCACGACATGCGTTTCGTTCTATTTGGGACTCGTCATCTGGGTGTACCTGCATCCCAATGTTGATGTTCACAGTGGGCACATTAGATTAGGTAGATATGTGAATAAAAATTAATGCATGCAAAAGATGTATCTCAGTGTAAACATCAACATTCGGATGCAGGTACATCCAGCCGACGAGTCCTAAATAGGATGAAAAGCGCGTCCTGCAGTTCCACTTACCAGTCTAAATTCAACTTAGAAATCATACTTATGAATAATCGCTATATTGAGGCGATTCACTCAGGATGCACATATAGCAACAGAGACTGACTAGCTTAAGTTTATAATAAATCTATGGGAATATCTACAAATTCATCCTAATACATATTAGTTGTGTTTTCATCTTATAGATTGATTAATGACAGCATCACGTTACCTACAAAAAGAATCCTAAAAGTGTAATATCTGTTCCATTTACCGTCTGCATCACAATTTTTCTTCATCTGTTTCATTTACTTACTGAACTAAAGCGTAGTTCCCATTACATATTAGAGGGTTACTATGAAGAACATAATGGGAAATTATGATAGTATTTTCCGAGTTGTTTAAAGCTACTGTGTAGGGAAAATTTTGAAATCCTATCCAGAAAGCAGTGATGAATCGAAAATTGCTTATTTAATTGAACTGCCCTCTACCGTCTTGTCGTTTAGTGCCACAAATTGATCGTTTCTCTTTTTTTAATTTAATCACGGCATGATCAAATAATCTGCTGTACGGAAGGCTCTTAGACAACAAAAATAGGATGTAACTAAGCCACCGATATCGCTCTTGTAATCTAGAAACTTTCTACCTAAACATATATTGTCTAATTTCAACAATTCGAACTTTCGCCAATAGAGAGAAATGGTATCACTAACGAAGATTTTACTTCCTGGAATAATGTAGCTCAAGCGCTTAACACATATAGATTTATACGTGATACTACTTTGTCACTAGCTTTTGGTAGCAGAGAATGACTTTATCCCAATCATTTTGATGCCTGATGGCAAAATGCCAAAGCATGGTAAGTGATTGAACATATAAATTACTAATGAGATATTTTTATCAAAGAGAGTTCCTTAGAGGAAGAAGAGGTAGTATGAAGGCATTTCCTAATATATGAATAGAGTAGAATTAAGAGTAAATTGATAGTTTAAATAGTTTAATTAAAAATTCGCCGATAAGATTCATGGTAGGATAAGAAATTGAACAGATTTTTCGTACTTTAAGTTTTCGTTTCCCTCTATGGGCTTTAGAAGCAGACGGGAGATGAAAACTTATTAACTTCAGTATGCAGAACATTAAAAAACAAATCTGTTATGATTGAATGGTCTACAGTGACATGATGTTCTAATGAAACTGCAGTCACCTCACCGCAATCATGAAGAATAATATTCATAGACTTTCTTTAACAAAGTGGATCCACAAGCAACCAATATAACTTGTCCCAAAGAAGTATGTTAGCTGATAGATGGACATCATAGAGGTCAAATCAAATAATTTGTCTTTTAACTAACTGTAAGTAAGAAGAATACTCTTTTTATGACATTTTCTATACTTTTGGTTAAATATTTAACAGATGAATTGTCTTTAACTTCAACAGCTATATGGAGTATCTATTGAAGCTTGGAGACTTTGGATTTATTCATAAGTTATCTAACTAATTAGTTTGTTTAAATTTTATGTACAAATTAATTTCTATCAATAATTATGTCAACTTCCGGACTAATCTGAATGAAATTCATTGAAGTTGTTCGATAATTACATATCAGTAAGTTAATTGAAGAACTAATGAAAAACAAATGAACAATAGACTACTGTTTTGCTTTGAGGGAAAAACACTAGAAGACTAACCACTATGATCTAATTAGCTGCCTATCATTATGCATCCATAATTTTATTCCCTGATTATTACATTTATACTCTTTTGATAGATAATCTTATGGTATAAAATATCATTTTACATTTTTAAACTTCAAGTACAATGTACTGTACTTAAGTCAATTACTGTATAATGATCAATTTGATGCTTGTCAAGTTTCTTACAATGTTAATCGAATTCTATGTTTCTAATTGTAATGTGATCACCATTCTAAATGACTTGACATCATTAGTATGATGTAGAGATGGGAGTTGCTTTAGAGGATAGTCAACAAGAAATGTATTACAGCTTGATCTACAGAATTTGATTAGGACTATAAGAGGACTTGATAAACATCAAATTGGTCGTTACAATGTGAACAATTAACTTTCACTACTGTCTTTTGTCGGATTATTTAGTTTATTTTAGATGTATGTAAATAAAACACTTTATTTATACTATTGTTATGTTTTCCTTGCTCTAACCTCCTATCGGACTCATGAGCTGTTGTCGCATCATTTTTCATTTAAGAGCTATAACTATGCACAACTATGCATTTGATTCCTCCGCCCCCCCCCCAATTACCCAGTTCTCAGTCATTTATATCCTTGTTCTGCGTGAATGTTATTTCTCGCATGGATCTGGTCAGGTCGCAGTTCATGACACTTCATGTATCTATACAATAATTTAGGAGTTGAAGTGTTTCATCCTCCCTCTGCTTGCATCACAACATCAAGACAGTGGGACCTATTATTCTATTACGTTTCAAAGAGAATTGTTTATCCATATAGGCTGTGTTGAGAAACTTTGGAAGATCGATTAAGTTATGATGTTTGATACATACGATAAACCTGTCGACAACACACCAGTAACATATCATCTCATCCTATCGCTATTTTAGGTTTAGTTTTTTGATAATTCGTTTTAAAATCATCAGCTACCGTTGGACCTAATAAATATTGGTTAATATTTAGTGATTAATCAGTATACTGTTATGTTTTGATATTAAACTGTGGCGGTTTCGTGGTGATAGGTATTAAGTTTATTGTGATTTCGTTTTCTAAATTGGATGGTTTAGTTACTGAGCTTTCATCATAATTCTGGATGACTATATTGGGCCTAATAAACTAACCTAGAAACACTACACAACTGCTTTGTTATAGTATGAGACTTCTTAGCAATGAGCACTCTTGATTCCGCAACATAATTGAACTACATGAACTTCGGGTCTCACGACAAACATCTGATCATTTTCCCCACCGGGCCAACTAGCATCCGATGGTAGAATTCTCATCTCCATCAGTTTTCTATAAAGAGCGACAATTTCGTAGTGACCTAAGTGATGGCTTCTTCACTCCAAATAAATCTGGACTCTCTCAGACTCGACTTCTCGTTACATCTTCACGAATATTTTGAAGTTAGTCGGTACTGAGTTGATTATTGTAAATGAATTGGAGTGATTCTGTAGATATAGATATTAAATTTCCGTGTTTACATTTGATCAGAAGGAATTGAGGGTGCCTGCTGATGAGATGTCCGATACTAGGACGAAACAACGGTTTAGTAATGTTTCTTGGTTTTTGGTGGCACCAAACCAATACCGATCTGAGTAAATACGAGCAACGATATTTTGACATAATTTTCCATTCATCATCAAGTTATCGGCTTTTGAAACATGACAGAGAATAATGAATGTAATAATCAGCTATTGACTGGTAAGCAGCTTTATGATATGCCGATATTAGTTTGATGGGCATTCTACTTATGAAGTCTTTAATACAAACTGTCACTTTAGACTGTTCAGTATCTGGATGGACTTTGTTTCATTGTACATTGATGAAGTCAATCGCTGTGGAACTGAGTTTAAATTTTTCATTGTCATTCAACAACTTTCAGGAAACTAATATGCTTTTTTATGTTTTCGAATTTATATCATTTAACACAGATATAAAGAACTCACTATATAGAAGGTGCTTCTAATAGAAGTCTAACTGTAAACAAATAGTTACACATCATGAAACGTTACCACTATGTTAATTCGTGTCATTACTAATCTGCACTAGGACTGAGATATTCACATTAATTAACCGCTGAGCAGTGATTAATGTCATATTTATCTAATCCTTATTTCTAATCGGATCACATAGGCCAAATGAGAATATGTTCAATAGTCTAGTATGCTATACGCCTTACTGACTACGAAAATTAATTTCATATTTATTTACCACCTAACTCTAATCAGCTAACATCAATATGCAATAAAAGCAACGCTAAGCCACTTAGACTAGCTATATAATTTCAACATGATCGACAGAACTCCGTTGATAGTAGATAAAGCTAACAAACTTTACATCAATAAGTATTTATCATTCTATCTATATATTTATATAATATCAGTGATCAATTCGTTTTATATAATATCAGCTTTCCTATCTCTATTCGTCTTTTGTTTTAAATAATCGGAACACTTGTCAGTGTGTATCTGTACTGTTTGTATTATTGACTAGTGACAATTTAAAATGTTTAAAAAAAACTGTTAAATTATCAATATAACCCAATGCTTACTTCAATCTTTCTCGTTCTTTAGCGCGTACTTCAAAATCTTTTTTCACAACGCCTAAAACTTGTTGACGCTCATCTTCGCTTAAATGATTTAAATTTAGGTTTTCAATAGCATGTTGAATGGATGAATAGGTTGCATTCCGAGTGTTTACATTATGCAATTTCACTATAGAACTGCTACGTTGACCAAACATTGTTCTTTCATCAGGAATAGAAGCTATTTTAGCGCTCAATCTGGTCACATTAATATTCGTCATTAAAAGCTCTTTTTCGAAAATAATCAGCTGATCAATCTAGAAGAGTGTATGAAGTAACGAAAAAAAATATTTCAATCAAAGAGAACTTCTACAGTTTTATAAAGGACTACTAAGACACGGTTTAAAGTAGTTACTTTGATGCTCTTAATGAACCTATGGAAATGTATATGAAGTATGGAAACCTGTGGTATTCTTTGAGTATGCAGATATACTGATGTAAAAACAGTTTGTAAACTTTGCAATTTTGAATTACAGATTGAGATTAGTCAAGTCGATTTTGTTATACCAGGCGATTCATGATGGGTATCTAACATTCTGAACTGCTTTGTTGAAGACTATTTCACTTATTTCGAATAAATGCAAAATGATTATCTTAGTTTTATTATTGTCATATTCTCAACACCCTAAACCACTCATTAGACTAATGAACTGTTATCACACTATTTGTCATTCAGAAAGGATGATCAATTAATTTTTTATCTATACCCTCAATTCTTAGTCATTACTATTTCCGTTTTTTATGAATGTGATTCTACCTATTGGTGAGATGCACCGTCAGGTTTTATGTATCTATAGATGAATGAATAAAATATAGTCTGATGGACTGCTTAACTGTCTGATAGTCGGCTTAGTTATCTAGTGTTCTTCATTCCGGCTTTGGTACTAGTAATTAAGGGGCAGACGTGTCCGGGCATTGATTGTTATTATCGTGGTCACAGGATTTTCCATACATTGTCATAGCCTAATTAATTCAAGATACATCAAATTTCAGTGGTCTACAACTTAAGTGGCTGGAGCACCGTAACGACTTGGGATTGTATGAATGCTAAAGTTATCGACAGTATTATCATTAAAGAGTTTCATATTTGAATAAAACAGCTGTGTGTTTCTATTGTTAGTCAATTTAAAATGGAAATTATCAAAATGTATGCATCTTATCTGGAAAAATAGAGTTTGTTGATTTGAGTCAGAGAAAGACCTAATTCATCATTCAGTTGGTTTAACCAAAGGAAATATTACATTGCATTTATCAAACATTATAGAGTTGATATATTTCTTACTACTTTATGCAGATATCCCAAACTTCCTGTCAACATTTATAATTAATGTTAGGTGATTAGAAGATAAGAGGGGAGGGGTATTCTTAAAATATAATTGATTAATCAAAATTTCTTGTTAGTTGGAACTAATTGCCATAGCTTGTCTAAAATCCTATGGAAATTAAGGTTTTCCAGAAGATTTGAATCCCGATCATCTAGCTTCTTGTTTTAAAGCTTCACTATTAAGCTTTACACAAAGCAAATGACTGTTGTACTTTTAATTCTGATAAAACTCATTTTATATTTAGATTTAATGATATGCATAAAGTTTATGATTAAAATAACTAATATGGAAATGATTGTATTCATAAACATCAAATGATCAACTATGTAAAGAAGATTCTGAAGACATATGAAGACATTTTCAACTAACTAACTCACATTTATGCTTAAGGCAATCAGTTATTAGTTAGATATTTAGTACACATTTCCCTTTGATCTTAGTTATCTACTATGATTTCTAGTTTTATAAAATTCCCTTTGAACCGAACACATTAAACGTTACAGATAAATAATTTCAGTAATTGAAATGCATTCGCGGACATAATTAGAGTCTGTTGTTACATAACATGAATCTAAAATTAATGTTTCAAGCTATATAGGATTCGTCAAATTAATGTGTAGCGGTAAATAATACCCTAAATAAATGATTGCATAGACTCTCGTCATTAGTGCTGGCCATGCTTGTTTTAGTGGACACGACTAGTTGAAGGCGCTCGGTCAAGCATCACCATCAGATCGCGACATGTCACTTAACGACGTGGGAAGCAACTCTCTAGTTAGCCAGTCTAGACGTTGCTATCCGATAGACGCTCTATTTACGATCAAATATATCTTCTCTATCCCTCACTGTCTTCTGACTTATTCTTATTCTTACGTGTGGGTTTAATCGTTAGAGGTTGCTCATGTTAAACGATAAACGTTACTTGGTTATATACTGGGTGAACTTCCAATGTATCAGCATTTACAAGGTTGATAATATACACAGATTTGAACTCAGTACCTTTCACTGAAAAAAAACAGTATGATTAAATGTATTTACTTATTCATTTATTACTCAACAATTACTAAGTTTCATTGAATTATACTTGTTTCTATCTACTTAGATTAATCATAAACTTAAATGGCTTCTACTGTTAGTCTATGTTTACTTGATAGAAGTCAGCTGTACTTGCATTTAAGCGTTTTAAGTGGTTGTCAAGTTACGATTAATTCATTTGCAAGTTTTTTGAGATCATATAGGAACTTATAAATTTGTTTCAAACACTTTTAGTGTTGGATTTTAGTTGGATTGTGGCTGGCAGTCGGAATCTAGAACATATGTTTTATCCTAATTAGGACTTGTCAACTGGATGCATCTGCATCCCAGTATTGAGGTTCACACAGAAACTCAAACTGAGTTAGTGACAAACGCCAACGAAGATTGATCAATTTCAGTCCATAACAAATCAATGGAAAGATTCAAATATATTTAAATTATTGTTGGTGTCTCTTTATAATCACATTGTAAATATGGCTCTCTAGATCACGTTTTCTTTTTTTAACTTTGTTTCTTTCTCTTTATCAAGTTAAATGTGTCATTCATGCAAGAACTCTATTTATTGTGTTATATTGATTTTATATCTCTCATATATTTTTCAATGATTACAATGTCTTGCTGTTGTTATCAATCACAGATTAAACTCAGTTGGGTAGCATAAATTTGACTAAAGTAAAGATTATGCATCTGTACACTGACCCAGCAGTGCCAATGGTACAACTTCTGTTACTAAGCCAGAAGGTCTTTGTTCTCATTCCATGTCATATTCAGGTGTGAGTATTATTGCTAAATACTACAGTATTGGAATAAAAGAGTTGTTTAGGGTTCTGTCGTTTTCGATATGAATAATCTATGACAAAAACAAATAACAGATAGTATCAAACCTTCATTAGTTGCAGCTTAGCACATCATTTTCAGCGTTTAATAGATATGTTGTGTTAAGAAACTACTGTAATTATCCGTTTATTTAGTAAGTGAGTACTGCGTATTTCAGTTCAATTTTCACTAAGAATTACACTTTGAGTAACCAACGTTATTCTCAATTGTCAACTTTAAAGTAGTTAGTGTACACTGGCCTAATGAAAGTTTACAGCTTGAGATAAAGTCCAGAATATGAGTTATACTAATATGTAGCACGCATTCATTCATTCTACTAACCTGCTCATCTTAAAGTAATAAAATTTACTAGGATACTAATTACTTTGCGTAGCTACTTAAGAGTTTTGTTTGGTGGTGATGCCCACTTTGTTACTGAAATAAGTTCGGATTTAAGTATTCAAAAATCACAACAAGGAGAAAAGTGACATAGTGATAAAATATGATGAGATGATAAATGATGTTGTTTTAATGTAGTTCGCTATGGTAATGTGGTAAATCTAAATATTTTAAATGTTTCGTTGATTAAATTTAAAGTTTATTGATTAAAATCCGAGAGATCTTGTGACATTGATTGATTGCCATAACGAATAGTAACCCTCATCATAATTGAAATTACAACGCTACATCTTATAACATTGGTCAGTCACATTAGAAATGGTTTAAACTGATACTTTGATGTTTGTTATAGCACACTAATTACTATAGGATGTCAAGATCATGTGTATATGATGTTGAGATGTCTGTTACTTTGGTAAATTGCAGATACTTCATTATGTACTTATAAAACAAATAGCCTAGTTTTATACAAAATTGAGATTTCTTATGTGTTGTACTTTGTGGTATTATAATTAATGTATATAACCATATGAATCTTAATGTCTACAATAGTACAAAGTAAATCAGCTGGTTTTCCTCTTATGTATACAAACATTTGTATGGGTCAGTTAATGCTAATACATGTAGTAGCTGTGTTCGTAGTATTGGCAATATTAGTAAAAAGTGGAATCGTTAGTAATGAAGCCGTAGAACCAAAAAAGACATAACAGAAAAGGGGGGGGGATGAGAATACTTGACAAAATCCTTGAATTACTATTCAGGTACCTTTAGATTCAGATTTGATAAATTATTGAGAAAAGAATAATTCAGATTTTACTGAAATGTAAAATTTATAGTCAGATACAAATGATCAGATTTCATCTATACTCATGTTTATTAGAGATCTGCCGATGGTAAGTACTTAATTCAATTAACATCATCATCAACGTAGAATCGGGCACATACGCCCATAGGTTCAAGTTGCCATAACACATTAACACTACAAGATAACAGAGATAACATAATAACACATTACAAGAGAACAGAGTGAAGTAAAGCTTAGCAGAAACTAATAATAAGATTCAGGACGTAGATGAAATTAAAGAGTGAATACACTTACGCCACTATGAACAATCCTGAACCATGTCTTCCAAGTGTCTCTAGCCACTTAATGTGATTATCACGCTAACCCCAACCAGGTAATCTGCATCTACCAACATGGTTTAGACCAAAATTCAAAGAGTTCATGGACTGATACCATGTTTTGGTTTGGTCACCCCTACCATTCTTCTCTCCTATTCACCCTTAGCCAACATAGCGCTACGAGGCAGGTGGTAGTCAGGCATGCGCAACACATGTTCTAGCCGTTTCAGTCAATGAAGTTAATGACCTCTTTGACTGATTTACCATATTTCCCAAGAACATTTTGTCTAACCTTCATATTACATATTCAACTATTCTATGATATCCGAGAGATGCTACAAAGATTTCTACGATCAAACACCTGAAGTCTACGTATATCTTGATTTTTTATGTCAGCTATAAGTTAGGACGGCGCGAAGTGCTGTGAAGTACACCTAGCCTTTTGTTGATAGTTGGGTATCTCGCCTGCGCCACAAGTGGTGTGACTGCGAACATTTCCAAATGATTTAATAAACCTAGATCTAGTTCACTCTAAAGAGAGAACCCAAAGGCAATTGAAAAACCAGAGAAAATTAGCCCAATGTAGTCTTTAAAAGTGTTCTGTTGTGACTTAACCTGATAATCAAATCTGATATCTTTAGGGCTTGTTCTATCGAATCAGTGCTCAAAGGCGATATATTTATTCTTGATTTCAATATTTTCTCTAGTTGTGTATAGCTCATATTAAAGTTGATAAAATATCTAGTGATTTATAATTTCCTTAGATTTTTATAGTTGTTACATAAGACAACATGGTTATAAGTTGCTATGCATAAATAACTGTCAATTTATGTGACAGATCTTACTTCATTTTACTCATTTTACATTTTAGGTTTTTCTGATTTCAAGATTCGTAGAGTAATAGGAATCTAAGTGATTACTTGTAGATGCTTAGTTCAGAAGGAACTTAATAACTTTTCAGTAATTTTTATTATTTACATTGTCAAATTGATGAAAATGTTCAAACTATGCAGTTCACTTGCTTCGTTATTTCCCTTTTACAATTAATTCCTTCAAATACCATAGATTAGTTGGTTTACACACTAGCATTCAGGTTGTTGAAGTAACAGGCTGATCAAGTTTAGAGATTGCTAACAATGATCTGACTATGTTAGATGCCTAGAGGAGAAGGACGGCAATCGGTAAAAAGCATTTCTTTACCTAAATTTTATGTTAGTTGTAATTTGTTAACAATATGTAACTAGGATTTTGAGGAAACTGATTCGTCCTAATAGATTTAAGTCAAAGTTATTCAACTTTACAATCGGTGACATTTTCAATGAAATATTTCAGCAAGTATTGTTTGAGTAGAATTGTGACCGGCAAACAAAATTCAAGACGCCTGTTTTTCCTCTTTAGGACTCGTAAACTGGATGTACCAGCCAAGTGTTAATGTTGACACTGGGATTCGAACTCATTCCATTTTATGCCAAACGCTAATAAGTTCAGTACTAGGCCACTGAGTTAAAATAGTCACGCTTCTGAAACGGGTATATATATAATTGGAATGTATTTAAATCTTTCCAATGATTTATTATGCCAGTCACAATCTAACTAAAACAATACTTGTAAATTATTGCTGTATAGCGGCATTCCACTCACGATACGCATATAACAAGAGAGACTCATCAATTTTAATTCATGACAAATCAACAACAAAATCTATATACATTCTTAATGACATATTTCATTGTTGACTAAATTTCAAGGATACTTTAAGCATCTTTTGAGTAGTATAGAATATCATCTTTGTCTAATCTCTATTACTAAGTGATTTCTCTGTATCAGACAACAAAACATTCAATTAATAAGTAGCAAGATATATACATTATGTTATGAATTTCTTTTTTTCTCCTCCTCCATTTAACTAAATCATTATCAATTCTGATATCATGAATTGATCTGAATCAGACAACCATTGATCACCTGGTTGCACTGTACAGCTATTTTGTCATAGTATGGAGCTCTTCAGCATTGCGCATTCACTATACCATCAGGCATCGAACACAGGATGCTATGATTCCTTAAAGAACGACTTATTATCAATATTATTAATTTCATCACAAGTAGTACATATAAATCAGCATAACTTCTAGGTGAACAATGTAGAATAATGAAAGTAATTTTCTATTGTGTATAAGAAAAACAAAATTACTACTAAAAATTTAATTCAATAAATAAATAAAATAAATTATGCTTTATTGATTCACATTCTTATTATCAATCAATTTGTTTGTTTTTTTTTACACTTAAATATTGATTATTTGTAATCTTTTATTGATTTTTTTTCTCTTATAGATTTTATTTTTTTATTTTCTTTTAAGTAAATAACTTTTATTTTCAAATATTATAAAATGACTTATATTTAAAAGTATAAAATATATTGAATAAACAACTAATTTATCATAATTTAAGAGATTTATTTAGTGTATGATATTTGAATTATCAGTAGAATTCTAAAGTTACTGTCATCATCATCATCATCAACATCAACAACGTAGAACCGAGGACATACGTTCGTAGGTTCAAGTTACCATACCACATTAACACTATAAGATAACAGAGATAACGCCAACCCCAACAAGGTTATCTGCATCTACCAACATGGTTTAGACCAAAAGTCAAAGAGTTCATGGACTGATACCATATTTTGGTTTGGTCACCCCTACCATTCTTCTCTCCTATTCACCCTTAGCCAACATAGCGCTACGAGGCAGGTGGTAGTCAGGCATGCGCAACACATGTTCTAGCCGTTTCAGTCAATGAAGTTCAATGACCTTTTTGACTGATTTACCATATTTCCCAAGAACATTTTAGTCTAACCTTCATATTACATATTCAACTATTCTACTGATATTCCAGAGATGCTACGAAGATTTCTACGATCAAACACCTGAAGTCTACTCATATCTTGAGTTTTTCATGTCAGCTATAAGTTAGGACGGCGCGAAGTGCTATGCAGTACACCTGGCCTTTTGTTGATAGTTGGGTATCTCGCCTGCTCCACAAGTGGTGCAAATTGGTTAATGCCAGTCGGGGATTTTTGAATTCCTGCTGAGATTTCGTCCGACACCAACCCACCAGGAGTGATGAGACATCTGTCAATAGTGGAGCGGTCAACGCATTTAATTACTTCAGTTCCTATCATTAATCTAGGGGTAGAAGCGGGCCAGTACTGGTATATCATTTTACATTTATAAGGGGAGAAGCGTCTCCAGAATATGCTTGCATTGTTACTCAAGTTGCTCAGGAGACTCTGAATATTGTTAGCGTCTTCACCAAATAGAACTATATCGACTATGTATTCTAAGTCAACGAGTGGATCTTCTTGAGGGAGGTTATATTCTATAAACCTACAACAACTATATTTGTAGGTGAAATACATTAAATTCAATATATTTCGTTGTATTCGCTTCAGATATATACAGGTAATTATTTATAGTAACTATAACATATTAATATTGTAATAAGTTTAATGGACATGCATCGTTTATCAAGAGATATATAAAAGTGGAATAGAGTTGAAATTAAAAGGTGCTAGTTCTGAAAATAAATCGGATTGGATCAGATAAGTATTATGAAAAGAGTATCTATCTAATCTAGATAAATAGATCCCGAATTTACTGAATAAAAAATATTAACCGTTAGGAAGCTGAGTTAGTGATTTGATGGTAAAATGTTCACCGCTGAGTCATAGGGTTGTGGGTTTAATCCCCTCCATGAGGGTCATGGATGTGTGACGTCGAAGAGTCTCATACTAGGAAGAAACAGCTGTACAGTGCTTCCAGATGATAAATGGTTGCCTAGTTCAAAACAACTCGTGGTATCAGATAGATAAGGAGTCACAGAGAATCGATAAATTACTAAAACACAAACAATTTGGTTGCACAATATGATATACTAAAATGAACGGATTAAAGTGTAGCGTAGAAGTGACTAGATATGGAACAGACTGCATGTGATCTGATTACATAACAAGTGAAGATAAATGAAGCTATGGCACAAAATTGGAGAGTGAATAGTAATAATAAATAAGCAATATCTGAATAAGAATGATAGTAACAATTGTATCACTTACCAAGGCAAATGAAAGTTTATCAACGATTTCTTATATAAACACCAGTAGGGTTTTAACCATCTTATTACAGTGGCTTCAGCATATCTTAACATTATGGGAATACCTTGTGTGTTTATTACTTTAAATGCTCCCATCGTGTTCACTACATTTCTCATATCTATTAGGTGTCTTGAAATAGAACTGATCAAACACTCTGAAGTCACTTCGTTTACCTTACTTTTTGTTAGTCATTCGTAAATATATTCATTAATACATTGATACTTGTTTTATATTATAATCTGACACACCACTACTTGATTGGTATCGATTTTATCTTTATTGTAAATTACCTCCAAGTATATTAGTATAGAGCCTGGAATACCCCTAGGGCTGCTACAGGTCGCAAGCCTGGATAAAGGAGGAAGGTTTGGCATTAGGTTAGAATTCCCCGTCCTGATAAAAAAAATACAAGCATGCCAAAAAGCGCTAGCCAGAAACATTAGTGTAGAGCCTTGATGAAAAACTAATTTCCCAAAAAATGTTTTCGTTAAATTATTGTTTTCATTAAATGTTTAAATGGGACTTTTCACGTTAATTCATCTTAAGTTATGCTTTGTCATCTTGAATTAGTGCTCATTAATTGGATTGGTTCATTTGCATACCGACAAGTGACTGGCCAGTTATGACGAAAATTGTCTTTACTAATAATTGAAAGTAAAACACCTACAAATTAAATTATAACAAGCATCTAATGATTCCGAATATTACAAATATTGTTGCCAGTACGATCAGTTGATTACTAAGCACATCATATTTGAGGTTACAAAGCAGGATCACTCTTTTACCAAGAGCATTAGGAATGAGGTTGTCAACTGGAACTTTATATAATAAGAATACTACCAATGAGGCTAAAAAATCAGTCCGTTACTATGAACACTACATGAACTTGGGCAGAGAAATAGATATATATATGATTTTGGCGAGGACTAGATAATTCTATCAACCTAACTCGAGTCATCTCACTAGTCCTAATCCAGTCATTGTACATGAGATCGATTCGACAAATATCTAGTCTTACAGTCATAAGAATATCATTAGATTATTGATTCATTGAATGATATATGTTACTGACAGAAACCCTTCTTCATACTTTACACATTTCTACATAATCAATCTTAGAAAAGGTTTTGATATTCAGGATTGTTTAAACATGTCCTCAAAATAATTAAAGGTAATCTAAGTATTGAAAGTTTAACATAATACCAAAGTACTTCAACAGAACCCTACAAGGATTAATCAATATTCAAAAGAAAACATTTAAATTTAAACATCACCATTTTCGTAATCAGTTTATTCATTACTAACCGTTTATTTGTATCAAGTTAGAAGAGATACCATAATATGGCTAGGCTTAAATAGCTCGGGGACTGAAGCGTAGGATGAGATGAATCATAAAAAATGATAAATAAGTGTGAAAAAACAAAGGAGATAATAAGGGAAACATATAACAAATTGGTAGGTGATAATATATATGCAATCCTGAAAGATATAATCTGCTTATGATGGTGGTGTGTAGGAGTTACTCAACTATATAAACATGTTTGGAAGGGATTTTTTAAAATCTTCCTTCTTGATGTTGTTAAGAATTGAATTCGACTAATCTTTGTGACCATGTGTGAATTTTGAACGAATCAACTTGACACATCAGTAGTTCACAAGTATGAATTAAGGGTAACAAGTAGAATTCAAGACTCTCATTTTGTTCTGTATGTGACCTGTCAGATGCATGCGACTACATTCAGTTGTTGATATCCACACCATAACTCAAACTCATTTCACCTATGTCAAATTTCACTGCAATAATCACTATACTATTGAATTCCGATGATCAACTTCGTATAACGAGTATGTGTATACAATTTGAAAGTAACAGAGACTGATTGGTTTCAGTCCATAAGTATATCAACACGATGATACAAACACTTTCAAATTCTCCATACATAACCTTTACGCAAAATCTAACTACCTTAACTTGATTGTTTAGTAGTGAACACGATATCATTTATTATGAACTAAATGATTTAATTTGGATTGTAACTGGCAAGTGAAATCCACGACAAGTGATTCGTCCTATTTGGGACTCGTCGGTTAGATGTACCTGCATCCGAATGTTGATGTTCACAGTGGGATTCAAACTCAGTCCGTTTCGTGTCGATCGCCATCACGTACACCACTAGACTACTGAGTCCAGACAGGTCATACTTGTGCAATGGGCGAATTCGGTAGTAGGATGAGAATATACAAATAGGAATATACAAATTCATCCTACAATGAACTAAATGAGTTCGAATTCTATTGAACACTGAGATACAAGTATACCTAACTGATAAAATTAAACTATCTGAATTCCATTTATCAATCATAATCCAATACTAATAAAACCTATTCTATACTCATAGTCATTAATATTTAAGAATATTGAAAACAAGAGTTAATTATTAGCTAATTCTATATATAATTTAACTAATTAAAAGTACTACATGCTAATAGAGGCCTATTTCATTCTTTCTTGTTATTATTATTATTATTGAATCAATAAATTTTGATAGAATACTGTTTTTTTGTTAATTTAAGATTCAATATGTGCTTAAATGTTTGAACATTGAAAGTAGAAGTTATTCTCTAATCATAATAATAATAATAATCATATAGATTGATATAGTTTTCTATTAGAATAACGCTTATTAATTATTTGTAATCTACAGTTACATAAAAGATAAATATCAGTTATGTTGCATAATTTTGTACTTTAGTTACTATGTCAGTATCATTAGAAACTATTTATTACATTTTTTTTTTATAAATTAAAACTTTAAAGTTAATTTTTATCATTTTAATAGGATTCGATGAACATTATAAATCTATAGATGTTTACTTTGATTGATGTTAAACAATATGAACTAGTGAATGTCATTTAATCAGTTAAAATGTTATCATTTTATTTTTTTGGTAGGGTTATAAATATACATTTGTAAGGTATTAAATAGTTGAAGGTACCCTACTTGGTCTCAGTAACGTATAAGAAATATCGAGAGAATCGATTATCCCTATGGTTTTTCACAGTTTGAACCATTACTATTAAATTATTTGGATAGCAAAACATTTGTAGGACTGAAATAATTGTATTGGCTGATCACTGAATCTTACTAAGGAAGTCGCAATTAAGTCATTAATGTAAGCGTTTTGATACTTTATGAATGATACTTTGATTTTAAGTAAGTTAGAGATTCTCATCGCGATCCCATACTTAGTATTTATTATGTTCTAATTTTCAATTGTCACTAAGGTGAACATAAAATCTTAGAAAAGTAAATGCTTTCTTTGTTAGAACAAGAATTTTCTAGGAAACATGAAGCATCCTAATAGACCGGTGCGACATAAAGTAAGAGTGAAGTAGTGAAAGCACAAGTAATTACAAAGTATTTATATGAGAAACATTGGAGACTTTCTCGATTGGTCTAATGATTTGTCTAAGAATGAACCAATCAGACTGCTTCTATCTAAGCTTGATTTCAGCATAAACTTGTTAGGATTGTGTCACACTGATATTAGGCTTCCTACTGAAGAACGTCACTACTCAGCTATTTAACTGACTATTTTTATACAAGTTTTGTAGATCATGTCGATTAGACCAGTGATCACAATGTAACTTGATCCATAGAATTGGATCAACTCAAAGGATTAAGCAAACTCAGTGATTCATCAATGTATTACTTGAGTATTCGATGTTATAAAGTAATAGCTGTTTAATCACAGATAGTTTCTATTGAAAGTAGGTACAATGAATAAGTGCTTATACACATTTACCTCTCTATTCGACAGTCTAGTAAATGTATTGAAGTTCTGCCTTTTTTGTTAAAATTTGATTAGTTCATAACAGTTTACGTTGTTGACTAAACATTTTACGATGAATATATTATACTACTGTCAAATTATTAAGAATTTACGTGACAATATTTGCATGGATCATGACGTCTAACTAGAATATAAAAGACAGAGTGATACTTAGTTTTATCAAAAATGAGACATGACAGTAGATACAAAATCAATAACCTTGTCATTTGATTGTAAGTAGGTTACAAATAATATGGATCATCTTTATAAAATTATTTTGTAGTTAAGATGGAGATTTAGATTCAGTGAGATCGTTTATGATAACATCATGAAAGTTTCAGTTATCTACGAATCAATTTGTATGTGGCACTGAACATAAAACTAATCAATAATTCGAAAATCATACGTATCAATAATGCTCAAGTTAATATCAGTTCAGAATGAAAATCCATTTTGTACTAAGTGTTCAGCGTACTCATAACCACATTTATTCATAATTATGAGTAATAATTAGTGGAAAATGGTAATCTGTGATGTCAGTTGTATCGAAAATGAGACCAATTTATAGGTGACATTCCTTAGGGATAAGTCTACATCAAGTGAATGAGAAATGTGTAACTGTTAAAGTCTGAATAAGTGTTTACATTGTTTCGCAAACACCCCTATTTTGAAGATAGTTAAAATTTTTTCGATAAATTGAAGAGAGTGTACTGGTGAACAATTTCAAACTAACCTTAAACTATGGTTCTGCTTATTGCGTTGTAGCCAACGTTAATGCTAAAACCTAGTGTCAGATCAAACTACATGTTTAAAGCCTAGCCAACTGCACTAATAACACTGATAATCCATATTCTAGTCGAAGTGAATTTTAACTGTGTTTCATATACATGGCAGCCTATAGGATATTCGAAGCATCGAAATGATGGATTACTTATACATGATTCTCTTTAGTGACACACCTATTGATAATTCTATGTATGGTGATATTTAACGAATACAGATAATAACTTTCTATGCTTTACATCTAGATTGCCTTTTTTTAATAATACATCTCAGTTATCACTGGTTGTATTTTGATTAGACTCATTGAAAATGTATACGTATATACCCGCAGTTTAAACTTGTGGTTAAACATACTAGTTTTCAACTAAAACTATATTTGTCAATGCCATAGTGACCTTACAAAAAATATTTCTACATCAAGATTGACCTGATCCAGATTACTAATGATCAACTGATTCACTTTAAAGATGCAACTATCAGTTGTTGAGTGTTAACATATATGACAGCCTCAAAGTTATTCTTGCACCAGTCACTGAACAACAGGCTGAGGGTAACATAGTAACACATAAACGGTTATTCGTTTCGTAGTAGTCAGTACCTTGAACCATTAAAATAATCATACTAGTGCAATAAACCAGCGGTATTCTTTAAGTTAGCTGATAATTTGACTTTTACAAAGACGTCATCGAGATTGATTTTTCATGCTACAAATTAGTTATACTGACTGACAAATTCTAGTTTTCCATCTCACATTCCATCTTTTCAGAAACGGGAGAATATTTTTGGCCTAATCTCTTATACAGTAATCGATTAAGTGGTAAGCTTTAGTAGGAAAACGGTAAAGTTTCACACATATAATCCATAATCTCATAGGCCATGAATTCCCGACCAACATTCGATTAAGTAACTAAGTAATGTATAGAACTGGTTTGACTACGTAAACAATCAATTACTAAGTGGGAAGCAATAAAATAGTTTACAAACCATTCAACTCAATATTTATGCTTAGAATAATATGGCACCTATAATGCTGGATAAAAATGAACTAGAAAAAGTATTGGACTGTAGATTAAACTCTGTTACTGGGTGCATATAAGATCTATCTATCTATTTATCTCTTTCTTCCTCTCTCTCTCTCGATATATATATATATATATATATATATATATATATATATAAATCCGAGTCTCACCCTGTAATACACTTAGATAAGTTTAACATACCAGTTTCCACATCACAACCCCGCCCACTACTGTATTAGCCAGTTACTTGTTTTACTTACATAAAGGTGTTTTGTTTTAACGTTTTCTCATAATATAATCATTTTCTTATGCTTATAACTAAACTCTTGCATCTTTTAGGATTTTAGTTACATTAAGAAAGGTATGCAACAAGATCTTGTAATCATACAGATTTAATAAATTCAAGTACTATACATTGAACATTTATGAAGCAATCAGCCATAAACAATCAGAAACCTACAAAGTATTCACTATACTTTCAATAGCTTTATACAATATAATGTAATTGTACTGGAAATAAACTAGATGGATGAAGATTAGTTTGAATGTGTATTAGATTAGCTAGCTGGTAACAACTGAATGTTCTGAAATATGTCATGTTAACTTATGATCTAACTGTTCTATTATTTGACTCAATACTTATGTTAGTAAGATTTATAGGAAAGTATTTGTGATCATACAACAATCTATTACTGAATTGTAACTAATGAACTAAGTCGATGATGAAACGAAACTGTAATTAGAGAACAAAGATATAGAAATTGGTGAACATCTGCAATTTTCATCTAAAATGTAGTATATGTGAATGTGCCTGTTAATAATGATTAGGTAAACATACAAACAATACATTTTACAAGGAAATTAATGGTATGGATATTATGTTGACACTTTAGGGTTACAGTAAAGTAATGGAAAGAGCAAACAGAGTACTTGAAATACCCGAGTTCACTTTTTGAATAAGCCAATCATCATTTCGATTAATTAACCACTTAAGCCCATATGAATACACTAAATATGATTGAATAGTTCATTAGGAATAAAGGAGTTTTTGACAGAAGGATATAAATATTTTACATGGTAATTAAAGCCAATCATAGTTTTGTAGTGGAACTTAAGCTAGTAAGCTGCAGAAAGAGGATCAGAAAATTCATTAATGTGACTAGAAAATCTGTCAGTTAACTTTTCAAGGAATTTGAAGGGAATGCTAATTACAGTATAATTCCATCCCCCCCCCCATATAAATCATTAATAAAAACCAAGGATTTTTCCTCAGAAGTATAATCACTTCAATGTTTCTCTCTGTAAATCACATTTTAACTCAAGTCTTTCTATGGCAAAGGCATATTACAATCAGGCTTATTTTACTAACGATGCATAAACCTAGTTATGAAAGCATACATAGTCAAACCAAAATATGACATAATTGTATGAAGTTGTTGATGAGTCGTGTTGGTAGACGTTTGGGGGTCCACGTGAATACTACAATCAGTAGTTGGAGACTCCAAGTAATGTAATACAGAATGTCTCACAGTGGAGTATATGTATTTACTCTTTATCTTCTTTCAAATTGTCAACTTAAAATTGCCTTATACCTTTCCACGAAGTAATTCTTTCTTCCTGTAGCATATTTTAAACGATCACACTATTTTTAAGCATCATTAAAGTATCTCTTCCTACTACTATTACTAATATTACTAATTTGGTATTAATCTTGCTGTACTACTGAGGTGTATTACCTTGAACTGATGCAGATTTGTTACAAATTCTATGTTGTACATACATATAAGCATACTCATTGTAATACATAGAATGTATATATTACGTACAGCCTATATAATGAACATTAAATTAACTATTTACAATTTTA
Source organism: Schistosoma japonicum (assembly GCA_025215515.1). Taxonomy (NCBI): domain Eukaryota; kingdom Metazoa; phylum Platyhelminthes; class Trematoda; order Strigeidida; family Schistosomatidae; genus Schistosoma; species Schistosoma japonicum. The sequence continues at coordinate 10,057,116 of CM046067.1, read as the reverse complement.
CCTAGGGTAAATGTTTTTCAGAACTTACTTATTATAGAAAATAAGTTATGATCTAATTTCATTAAAGTATGTTGATCTTATAAATGTTCTAAATCATAAATCCGAATAGTATTATGAGATTAATTCTTAATAATTACATAATTAGTAGTATACAGAATGAATATGAAAAAAACAGTAGTGATATATTTTAAAATGTTAGCCTAAGAAGAGATTGTAAATTAACCAATCAAATACAAATTAATCGTTTATTGGTTGACTTTAAAAAAAATGAACAGAAATCAATAATGATTTGTACTTATCAATCACATATAGCAACAAAAGCTGAACAGTTTCATACCATGACAACATCAATACAAATACTTTAAATTTGTATATAAATCACCAACCTGCACTAATGTAGCCTATCAGGACTTAGTAGATTAATGGTGAACTTAATAGTATTTGACACGAATGAAAAGTATGAACACCAATGTGAAAATCAATACTTGCAACCCTGAAAACTCAGCAAAGTAGTCGCATGTAGGAAGAAACTCATATCTTAAATGTTACTTGTCAGCCACAATTTAACTTTAATCATGCTGGTGAACTGTTTAGAATCTTAGGGCTAGGCATTTTTCTAAATATCTTAACAAGTTACTTTTCATTTTAATTTGATTACTCAATAATGTCCCGAAATCGTATTGTGTACTGACGCACCTATAGTACAAATTCTACAACGTATCATGTGTAATACAGTGAACTCTAAGCAAAGACATCACGGTGGCCGGCAACATAAGTGGACTACCTACAATTTCTCCTTAGTCTAAACGTATACTATAACTGTAGTTTAATCACAGTTCAAGAATCTTGATCCACATGATCAGTATGATGACAATTTGGTATCACTAAAATGTTTTCTGAGTTTTCGTCAGGATCGTTCTGTCATCAAGAGAAAGTGACCTAATGGTGTCATTGTTGCTTTCGTGATCACCAACTGGTATGTGTACATGAGAAAAGAGTAGCCTGTTAAGACACTAGAAATCATATTGTACTAAACATACTACTAAATAAAGCTATTATTATTATCACTGTATCGAAATGATTAGCTTAGGATGCATATATAGGTAACAGAGATTAATCAATTTCTATCCATATCAATAGTTACCTTCAAGTGACTATAGTAAAAAGCCTACAATAATCTTATAACTAACCAACAGAAATTATGAATGAATGATCTATTTCATTGAATACTTTCATAGTGTATTTTATTTAAATGTATAAATATGCACAGATACTACACTAAAGGTATTTTCAACTAAACAAAAAACTATATGAAAAAAAAGAAGAGTTTTGGAATCAATTTTTTTTTTTTTGGTAACATAAAGTAATGACGTACTGGTTTTCTTAAACGAATAGTTAGTTCTTTTTCTTCAAATACGTAACAATACAATTTTTAAATGAATTGCAAAAATGTGAATTTCGTATGTAATTCACATTTTACATTGAATAGTTTATTCATGAATACGTTGTAATTTAACGATACCGCTCAATTTTATTGTTGTCAAGTCATTCAATTGTCAATGTCTTCATAATTCATATGATTAAAATAGATTTTGAAGTTAAGATAAAAAAACAAAAAAAAAAAACGAAACTGAAATAAACGTTTACTTATCCATTGAAATGATCTATTTATAATGCTGATATGAATATTAATATTGATTTCATTTGTATATACGAATTAAAAGATTCTATGTTGTTGAAGATCTGCTGAAATTAAATAGATTCTATGGTTTAATTCAAACTGTTTAACAAGAATATTTTCATTCTTAGTTCATAATGAGAAGACATAAAGTGTAATTTGAGCATTTATTCTTTAGAATAGACAACATTATACGAATTAGTCAATCGGATGAATGAAGTGAATGAGTTCTTAATCACGTAAGACAATGGGAATTCGATTTCATATATGCTGATCATTGACAAATAATCAGCTTCTTGGAGTAACTCTGTTTGTTTACTTTCTTTCTTCACTTGATAAGTAGCTAAATGTAATGAGATAGAAGTTTTTTGTTTATCGTTGTATGTTTGATGAGTTGCATAAATATTTCGTTACATGGTTTGATGTTTCTAACAGACATTTAGTATGCTGAAATATACGATAGAAGATAAGCAATGCTGAAAACGATCTTGATATTCATTAACTAATTATGGTCGATGTAGGCATGGGTAGTCTAAATCAGTAGGTCATTTCGAATATTTGATGAAAACATAAAATCTTATGAAGTCACATTTCCTACAAAGTTTACTTTGGAAGCGACAAGATTTTAGTGTTCAAATGCTATCACAATCGATCATTTTTACTGTACAATCCTTGTAGATAGTTTTCCTTTCTTAATTGGAAAGTAATTTCAATCCTATATGTTATTCAATATAACCGTTTGAATTTTACATAGCAACTTAATAGTTGCTCTCATGATTCTGAGTTTCATGGCAGTATAGGTTAATTCATCTGTTGATAAGCCAAATTTAGACTCTAGCAAATTATGCTTCCCGGCATGTCGTCCATTATTACTTAGGAAACATTTACACTTCACGGTACTGTGTAATTACGTCATCACCATAAGTTCAATTATTAAAAAAACCATATATGTTGAATTTATAGGTATGTAAGTTTCCAAATCAATTTAAGTAGGCGAACTGTCTTGAATTTTCTGAGTAATATTTGAAAAGGTTGTAGATGATAGATTTAGGTGAATCGAATGCTAGGAAGAAACTGGTGATTTTCAGTGGCTTAACCGGAATCCATTTCTGCTGTAAGCTATAATTAATTATAACGCTTTACTACTTAAATATGTATTTAAGTAATGTTTACTTTTCTAACTAGTAATTAGGATTTTATTCTGTGGTTTTCTACATTAAGCTACTAGGATAATATTACAGACAGTATTAGAACTCGACGTACATCTACAAGAATAAGGAATGTCTTATTCTTCTGTTTTGATTATTTGTGCAATAACATGACCTCTATCGTTCTCATACTTAATCAATGATAGCAATTTACATATTAACTACATCTTTTATCTGTTGTATTAACTACTATTTAGCATTTAATAAGTTATACTTGACGTAACTTACCAATTTTTGGGAAGTTTGCTATAACTGCTGGTGCTTTTCATGGTGGTGATAATAAAAGTACATTTCCGGGATGTAAACTTAGTGTAATATTTACAGATTGATCATCGTCATACTATATCATAAACAGATGGAAGTGGAAATTCTACAGTTTAACGTCAACCAACCAACTAGTGCACATGGATAAGCGTTCAATGTAAGACCTAATGATCCTGAGTTAGATTCCATTTCGACATTGAGAGTGTACGCTATTGATAATTTCTATACTAAGATCAGTGTTTTCTAGTTTTCATTGGTACCTAATCAACATCAATCAGCTATAATTGTTCCTTAATCAATAATCAGTAACTTTTAAAGAGCAAATAATATTACTAGAGTAAAAATAAATAAAATTCTCCAATTAGATTAATATGAGGTTAAGGAATTTTCAAATCCCTAACTGTTGACAAACTGTTCAGTTAGATAGAAAGCCTTTAAGTTAATGAATAACAGGTGATTTCAGATTCTTGTATTATGTGCTTGTGGACACAATGATATATATATATATATGAAAATAGTAAAACATTTATAAACACAGAAAGTTAGTGGTTATAGCAACTTAGAAGCTTTTAGTATTTAAAGCTGAACACATTGAGTTTTAGTGTCTGTGTTATCATCAACTGTGAGAAACGGATTCATTCAATTTATGGGTAACAAATAGGATTAAATTTTAGTAGTAGATAATACTGTTAGCTGCAATTTAACTTCACTATAAACATATGAATACTGTCTATTAACTCATCACCATGTAATTACTACTTTTAAACACAGATATAAGTAACGATAAAATCTTTCAAAGCATTAGTACAAATATACGATGATTAGAAATTAACTGAATAATAAGTTGTTCTTACTTTAAAGAAGATGAAAAATAGTAAATTATTCACATTCACTTGTTTTACGGTGTCATGTAGATAGACAGCGGCAACCTTTGTTACAAACTGTGTTGAAACACTTGATAATTACGTTCAAGTTTGAAGTTTTCATGTTACGGATGAACTGTTAGACAGTAGTTTCATACTAGTATGGGATTTCTCATTAACTTATGTTCACCCAAGTCCTTTGAATTTTGTGCTGAGTACTGAAATTTTAAACTTTTAAATGGTCATTCAGTGGTTTAGTACACTTAATTCGCGACATATTGCACTAACAGTGTAGTTTATTCTTGCTGCTAGTAAGGCAGTTATCAACCAATGAAATAAAATGAGGTTGATCAAAATATCGTGTATTGACTAAAGTAGGAAATGTGAATCACTGGATGCTGGCATAGAGGTCCAAATCATTAGTGGTACAGTAAAATTGCAAACACTATACATAAATAAACTTCCTCAATCATCCAAATAACCAGAACAAAACGCTCTTTTGGCGTCGATTTTATCGAAAATTAAAACTAAAAATTCACACCGTAGGCATCTCATCATTACCAAGTTTATTATTCAGGATATAAATCAGGAATCGTAGTCGAAATTACGTCTCTTATGTTAGAAATGTGAATTTGCGTGAGGTTTCAGTGTGAGAAATAAGTGTAATAATAAGAATAGTGGACGAGTGAAATCCTCTACCACAAAACACGTAACTGCTGCTAAATATGTGAGCATGTTTAAAAAGAGGTTGTATCAGCAGGATGACTTGTATTTCCAAGACGAAGATGGGGAATCCAAAATTCTTCTGTAATCACATTAAAACTAACCTAAACGAGTCAAATCGTATGAGGCTAGAGAATACAACGTGAAAAGTATTGGGAATAATGTGTTGTAACGTACATCTTTGTAACACTGTTCATATTTTTCGTATTATATCGTTTTATCCATCGATTATTGACGTCTTTTAGATCTTACAATGCATTTAGTCTCACCACTGCATTACTTTCTCCTCTGTCTCATAGCACTGTTGAGGTTGATTTCAACACATTGAATGCGAATTAATGTTAGAAACAACTATTCTTCAGTGAAGTGCTTCAGATAATTTAGATCGAATAATGATTTAGCGTTAACAGTATGATTTAGAATTATTATTTAATGTTATAAATTTGTTGTAAGGTATATAGTTCAAGTTATATATAAGGCTATAAGTGAATTCACTGACGAAATACTATTTGCGTAATAGTTGTATTATCATTTTTTTATTAGGTTTATGCACCGTTAATAAAAGAAGCCTGATTACAATATGCCTTTACCATAGAAAACTTGAGTTAAATGAAATTTATAGTGACAACCATATGTAGTAATGGCGTATGCTTGGAATCCACTGTGATGTACATCCATCTGTGCATAAATCATTCCCCCCCTATCTTAAATGTTTGTTTCGGTGGAGGTATATTGTAATGAGTATTCATTTCATATTCATTGTAAAAGTGAGATGAAAAATTTTTCAGTCACACAAATCAATTTCCTTGTTGTCGTTTCTTTAGTTTAACAGAATTAATACAAATACGAAACTATAATTCGTTTGAATTACTTTGCAAAATGTTTACATCTTTTGTAACACAGTAGGTATTTTACCGATCATTTGTTCAGTTATAAATAGTGTACTCATTTAGACATAAAGTGATTAATTAATCAAAACGATAATTGACTCATTGGTAAAGTAGTCGAGGACATTTCAAGTAACGTGTTTGATTGTTCCTAGCTGTTTGTTTAAGTAAGTTGCATATTACTATTGTACGATCTTAGTTACTGTAATAAACTGAGATCTAATCGTCTTCTAAATCGAATGTATGTTGTATTTTAGCAAATCTTAAACTTGGAATACAATCATTCTAACTTTGATTAACTTATCCAAATGGCATCAATTCATAGTGGTGAGGGGAGGAGAGAGGAGGGGATGTATTTTTAATTACATTTTCCAATCAATAGATGTGGCTTGGTGACTAATTGTAACCACAGTGTTTATGAATTTCAATTTCAAAGCATATATTAGCGAAATATTACTGTATTTAGTAAACTGTCCATTTCTATATCAGTCGATTAAAAACTATTAATAACAATGCGGATTGACTTGATAATAAAAAATCTACTGAACTGAAAGACTAAACAAAATCTAGAGATATACTCTAGGAGTTTTTTCTTTACACTCCCAAGCGTATGACCGTCATTATAGACTAGAAGTGTAGGTAATAAACATACCAAATTATTAATTCCTTCTATATAAAATGTATACAATACGCAAATAAGTCAATTTCGTTTCTATTTTACTTCATTTATTGTACAGTTGTAGAGGCTACACTTACCCCCCACCCCCCTTTCCACATAATAATAGACTTAATGTCTAAAATGATGTTAGTATGCTTGTTCGATATGTGATTGAACTTGACTACCACGATATACAAACTTTTAACTTCTGATTTCATTGATTTGATTACTTGTTGGGTTATGTCGGCTACAATACGATTACTATCAAAATCATCATTACTGACGTTTTTATTATACTTATATACTATTATCCTCAAACGTGTCATGAATCAGATAATAATACGAAGATTAATTAGCGTATAGAAACTATATTATTTACTGAACTAAACATAATGATAAATTCGACTTGGATTACTTTATTATCAAATAGTATCAGAGAGACTACTAGTAGTTGGTTGTGTGAATAATAAATTAAATGACAGTATAATAAGTTCTAGTGAAAAGTCGGGACTGGTGGATTCCAGGCTTATCTGAAGTGAGACAGTTATCACAGACGACAATCGATGATTGTCGCGCTATATCACAAATTGATGGAAGTGCGAATTATACCAACGGCAGCCGCCCCAGTGGTGTAGATAGATAAGGTATTCGCTAACCTGAAGGCATGGGGATTCAACTCCTCTGAAGAAGCGAGGATATACACTGATGAAAAGCAGCTGTATTGGGTTGAAACAACTGTCCAGTGCTCTCTAGTTTTCTACATGGTGTCCTACCAACATCAGTCTGCGACAAATCTAATTAACTGAATAATTATTAGCTTGTTCCATCTACCTTAAATTCGATCGGTTCGTCACTAACACTTGTCTTGTCAGTCAGTCCAGTTACAATGTAGAAATCGGTACATGCGTACATCAGTTCAATTTGTCATGCCCCGATTAACGAATAGAGAATTAAATTTTTGTACCAAATCCCTAGAGTAAAGGAGGTAGTAAAACAGTTAATAATAATGGAAAGGAATAGATATCAGGAGATAGGATTTAAGGAAATATAATTCGGTAAAAAGAATATCATGATAAATTCAGGAACTTAGAATTCAGAGGAAGACAAGGAGTGGATGCACCTGCACCAATGCGAACGATTTTGAGCTATATCACCTAGGGTCTCTAACCATTTGTTACGATCATCATGCGGACCCCAGCCAGGTAGTCTGCACCTATTAACATGGCTCAACCCAATTGTCAGTGACTTCATGGACTGATGCCATGTTTTCATTTGGCCGCCTCTAGCATTCTTCTAGCCTACTCTTACACCAGACAATAGTGATCGTCAAGGTAGGCAGTGATCAGGCATATGTAACATATGTCCTAACCACCTCAGATGATGAGGATTTACTAATTTATAAATAGACTCACCGTACTTACCTAGTACTCTTTTCTTATGCCACCTATTGCTTACTCGGTGGTGCCTTGCAAACTTTAACTCATTATTTAATATTTATATCGTTATTAGCCGTATTATAAATTGATTGTTTAATTTGTATATATCATTACGAAGAGTGAACTTGATAATTTCAAATAAATTGAACATTGGATGGGTTATCTATACAAATGAGTGATATACACACAGATTTGTATTATTTCAATGAGTAGAAATTAAAATCTCTGACGTTTCGTGGCTTAATGTAAGTCGCTTCTTCACGGAATAAAGAAATAACCGAATTAGCTTAACGCAAGTTTAAATAATGCACAATGGAACAAACCAAAATAAGTTCGTACAATCAAAATACAAGTCTGACCATGTTATGTTGAGTCATTCGGGTCAAGGTGATTTAAATTGAGAAATACGTGTATAAGCTGGTGTGATGTGAATGGATATGAAAAATATGTGAAATAACGACAAAATTGTATGTATGTTAACATGAATGAAATTTGATGCAGTTTAATTATGTTCACCTAGATAGAAAGTTCATGTTGGATGAATAGTAAGGACTTCGTTTTTGTTAAGTGCAGTTGTATTCAGTAATACGGGAAGCACTTTAGCTGGATATAATTGTACTCAAATTAATGAAATTTTCTTAGTAATATTCCTACAAAACAGTGATAGGCAACTCCTGAAGAACTAATAAACCTTTTTTAAAACCTCTAAACATAAAGAAGTTTCACTAGTTTCTTTACGAAATACGTTTAATTTATGCAACCCAACTGCTCACTGGTTAGATCAAATGGACACAAAATTCACCCAATAAGCGTTTTTCCATGAAATCTGAAGGTTTTTACATCTGTCACACCAGGATCCAGTTCTAAAAAGTCTTATACTTAAACAATACCTCTATCTATTAATGCTTTCTGGTTATCAATGGTTGATTAATTCAAGTAAATTTGTCATATCAAATTCGTAAATAACACATACATATTAGTTCCTATATCAAACTGTTTAATAATATAATTGAAAATGAATCGTACTAATATGAACAGACTCATTTATAGTGATTATCAATCGTTTGAATGAAAAGTTTTTAGAGTGACAAATTTCATAAAGTCTCCTAATAAGTAGATTACTAAGTAATTCCATTTGTTGATTAGCCTGTTTTCTCTAGTGGAGCATTCGTTACGAAGCAAAATATTTTGGTAAGCTTCGTCGTCGACTCGCTTGCCCACTTCTTCCCAAATACCTTTCATTTTCTTCACAACAGCCTCCGATTTGCGGTACGGTCTCGTTTTTGGTTTTCGTCTCAAACGTTGGTTTAGAGGATTCCAGATCAGCTCTTGACTTGTGACAAAGTACAGTAATATCCCAAATGTGTATCCGATACATGTTCACAATTTATTCGCACAATTTCGTTATCAAATCTAAGTTGATGTGTTTTGTACAATAGTACGTTGTTACTGACAGCATCTGAATAACAGAACTGCTACATCCTACACAGACAACTGTTTATAAACACCCACATCCTTCGAATGATACTCTTCGTAATTCTACAACTTTATCCTTCATACAAGTGAACTATCATGATGTTCATATTGATAATCCTGCCTGTCAGTGTTCACCGTTAGTTATTTTGAGTTTCAGATTTCCATCGATTGTAGAAATTTTCACCGTATGTCACGTTGCCCTGCCTTGTCAATGCATATCAGATCAGGTTGTACATATTTACCAATGGTGCTACTATGTAGTTGCATGAAAGTTTCCATGTCTTGTGGAGCTTCTTCATCGAGTCAAATGTGATAAGGTTAGAGTTTGGAGTGCTGTATCTTAACATCTATCATTTTGGTCTGTGCATGCTGAGGCCTACTGCAGAAAGTGCTGATACATCGTCCATCTTCATTTGCATTTATTGCTAGTTGTGGAATAGAAAAGATATATTATCTGCTTTATTCAAATAGTCTAGCTTAATCCAAGCTCTTCACGATATCCCATTCTTTCCCAGAGATGGTGACGTTATCATAGTCCAGTCAGCAATCAGAAAAAAGAGAAGGAACATGACTGTGTAACCCTGTATGACACCGGTCTTCACTGCGAAATGATTTGTTTTTTGCTCTCTATACGCGAGTTTGAAATGTGGTTCGTCATAAGAATTCGTTATAACATTGACTATCATCCTAAGTACATCATAGTGTCGACGAAAATTCCATGAAATTCTTCTGTTCATGCTACTAAATGCCTTCTCAAGTAAATCGATATTAAGCAATGAAGTTTAATGTAATTGATTGTTCAACAGTGATCTACAGTGTGACTATTTTGCCGGTTCAATATTGATCCCAAGGAAATTCGACCTGTTGTTCTGTAAGTCAAGTGTTTACTGAATCTTGCAATTGGTTCGACAACACTAGATTGAAGGCGTAATTTCATAAATGTAGGTTATCGAAGAATACTACATTGGTATTTTTTAAATATTATTACAGAGTATTATTTGTCGAACTCAGTAATGATCCTACTTTGATATCTGCTTACATTATCGTTAGAACTTAGTTTTCTAGAATGACAATCATGAAATCACACAAAGAGAAGTTACTGTTGATAGTAATAGAAATGTATAGCATTAACTAGCACTTTGTTCATAAGAAATCAAGATATCAATCTAACATACCATCCTAAGTGATATACATACATTTGTAAGTGTCCATAATGTGAGTTATTCTAAGCATTATGATTAGTGTAAGTCATTATTATGTAACCAATCGAAAAGTGATTACAACAAAGGGATATATAGGTAGACATGTAACTAATCACATGTATAATAATGTGCATTGATAATAACCTATAAATAATAGTCATAATGACTAAATATACAAAATTGCAACAAAGAAATTTATGATCAGAATGTATAATTATTGGAATTCACTATATTTTCTATAACCAGTAACTACAAGAATACTCAGTGACAAGTAGTAGTCATGTTGAGACAACAATTTTATACTTGTCATTAGCATATCCTTACAATGACCTTATTCAATATTTCGTATAATCATACTACTACTACTACTACTACTACTACTAATAATAATAATAATAATAATAATAATAACCATAGCAACAATAATAGTAATAATAATAATAATAATGATCTTATTGTGCTTATAAACACAATTTATTGACAAGATAATTATAACATTAACATTGAATATTTTCATTATTTCTAAATGATTTAAAAAAATATGAATAATAATAAACCGATTCAATGTACTAGTTTTATAAACAAACAAAAAAAATTATAATTTACCAATGAACACATTGAATGGCATAGATACAAAGTGAATTGTAATCAGCATATATTCACGATTATGTTACATTACATTAAGTTTTATCATTGAAAGTAATAACATTATAACATTATTACTATGGATACTAATTAATTAATTAATTGATTCATTCATTCATTCCTTCATTGATTAAGAACACAATCATATTTATTACAAAAAAAGAAAAAAAAAGGAGAAATAAGCATAAAGATACAACTGAATTGGATTATTACTCTTATTACTATTATTATTATTATAATTCTGTATAGTTTCCTAATGAATAATGCATAGAAGACAAACTAATCAAAGTTTCAATGTTTCAAATATGCATCGGTAAATTATTATTTATTATTGTATGTTTAATGTTAATGAGTATTGTACTTCATGTATACATGATAATTACAATCTTATGTAGTTATACATAGATGATCTTTTTTTAAATATTACTAATTACGTCATATTTTATAAGATAAATGAATAACATGACATTTTTGCATAAGTCACTTACAAATTATAAGTAGTATCATAATGGTTAAATTTTTGATTACATTCAAAGTTATAGAAATAAAATGATTCTATGTATATTTATAATGTATATTGACTAATCAGTTGTGGTAACCAATTTCAGGTTTATGTAATGCTTAATGTTGGATTGAATTCCCCCCCCCACACACACACAAACTCCTCCTTCGATTGAAATGTAATCTGAAGAACTTCATGTTACTTGAACCATGTTAAAATACTGTTTGTTTGATTAAAAGTAGCCGAGAAGAAACGTTGAGCTATGTAGAATTTGCCCTAGTTAGTGATATTCATTACATTGAAGTTCAAGTTTATACATTCTGGGAAGTTACCGCTGATCTATGTATATCAGAATGCTTTTAGAATGTAACATTCACCCGATTATTTACTGCCGGCTGCACTTCAGCTATCTGATATGAATACATATGACAAAGTTTACAGATAAATTTTTATATAACTCATTTGTTTCGAATTTTCAAACTTAGCTCTAAACTATGGTTTTATTCTTGAATTCTTTGTAAAACACCTGAGGAAATGACACAAAGTTCTACTAATGTCCAACTAGTTCAAAGCAGAGTGTCGTACTCATTATAACTATTGCTTCTACACAATTCACTTTATACATTTAGTTCGCAGATACAAACAATTCATCTTTTGTTTGCCTAGTTTACTTCACAAGCACCATTAATACTAAACTATAGGCGAAAATCAACTGACTTTTTAGAATAAAATTATATGTTTATGGCATATTATTCACATAATCAACATTAACTACGAATTATATGTAATAAAAATCTCCTCAAATGAACAGAAGCTGTTTCGGAGAATCAAAGTATACGCATTTTGTAAGGAAATGTAGCTACATAGATATGGATTCACAAGTTACTGTTTTAAGTTTTGGGTTAAGCTTAGGGTTATTCCATACAAACAGTACTGAAGTGATTGTTACTTAGCCAAAATACAGTCTTGGGCTAACCTAGAGCAATTCATAAATCTTATAAACATGTTACAAACATTTAGATACTACTTGTTTTCAATAGCCTATTCTATTGAGATTGATTAAATGATTCATTGATTGTGATAACTTCTTTTTTCTAGCAGGTCAGTAAATCATTTGAGTTAATCTATATTCTTATTGACTTACCAGTACATCATTAGGTTACTTTGTGATATCTACGTGAATACGTACTGCATCATTCATCTTTATTAAGTAGTAATTAGGTAAACTTTCTAAACACGATTATATCTCTATTGAATTCTTAGTATCTTTGTAATTTATTAACTGACGTCTTTTTTCATTCTTTAATTTTATTGTTGCTACTAAACTTGTCATTCATATCTTGTTACGATGGATTATACCCTGTTAACCATGTCTACAGTAAATCTTGCTCATTACCAATTATTCTTAGTAACACAATACGTCTTATAGGAAGTAACTATTATGTATTTATGGAATGTTAATGTTTTCCATATTTATATATTTGATCTTTCAAAATTTATGGACTATTCTTTATCATCATTTATTTCTATGTTTGAAAGCACTTGTATCTTTCTTTCGATATGTTATGAACTGTAATTTATCATTCTCTGTTGCTATATGTGATACCTGAACAGAGTGCCTCTATTAAAGTGTAGTTCACAAATATCCAAGTGCTTTCAGCTGACGAGTGTCAAACGAGACAAGACTTACATACTGTATTATACTTGCTATCCGAAATGTAACTTACTTTAAAACCTAATTATAAATGAAATCATTTCATTAATTCATGAGGTTCAAGGAAGATCATTGCAGTTCAACCTTCTCTGGTGTGATACAGTTACTCACCGATGATCAAGTACATACAGTACTAGTTGATTGAAGTAAGAAATGTAATCTACTGAATGTCTGGGGAAATATCTAACAATTAATCGTCTCCTGTTAAAAAACACATGAATTTTCCTTGCCTGTATCCCATGATAGAGTGATGACTGTACAAGTATGTATAATCTTATGTTGAAACATAACAGATGTATAGTAGCGTTTCCTTGTTAATCAATAATTTTATACTCGTAGGTCAGTTCATGGTATCAAATTCAATAAACAGCATTTACACAGTTTTATATCATCGTGATATTTAACCATATTGAAATTTAGTTAAACACTTATCATCATTAGTAATGAATACTGAACATGTACTGTATCATTCAAACTAGTCAGAAATGTATATGAATGATCAAGTACTTGTAGCAGTACTTGTAGTCTGTGACTGGAGCAATCAGTTTTATAAGTTTTTTCTACGTTATTTCGCTTTACTAATAAGAATAAATAAAAGAATAAATCTAGTCAAATGAAATACTATAAAATGTAGGCTATGAAAGCAAAGAAATCGAAACTCAGTGATACAACAACACCAACGCTTAATGTGAGCAACTATAAACCATGCAAAAAAAATCAATATATTTATATGATTTTATACTACTTATTGGAGTAGTTGAAACTATAGGTAAGGCATACGTCATCATATTCATTATTATTCAATTAAATATACTAATGAAGCCCAAATCACAATCTACTTCAGATTGCAAAGAAACTTTAGTTATTCACAATTTTGAGTTGTACATACAGTTTATCAGATCACTTTATTATCTTCACCATAAACTCAATTTAGAGTTTGTTTTATCGGGTTTACTTTTTTCTTTTTGCATAATTTTCTGTTTCTTTTTTCTTATCTTATTCCTAACTCTATTTACATTTTACCATGAATATAAATAGTTTAATAGGAATTATCATTGTCATTACAATTACGATTATCATCTTATTGTTATAAAAAACTGTCATCATTTAGATTTTCTCGAATTTTGTTCATGCATCTTCACTTTGAACCTGACGGTGATTTCACTTTACTAATTACGCAACCTTCATTTTTGTCAATTTCTGTCTATTCAAATAATAACTGATGATAATTGAATTTTGAATGTTAATTAGAAGCAATATATATTAGTGATTAGTGTTAATTGAACATCATGAATTAGTCTGCTTAAGATACCCAGTGATAACCTAGAAAGCATAGAACAGCTGTTTCGTTCAAGCATGGGACTCTTCAGAAGAGCATATCTGCGGCCCCACCAGGGATCGAAACCAGTAACTCATTAGTCCTGTGAATCAGTGATATAATAATAATAAAGCAATCCTGCATACCAATAAGTAGTATAAAGTGACATTCAAATTTACTGTTGGATACTCTCAGATGAACAATACAGATATTAATTCATGGCATATATCAAATGCAAATGAAGATAGATAGTGTATCAACAACCTCTGTACCAGCAGGTTTTATCACACACAAGCCGTAAAGTCAGATATTTGGCACAACATAGTGCGTATTAACTAAATTATACTTTATTTGATAAAAAGCTTCCATACAATTACATGGTAGCACCATTGATAAATATGTACAACCTGATCTGATGTAATTGTAAAGATATGCATTGACAACGCACGGCAACGTGAGACAAGATGAGAATTTCCAAAATCAATGGAAATCTGGAACTCAAAATAACTAACGGTGGACACTGACAGGAAGGATTATCAATATGAACATCATGATAGTTCTCTTGTATGAAGGATAAAGTTGTAGAATTTCGAAGAGCATCATTCGAATGTTGTGGGTGTTTATAAACAGTTGTCTGTGTGGGATGTAGCAGTTCTGTTATTCAGATACTGTCAGTAACAACGTACTATGATAGAGAACACATTAACTTTGATTTGCTGACGAAATTGTGCGAATAAATTGTGAACATGTATAGGATACACATTTGGGATATTACTAAACTGTGTTACCAGTCAACGTTTAATCTGGAATCTTCTATGCGATTAATCTCTAACGAATATTAATAGCTTAACAAAATACCCTTTCGTTTACTGTTTTTGCATTCCCAACGGTATTTTTTCACTTTGTTGACGTTTTTTTAAAAAAAATTCATTCATTTTGTGGTCATCATAATCAACATTTCATGTTAAAATGTCAATAATCATTCAATGTTCTATGTTACATGCTTAAATGTAATTCATTGTAAGAACTATTATTAAAACAAACTACTTAATTGTATAATATCTATTCTGTATATCGAATTTAAAAGGTGAACATTATGTTATTCAAATGAATGTACACACTTACAAATCTATGAATATGCATCAATCAAACATCATGACCAAAATCATCAGTATCAACATCATCATTGAATGACTATGACGCCTAGTAACAGTAATAATAATAATAATAATAATAATAATAATAATAATAATATGGATGAAAATTACAATAAAAATGACAAACATTTACTACTTTAAAAATAAACAATAATTAGATATGACCGATTGAAATTGTAAACAATGAGAAACAATATAAAGAATTTTCAATGAATTTTAATGGTAGTTAAACATTTTAATGAAGAAGAATATTTCGATTTTACCCTTAACAAAAGTGAAATGTACACAATTTTGTACAATCGACATCTTTTATGAAGTGAATTCTGTTGTTTAGATAACGTTGAAGATCACTGGTTTAGATGATGACTTTTTAGTTGTTCTATGTTTTCTCTGCATTCATTTCTGTTATAGGTAACATAATTAGGGATTAATTCACTTAAAACTAACTTGTGTAGTTAATACAGAAGAGTTTAATCAGTTTAATTCATTGAGTCGATTGTTGTCTTAAGGGGTTTTATCTGCTTAATTTATCTTTGTATTCATGTTAATTCACCTATTTACCTGATGTATAGTCAAATGATTCAATAAGCATTTCTACACAGATTGATGTAATGTGTCTATAACTATATCCCTAGTAGATTGACGCTTTTATAACGAGACAAAGAATAGGGAATGATAACCTTGGTGTCTAATTATCATAGTAACAGGACCTCTTTACTACTAAGTTCCATGTGTTAAACATCTAGTAACTATGATGTTCGTATTGTCTAAATTTCATATTTTTACAAACCCCTTACTGTCTATCATGAGTTGTCGTAATTCTACTATAGGCCTATTATCATGATTTCTAAATATAACTTCCTTAATTCAATCATTAATTCATTTTATAATTTTCACTACTGTTTGGTACAGTATGTGATGAATAAAAGACTTTGACCTTACTTAATGAAAGCCTTTGCATCGTCTCCTACATACTGGTGTTTTTCTATAGCTCTCTACATCTAAGTAAGTTTTTAGTCTTTTAGGAACCATTTCAACGTATCAGTGCCTCTGTCCTTAGGTCATAATTATTGTACAAGTTCCATTCGTCAGCTTAGTCGTAAAGCCAGTATTCACTTATTCTAATCACCTTATATCATACCTTCCCACCAGTGCATCCAAGGTCATTTCACACACGAATAAGGTATTTCTGGAAATTCTATCAAAATTTGCTAAAGCAGAAGTTTACCTTTTTTCTAAACGATTCCTTAGCAATGATTGTGTTCGAGGGCATATAGATGGATGAAAGAGACATCTGTTTTACTCAACGTGAAAAATGTAGAAGTCTGTGCAATTTATGTGTTTTAGATAATAATATGCTCTTCATATATCCTGTGAATTATTTTAATTCTTAAGTACATTCTGATTCTAGTGGTAACTTATGTGACGTTTTTCACATAAGGTAAAACGATCTGTTTCCCGTTATCGGAGGATGGTTTAACTCCCGTGCATTGACTCGTTGGTGAGTATAGTTAAAAGAGAAGGGGGTTGAAGCGGGGGAGGAAAAAGACTGACCTTCTATACGAAGTTATTCTATGAAATACTTTTCTCTGAGATATTAGAATCTTTTAGTATATACTTTGAAATTGGTAATATATTCACTAATTTTATAATCAAAAAAATGCTATTGTGATCCATAGTTGTATAGAATCTTCTTTGAAGTTACTAGTGTATCCTGATAAGTTGAAGTTCCTGAAGATACATTTTTCGGGAAATTTTAAATGATTTCTAACACTGTTGTTGATATTAAAACATACATTAATACATCATTCACAATGAAACCTTTGTGGATCAATGGGATATAACAGAAACTAATAGCATTTACAATGTTTAAAATAAAAAATCTATTTCATGACTATTACTTTATATTTGGACTAGAGGTATAATCCAATTTGCAATAATAATCATGGAGTAGCAACCAATGTTATGTCTATGTATTCCTTCGTAATGAACAAATCTTACTGATTAAGGTACAATTCCGTTAATATACAGTCTGTGTAAATCAACACCATATTCATTACGTGTTGATGTTAGGTGAGTGGAGGTTGTTGACAAGTAACCGTGTTTGACTTATGGTTTTAATCTAGTTTTAACTCGCAAACATTGTGCATTTTTAATTTTGTGTTATGGATCTTATTTGATATGCTCTGACTTCCAAAGTGTGAAGAAAAATCATAATCTCATATTCACTGAAACTTATGATTAAAAATCTTCTAAGGCTCGCCTAGGCCATCACGATATCCAGGACCCGATGATATTACAAACTTTCTTTGTAAGAAATGCCCTATTTTTCTGAATGATATCTTTAAAGTGTCTTTTCCAAGGAATTTTGTGTTAAAAGAATGGAAGTAATTAAATGAAATACCTAAATCAAGAAACGTGTCCACTAGTGAGAATGTTAAGTCTAAACCCACAGCTAGAACCTCACCTCTTCTCAAGAACAACAGAAATACTTTTATAACATTAGTTGTTGCCCTCATTAACCCATATCCATTTGTATACAGATGTACTTGGATACGGCAACTGTCTTAAATCATAATATATAGAGCTTAGTTCAGTAAGAAGTGAGAAGTACGTCTGAAGTACGTTCCTTGATTTTACTTCTGCCTTTACTCTTGTTTCTAGATTTGTATTACTTAGCAAGTTTGTAAATATTAGCACAGAATCCTGGTGATCAATTGGCTATATTTTTATTTTTATTGAAGAGATCAATTTACTGTATATACAGGGAAGTACTTCACTCATCAACTAAAAGAAGTTGGTGTACTGAAATATGTTGCTATTTCGTTTTTTCCTTTTCTCGTTTTTATTACATGACCCTACTTCATTTAAAATAAATACCTTTATTACGTATACAAATGATCTTATTATTCGAATGCTTATTTTATCATCCTTGAACTGTTCTGAAATGAATGTTTTCTTATTGAATATTGAACAGTAGTCTAGTGTGAATGGTCTTTCGCCTAATATCTTCATACTGTTTATTTCAGTTTAATATATGTAAGTAACCTAACAGCACGTTTTCTGAACAATACGAGTTTCTGTAATCAAGACCACATTGAATGTTACCTATCCTGGCATGAAATTTACTTCAGATTTATCTCAATCTTCACATGTTCTGTTAATATCAAAGAAAGTTTTTCATTCAACTTATTATGCAAACAGACTAAGTAGCTTTGATATTGCCAAACACCTTTTATTGGAATTTGTTAGCTCTTACATATTACTCATTATTTTATACTGTTCCCTATTTTTTTCTCAGATGTTTGAGAAAATACTGCATGGTGGACTGTAAAGTTTTGAAAGCTATTAATAGAGTATGTGATGACATCTTTGATGTTGTTATGAATACGTTTGTCGATGATCATTTAGACTCCTGCGAACGATTATGTAATATTATCCTATCAGATGTAGATCACCCTCTTCAATCACATCTTTCAAACTGTAAATCTTCTTGGAGAACGAGGTGCAGCTATATTAAGATTCATGCACATATGAAAGAGTATAGAAGCCCCACTATTCCGTGCTTAGCACATCTTCTATAAGATAAGAAAGTTATAAAAGCCGATCTAATTAAAAGTCTGTACTTTAAAATTACAGGTTATGACAGGTTACGACTCCTGTTTCTTGAGTAAACTTCACCTGAAATCTAATATGTAGACACATATATTATCTCTCTTATTTTAGTTTAAGCTGAAATAGTTGCTATAGATATATATACAGCTGTATTTCATTACACGTGTACATGGAAACAGAGTAATTTGTTGAATTACTATTTGCTGAGTATTCAAATTGTACTATTATTATTATTGAAGAAACGAAATAATGTTCCAATCGGATTTGGATTTGGGATGCAGTCACTCGACTCTATTAGGACTTAGATATTTGCAGTAGCAACCTGAACAGTTCAACTTCAATGTTCTTAAGGAAGAAGCAAGTTGATTCGAGTATCAATGCTATATGGTGTGCTGTGAATCAAATCAACAAAGAATCTCGAGAAATCTTACGAAATATTTTGTAGTTACTTTCAGTAAATATAAGTAGCTTATTATTTCAACTAAAATTTTCTTGTTAATTTGCATTCAGCCATTAAAATGTTAAACTTTGAACAAAATCACAATACTGGATAACAATAATCATACTTTGGTGGTAGAAACTGTTAACTGGTCAGTCCCGGTTAAAATCGCTTCGTCGTACCTGTAGTCAATCTACCTTGAAATTAGTCACTGACGAGCAAGTAATTTTCATGAAAATCATTTCAGTTAGTTAATCTTTCTCAGTCGTTTGGTTAATCTGAGAATGATAAAAGCTAATTGGTATAACTAACAGAATTCAAACCTGGAATCATTTAGACTAATCACTTATTACCTGTTTTTCTTAAAGGTAGAAATCATTTATATCCTCTTTATTTCACAAGTGTTAAATCAGCTTGTTCTATTAGCCTTGGATTTGATTGACAGATATCATGGATATTGTTGTCTTCATTTCCGTTGACTGTCTTTTCCAGTTAATAGTTTCTATATAAGGTCGCAGATTGCACGTATATCAATTTTCCTATTGACTATTAATTAATCTGAGTATTGTACTTTTAGACACATCCCAGTGTTCTTAGATTTACTCTGATTACCACTAACTACAAATTTTTCCAATCATTTCAACATACTTTCAATTTAAAATGAAAGAACTTAAAGCTGATTTAATTTCATCGTCAGCGTACTTAATTTACTTAGTTATTGATCTAATGATCTGATGCCTTTAACAGTTTAGTTATCTAATCTCTCCATGATATCTACCTTGAAGTGGAGTAATTAATGAAAATCACTAAAATTATTGTCGAAAACGTTTCGGAAAACTCTGTTTGTATTAACCTGGTCTAGCTGACCGTATTCAGTAAACTTAAATGATGATTTGGGTAGAAAAGTAATTAAGTAGTATTTAGACAAATTTTAAAAAACTCAACAGTAGCTACAATCAACATTCCTTAGATGGACAGTTCTTTAGACTAGAGATTTTTTCTAAATTAAAACATAAAGAATAAAATTCCCACTTCCTCCTCTCAGTAAGTCATGGGTGTTTTGAAAATAGGTTTATCGAACTGATAAAAAAAACGAAAATACACCTATAATTGTTGGTAAATTATAGAAAACCGTGAAGAATAAGAAATCATTTTTATGAAACGTGGCAGGTTCATTAACAATATGTACTGTTAAGCTGCAAAGAATGATAAACCTGAAACTTAAAAGTAAGGAAGGCTTATGTCTCAATAAAGTGGATTTGGTGAAGTTGAGCTTTCTAACCTGTATAATCTGAAGGTGAATATTATTACCATCTTCGTAAACGTCATCAACATCTTATATGTTAGTTGGTCGAATCCGTCACAGAGTGATGTTTGTAGGGTACTCATAAAAATAAGGGAATACTGGACAACTGTTCCATTCTGGTATGGGAATCCTCAACAGTGGACACCCTAGATTCCGTTCAATGGGTTTCACGTTGGCGAACGTCTAATCACTTGTAACACCAGATCGGCATCCAGTCATAGAATTCTCACTTCCATCAATTTGTAATACGGAGTGACGATCGTTCATTGCGATTGGTAATAATTGACTCACTCCAAACAAATCTGAACTCCATCAATCACAACTTCTCCCTAAAACTTCATGAAGATGATGAAGTCAGTCATTAATGAGGTGATTATTGTGAGTGAATTGAGGTGGTTAGTGGATATTTGTACAAAGTTTTAGTTGATTGAATTTATCACAACTGATGAGTCACATGTTTGTACAAAATAGAGTTCGATTGCTTTCTGCTTTTCAGTGGTAGCCTACCAACACCAATCTGTTAAGAATTCAATCAACTTAAACCTAATACTCATCTCAACAAACCACCTTAATTCAACATCTTATATTTTTGGCACTCGATTTGATTAGTTATTGCCAACATACATCTTATTGTAGTCTTCAGTGACTTTTTATAGGACTAACTAATTACTTGTAAATTTATAATACCTCTCTGCTAACTGAAGTTTGTGTTGATGACGTTGTCGAAAATCATTAAAGCTTTATAGTTTAATCACTAGGCAAAGATACTTCAACTCCACTGAAGCGTTTAATTTATAAATAGCGTCACTTCTTTAAAAGATCCACATTTAAACTATTCAAATTCTTATGGGGATTAATTCAAAAGATTTTCAGGTGTCTTTTAATGTTAAATTTGAAATTAATAAGTCTTTTCTAAGCAAAAGTTGATAAATGAGTTGAGTTAAACAACCAATAGAAATCAGGAAGCATTGTAAATTAGATGTTTTGTCCAAATATAGGATTCCTTAACAGTGAGCAACTACTGGCTCTTCAGTGGATCAAATGTAAGAATGTTAGATCTTGCGGCAAACACTTAGCTATTAAAACACTGAACCAGTCTGTCAGTATCCAACGGTTGCTCTAATTTTTATACATATGGATATATAAACGGACTCATCCAGCACTTCATACTGTCCAGTGATTATTAAACCTAGGTCAATCCATGACATCAAATTCAAATCTGATTATCTTCACAACACCGATTTTAAGTCAATATCAACACATTAATGACCAGCTTCATGAATTCGGAGTTGTAGTAAGGGAAAGTGATTAATGAAATTCAACTGCGTCGGGTTGAAGGCAGTTATCAATCAATGGAAATGAATAGGGCATCACAAGTATATCACGATTTAACTAAAGTGGTACAACTAAACTTTGCTGGCTAACGTGAAGTACAACCAATGACCTTGAAACGTTTTCAACCAATGAGAAAGGAGTCGTAACTAAAACTATAATTTACTAAGAAAAATTATAAAAAACTTCTCAAAAAATTGCACGAAATACAAAGTTTCTATGTAATTTATGAACTATAAAGGTTGCAAATAAGTACGACGATTTTAAATTCACAATATGAACGATATAGAAACTCATCCACGGGATTCTAAATCATGTGTTTAGTACCTCTAGAAAACTCCTTTAGGCGTGACTAATGCCCTTCGATGTTTTGTGTGTGAACACCAATATATAAATCCACAAAATGTCTTTCGTGAACTATGACGCGTATCCAAGTCTTTGAAAGGGCTGATAAGCTTGGCAATCGTCTGTATAAATTTCAGTACATCTGAATTATTGGTATTACGATCCCTGCAGTGCGATCTGGGACGTACTAAAAATGTCCCTTTCTTAATTTGTTATCGTAAATACCAAGAACCTTTCAGTGTGATTAAAGTAATTAGTACTTACACATTCAGTTCCAAGATATTTATCTCTACTATATTCTCACTTTCTAATAGCTGTTTCATCTATTGCAGCGCTTTTTGCAACGCTTAGTGGTTACAGACGTAAACGTAATATCACTTCTCAGCAGATGTCTCTGCAGTACAGATGCCACTGCACTGTTGATGCTTCGCTTACATTTACGATTGACGATGCGAACCAGGTAACTGCAATACAACTAACATGCATGTTTGGCTAGGTGTCACTCTTGACTAGTTAAGGGAGCTACCTATTCATATTTATTTCTTTTGCCAGCAATCATTGCAACGGAAGATAACTCCATCTTATATGTCTACAGCTGATGCTAAAGCCATATTTAGTCCACAAATACAAATCAACCGTGTACGAAGTAATCCGACAGCTTTCGGATTAGTAATAATAACGTCCTCATAGAAAATTCCAATTAGTCGATCCAATGTAAGCATTTTGAACCAGATCAAGCTCACAACCTTAAAACAATTACCTTAATTCTCATTGGCTTTTACAAGTTCTCCAGCCTAGTTTAGTTTCACCAGTCCTCTTGCTATATTCTTCAGTGTGGTAGTGGGTACACACTGTTAAGAAGTCATATCTTTCTATCAATGTTTCCTAAATCATAATAATTATTAAACTCAATTCATTTCATGATATCACAATCAAATTCAACAATCTTCATAACACTTAAAGAGACATTTTTTTTTCAATATCCAATTGTCTTTAGTTTATATACTTAATAGATTTTACATTTTTCAATGAATAAACTATCATTAGACAGTACAGCTTCCTATAACTTTTATGCTTACTAATGAATTTCAACTGGTTTATATCAATAACTTCATTTCATGTGAACAATAACAAAAAATGAATAACCCCTGTCCAATATTCAATAAATGTTAACTTTCACACATGAACATCATTTAAACTAAATGAAGACTGTTATTGTTCCATTTTAGACAGAGAAAAAAAACAATTCATTAAGTCAATAAATTCACTTGAGACTGATTGAAAAGAAGAAAAAAAAATAACGAATCAATTCTATTTGTTTACCAGTCTGTAAATAGTAAAAAAATAAAAAGAAAAGAAATAAACGAAGATCTATTTCAAGTGAATTCACTATTATGCAATCGATTTTCATTTTCATTTATTGACTTATGAAGTCTCATTTCATTGTTGCTTTTGTTGTTGTTGTTGTTAGGATTGCTTATTTGTAACCTTTAATGAGAACAACTCTCCCCCCTCTCTCACTATCATCATCATCATCACTCACCTTAGTGATTATTGTTCTATCTAATAAATTTAAACAAAAAAATAAATAAATAAATTGATTACGATTATCTTTTATGATTTCAATTAAACTATCATTTATCTGTTTATTTATTGATTTATTCAATAAACGTGTAAATTATTACATTTCTCAATATAGTTATACATTCATCTATTTTATTCACTCAATATAACTTTATATTAACTTAGTAACATATTCAACAAAACAATATGGAGTATACCATAGTTACAGATTGGATAATATAAATTCCCCCCTCCCGCTCCCCGCCTTCACCTCCACCCCCCCCTCCATAAAATATCAATATATTGATATAAATCATAGAATACTTATCATGTATACGATTGATAGATTATACTGAATTTCTTTAAGAATCAACTATAATGCAAAGTGATATTATACTACAGATACGTAGATTATTTCCTAAATGGTTAGGTACAATAATAATTGGATTTTATGTGGTAATGCCATCAATATTCGAACGTATTGGACCTATTTTATTGAGTACATTTTTATATGGAAATTATGATCGTATTATCTCATTATTAATTGATAATATACTGTAAGTTAACATTTTAATGAAATTGAAGTGATTTTTTTGTAGAGTTAAATGCTACATTTAATTGTTTTTATTAGTCATAGGTTGATGTTCTTTGGATATCACATTGGAAACTAGAGAATAACTGTATAGCTGTTTTATTCAAGTATGGGATTTTTCAGGAGTGTGCACTCTCGACTCCGTTATGAAATCAAACCGGAGATTTTCAAGTTTCAGGATGGAAGCTTAACTATCTGGCAACATTAGGCCGGCGGCTATCCACTGGTAGAACTCCGGATTTTTATGAATCTGGGATATATTGCAACAATAAGTCAATGGAATTTGGAATAATTATCTCACCACCCCACATGTATCTGAATTCCACTAGTCACAACTTCACATTAAAAATTAGAGAATATCCTTAAGTTAGTCACTACTGAACTGATTATTCTAATTAAATTGAGGTGGTTTCGTGTAGATACACTGACATTTACATTTAGTGGATTGTATTCGTCAAAGGTAGATATTCACTAAGTTGCAATCTGTGGAGGAATCGATGGTGTGTACTGATGAGGCTTCCCATATTAATGATGAAATAGCCATTCACTGCCCACTCGTCTTCCCTTGATATGTATTTCGTTTTAAATTATAACTATTAACAGAAGTTTTCCAACGGTTCTTATTTTCCATTTGATGACATCCAGCACTGCAACCTACCAGCCTTATTTTTACATATATGTAAATCCTTAGCACATAAGCATGATACTTTGATTTACATATACGTTATGATAGAATTGAATTAAATCTTTATGTTGAGTTTAAGACATACATTTAGTATCATTTAAGATTGGTTAGATTGATATATCTGCTTCGTTGTGTTGATAGTCATGTTGCAATTCGAATATTTACCAAGGGTGAACTTGATAATTTCAAATAAATTGAACACTGGATAGGTTATTTGTACAAATGAGTAATATACACACAGATTTGTAATATTCTAAATCAATAGAAATTAAAATTTCTAATGTTTCGTGGATTAGTGCAACTCGCTTCTTCAGAGAAAATGGAATAACAGAATTAACTTAACACAAGTTTAAATAATGCACAATGGAACCAACCAAAATAAGTTCGTACAATCAAAATGTGAGTCTGACCGTGTCATGTCAAGTCATTTGGGTCATGGTGATTTAAAGTGAGATACGTGTATAAGTTGGTGTGATGTGAATGGATGTGAAAAATGTGTGCAATGAATATAAAATTGTGTGTTCACATGAAAGAAATTTGATGTACTTTAATTAAGGTCGCTTGGATAGGAAGTCCATATTGGATGAATAGTAAGCCTATCGTTTTTGTCAAGTGCAGTTGGATTTACCAACACTTGGAGCGTTTCAGCCGTTCATCTTTATAACTGGAAAAACCTTTATGGATAATTTAGCTATTTTTAATATTGATTTTATGTTTGTGACAGATAGCATGTACTGCTATTGCTGATTTAATTTGTAATTTTTCTGTTTCAACAAGATTATTAGGAGGTCGTTTAGTGTAGCTTTCACATTCTTTGGTACGAGCTATGATTTCCCGAGATGACTTTTTAATGTAGAAGCAACACAAATAACATAAGCAAACCTGTGGAAGCAATTCTGTGTAGAGGTAAAAGGGATCTTATCCTTCGTTTTAACTAATGCCCCTCGAAAAGTGTTGGTAGGTTTGTAGAATGTTTGAATTGCATGCCATTTTAGAGTCCTTAGCAATTCTTTTGTTGCGTCATAGCGATAAGCTAGAATGACGGTACCAATCCATGACATTTCAGTTGATTTATTATTAATCAATAATTAGTGGTTTTGTTTTTGTATATTGTTAATGAAATTCATTGAAAAATTAATTAATCGTAAGATATTGATTACATTATTGTATTCAGTTTTTTACCATCTTCTAATGCAAATTAGTTTACTGACTCTTCTGAATAAGTTTAGTGTTGGGGATATTCACGCACTGAATGAATGTGCTGAATAGAAGTCGATACATTGATATGAGTGTTAAGGTTTACAGTAAATACTCAGATTAAGAGTTTCATTCAAATTCCTTCCGACTAGGCAGTCTTAAAATAATAACTCATTATGTTCATCCTCATTTTTGTAAAGCGAATTTGATTTGCTGAGAAAGGGTGTTGATTTGTTTTGGGAAAGTTCTCAGGTAAGTCTTTTTAATAGTGACAAACGTATCATTTACATACCTGACCCAAACTCCTAGTGTAATAGCACTAGTGAAAATGTGAGATTCAATGCAGGCCATGAAAAGGTTTACTACTATTAGAGAAAAGGGGGTGGGGTTTCTGGGGGGGGGGAATAAGATAGATTATGATGATAAAGCATTTGAATTTTTATCCACAGCACCATATCTAGTGATTGATTCAAAAAGTCATTCAATGACAAAAGGAAGTAAACTCTAGGATAAAAAATAAATCAAAATCAGACACGGGTCAATTTCTAAAAGGACTGAAATCATTTTTTGTTGTCTCTCTATGCTTTACTTTATATCCTAAATCATGTACTACTTCTAGGTTCTATTGTTTACCACTGAGACCTATATTTGATTTGACCAACACTTCGACTTATGCGTTTGCTAGATATCTAAGCGGCATTTTAAAATCATTGCAACAAAATCTACAGTGTTGTCAAAGACACATATGATTTCAAATTGAATATAGTTGAAGATATTTAGACGATGATAAGCTATGATGTTGTATCTTTATATACGAGTATTCAAATTGATATCTCTCTAGAATTCATTAATGAATTACTAGAAAATGATCACATGTAATCTAGCCGTTGTCCATTAGGCATCAGTTTAATTATGAAATTCCGAAAACTATGCTCAAATTCCACTCTCTTCACTTTCAAACGAAGGCATTACAAATAAATTAACGGAGTGACACTTGGCTTCCACGTTTCACTAATTGTACCAAACCTCTTCATGGCCTACAGTGAATCTCACATTTTCACTAGTGTCGTACAATCAACATGGACTTTCTATCCAAGCGACCTTAATTAAAGTACATCAAATTTCTTTCATGTAAACACACAATTTTATATTCATTGCACACATTTTTCACATCCATTCACATCACACCAACTTATACACGTATCTCACTTTAAATCACCATGACCCAAATGACTTGACATGACACGGTCAGACTCACATTTTGATTGTACGAACTTATTTTGGTTGGTTCCATTGTGCATTATTTAAACTTGTGTTAAGTTAATTCTGTTATTCCATTTTCTCTGAAGAAGCGAGTTGCACTAATCCACGAAACATTAGAAATTTTAATTTCTATTGATTTGGAATATTACAAGTCTGTGTGCATATCACACATTTTTATTTACCTCTCTGTTTATGCTGTAGCATGTTTCCCACAGAGTAAATAACTTTAAATGATCACTTATTTGTTTAATTGGCATTAGATTGTTTTATAGAGTTATATTATCCCATTGTTTATAAAAGTGTCTCCATACAATTTGAATAATATTCAGTAACTGATAAAAATTCACCAATTAAAATTAGAGAGCACTGGATAACTGTTGTTTTTCCTAGTGTTGGAGTTCACAGCAATATTCACCTTCGATTCTAACACAAAATCCAACTCAGGGCTTCCAGGTCTCATGTTGAATGTTTCGCCATTCGGATCAGATGTCCAATATTAGAATTTCCTCTTTCATCAATTTGTGATTTAGCTCGACAAGTAGTCAGTCCCTTTCATGATAATCATCTCACAACATATCTTAACTCCGCTACTCTTTTATTTTAAGAAAATCTTGTATCTGTTGGTTTTTCATTATGAATTGACTTTAGTATGGGAAGTATAGGAATACACAATAATGTTTGCAGCTATCATGTCGAAGGTCATAACCAAGACCGCAAAGTTATATGGTGTCGTCGTGATGATTTAATGCATAAGTTGATATGCTATGCTTTACATTTAAACTACATTCAATGGAATGGTGACAAAAATGTATACCAGTAGTTGAGCCGTAGTATATTAATTGTTACGAATTTCCACCCTAGTAGGGTACCCATAAAAATCAGAGAATACTGGACAGCTGTTCCATTCTGGTATGGGAATCCTCAACACTGGACACCCTAGATTCCGTTCAACGGGTTTCACGTTGGCGAACGTCTAACCACTTGTGACACTAGATCGGCATCCAGTCATAGAATTCTCACTTCCATTAATTTGTAATACTGAGTGACGATCGTTCATTGCGATTGGTAATAATTGACTCACTTCAAACAAATCTGAACTCCATCAATCACAGCATCTCACTAGAACTTCATGAAGATGATGAAGTCAGTGATTAATGAGGTGATTATTGTGAGTGAATTGAGGTGGTTAGTGGATATTTGTACAAAGTTTTAGTTGATTGTATTTGTCACATCTGATGAGTAACATGTTTGTACAAAATAGATTTTGATTGTTTCATGCTTTTCAGTGGTAACTACCAACATCAGTCAACTAAATATCGCTAAACAAATTTTCATGCTTTATATGTGAAGAGTTTAGTTGCCTACATGTAGATGTAGAATAATAGAAGACAATTAGGTATGGAAAAATCAAAATATATTTTTCGACTGTTAAGTATCTATATTTGAAATATGCCAATGTTCTGTAAGTGAAATCTGAAAACGCCATAAACACAAACATACTTATAATGGTGAACTGATAAAACATCACAGTGAAAAACAAATTGACTAGATGAATAAGCTTTAAACAAGGAAACAAATATTTATTAAATTATCAAGCACATAGAAACTAAGAAGATCAATGACGTAACAAAATCTAGAATTGTAGTCACGGAAACACTACAAGATTAATAACACTATCTTTATGTAAACTTAAAAGTTGTTTACAGAATTTATCAGCAATTTCCGCTTCAAAGTATAACAAACTGTAATAAATTGTCATCTTATGTTACTTCAGATTGTGTTCCATCAATTCACAGTACATGTCAAACGTACATACATCTGAAGGATAGAAAGGAGAATTTATGTCGTCATTTTTAAGTGTATTCTTTAACAGTGCAATTGATAGTCACTTACTTTATACTCGATATGAGATTCGGTACTCCCGAAATATCTTAATGTAATGAATAAGCAAATAACCTTCCATTTTGTTAAGTTTTTCAATTTATTGTATCTATGGTTAGTTTCAGAGTTCACCTCTAAAACATTCATATATTCCTATTATAAATAAGCAACAGTCTAAATTATTTCACGTTAATTAAGATGATTGTTTCCAGGTTGTAAATCAATTGGTGAAGAGAAGTCTTAGAAAAAGAAAAAGAAAGATATCAGCTTACTTTATAACTGATGTTATTCATTCTTTATTCAAATTAAATACTACAGTTTGTCACCATACGAATGACAAACATTCATATTTTTATTCTATTTGTCTTTACTCAAAACTGCGAGGAGGGTGGGGGGGGAAATAATCTAAATATTATTGAAACATCTTTCATTTGCATTATATTACTGAATAGGTAGTTTGATAATAGTCATTTTATGCTACGATGAACTAACAGAATAAACTATCTTTGTCAAAGTCAGTGATGAATCACTTCGATAACAATTAATCTAGTAGTTACATAATTATAGTTGGGTATATTGAAGAATATGGAGTTCAAAGTTGACTGCAGTTAAAGCAGTATTTCTTTCTATAAGTAAATCCTGAAGGGGATTACTGCGATATTTTCATTTAGTTGTAGGCTAAATTGCAGCTAACAATTGAAGCATAGAGCTATTACTACACTCTACTCAATACCAATTAGCCAGCTTCTTGGTTTCGATGTTCTCGTTGTAACTTAAACCTGATTCCTGTCGCCTCAAATGTCACTGGTTAGAGAGTTTTACTAAATAGTTCATTGGGTAAAGATTTTAAATGGATGCTGAAACAACCACTGTAAACTAGGAAGAATTACTAGACACCTGGTTCTCCCTAGTATATTGACCTTCTCAGTAGCGCCTATCCACTACCCAATCACGGTGTCGAACACGTTACCTTCGGGCTTCGTGGTATAAGTTTAAATATTGAACAGCTGAGTCGGCAGGCTGACATGGGGAGGTCATTAATTTTAACTCAGCCGATTGACGACAAATTTGCGCATCTTAATTCAATGGCTAATGGGTAAACTGCTTCATACCCAACATGGTGGGACTCCATTAGTCACGTCTCTTTACAAGAACTCAAGAAGTTGTCAGATTATAATTTGAAACACTTCATGCCACCCAACCCACTAGTGACTGACTTTTGGAGGTAATTCCTGTCGTTCAAGGTAGAAGATTCAACCAGTGAGATACAGTCATGTTTGGTTGAGGTAGTTACCTACTGATGGTAATGAATGATTTCAGGTAAATTTATTGTTAGCTAACTGTAGTTAAAAATGTAAATTACTGAATACATGATGAGCGGTCTAGCAGTTAATCGCTTTCCGCATAACGTGAATTGGTTGCATCTGATTATGCGATGTCGCATGCATATGTATGTGGAGTCCTATATTGGAAGGAACTAGCTGTCTAGCAGTGCTTTGTAGTTTTCAATGAGTGTGAATCCATTTTCAATTTCTTATGTTTTCTTGTTATTTGTATCTATCAAACAAGTAAACTGCCATCTGAAAACAGTAGCCTGATGAATTACGCAACTAGGTTTGGATAGATAGGTAGCGAATCGAAGTATCAAACTGCATCGCAATTTAGATTCTGTAACATACAATCGACGAGCCTCAACTAAGATTCTGCTTTTAGGCGACAGCCCAACTTAATTGAAACTGTGCTGTATACTGTACACTCAAGTAGGGTATAGGAATCTGAACTTGGTGCCAGTAAGACTGCATATACAGGACAATTCAACAAGCCTATTTTCACATTACTAAGCATTATCCAATGTAACTAGTTGAAAAAGCCTAATGAACTCACTAGAATTATAATATTGTCTCATTTCTTAGATAGAGAACACAAAACCAACAAAAGCTTAGCTTAGATTAGCACCAATGAAGTTTTCATGGTTTTGTGTGTTACTGTTTACTAAACAAAGCTAACTCAATAGATATTAGATATTTCCTATTTTTACTTGATACAAGTTACTTATATTTACTTAAGTAGAAACAATTCAGTTATTGAATATACAGAGAGTGACACAAATCTCTTAAGACTGTTTTCAATGTTAGTTTATTATAACAATGTAATGTATTATGGTTGACTTATTAACAAACATTACTAAAAAGTAACAAGCGTATATGACTAAATGTTTTTGTATTCGTTCTATCACTTAATTTTAGTGCTGTAACTTTCTTATGACAGAGTTCACCTTTCATTCCTTGAATTGAAGCTTTGATCATTATTCTGCTTGTTTCATTTAGAGTAGTCATGTAAGATCATTAGGATTTGATTGAAATTAGTAGTTCAAACCATGGACTACTGATTTTGTAATATAGAGGTAACAAAGTCGCAGGTAGATTTGGTAATAACTGTTGTTACTGTTCCTTCTAAAGTTGTATGTTCTTAATGATAACAAGTTAAAAGATACAAATATGTGAATCATCAATTTAACTGAAGCCTTGGATAAAATTTCACTTTATAATCAGCTAATTTACTTACCTACCATCAATCACATTAACCAATTTTTAGTAAAGACTGTTAAAATGGATGATTTTTAGTAAAAAAATTAGCAACGGTTTTCATCAGATTTTCTTATGATCGGATATCAACTTGAGAATATCTACTGATTGCACTGTATCATGAATTAGTTTAATTCGAATACAAAAGCCTTCCAACTTGGTCACTGAATTGTATCCAACTGTGGATTTGTAACGGATCATTGCCAGAAAGTAGTTTGAAGTGATTGTTTACTATTTGTATGATTTTTCAGATGATATCAATCTTCAGTGAAAATGATCTTCAGGTTAACATAATCTGTGATCTTGTAGATCCTCAAAAAGAAAAAACGTCTTTGACTGTGGTAAACATTTCTTTATCAAGTGTTATCTATTACTCGATGGATTAGGGTGATAGTTGCCTTATCTCTATACAATAGATGGAAGGTTCACGTTGAGATTATTTTAATTCATGGTAGATATTCTTCAAGAATTGTTCTCATTTGAAGTACCATCAGGAACTAGAAAACCATGAAAAAGTGATTCATACTAGTTTGAGGGTCAGTATAGTGTTTTCATGAAGATCCTAGGAGTCAAACCACGGACCTGCAGGCTTGGCAATAAATATAACCACTGGGTTGATGTAAAGTGATATAAACTTCCAACTTCAATCAATTGATCAAACCAGTTTTCATGCAGATGATCTTTTAATTGAAAATGTAACAACTACTTAATAATTATAAGTAGTGTAAACATTTCAGTCAACTTTAAATAATTTAAATGCACACTCATCACTGATTATACGTACAATGATATTTCAGTAGATTAAAATGCAGCGTAGCAATCTATTGTGATACTTGTATGAAGTAGTGAAAATCCAATTTCACTAGCTTCAGATTATTGATGCAGTGAGATAGAGTTTTGGGGTTTTAGTCTTATTTCGGAGTGAATAGCAAACTATTACTCTGATACTGAATCCATAGATAGTTTAACTTTGATCGTAAGGTTTTATTGTGCGTAGTTACTAATGTCGATTGCACTAATGTAATTCAATGCCCGGTTTTTACTGACTAGACATTTTTGTTAAACTAAGAAGGTTCCGTGAAAAGTGGCGTATAATATTTTTTTCAGTATTCGTCACAGATTGATATCTGCTGAGTAACATTGAATAGTAGTAAGCAATAGACAGCTGTTTCGTTCTAGTATAAGGACTCATCAATGCCATCAATTAACTTCAACAGCAGTCCGAATCCAAAGCCTGATAAAGTTCAGGTATATCGAGATTGAGTCAACTATCATTAATGGTATTAACTGATTATTACTCATTATCACAAATATTATCATTTTTGTCGACTGAATATTGCTTTTACTCACTTAAGAAAATTGCTTTAGTTGCTGCGGTTCGAATCAATGAGATAACACACAACTTTTAGTAGGATTATTTTTGAGAATAGGATTCATCAAAGTCATGTCTCCATTGTTTAGTCACTTTTCATCTTTATGACTCAACAGGTTTTCCTCTTTATTTATTCTCTTTCCATCCACCATCACTTTACCTATGCTATTACATTTTCAATTAGCATCGTAGTATTTAATGACTTTGTAAAGAGCCCAAAGATTATACACGTGTTTAGTGAAGTAAAGGTACAGGAGTTTCAAACTTACTTGGAGATTTCATTGTAAATAAATGTATTTAACTTGGTATGACTGTGTTCTCCGAGCTGGATGGCTTGACTGAAGAGCTTTCATTATCATTCTGGATGACTTTTTCAGTGCAAACTTCTGAGAGAAGTGAGTTGTGGGATCTTCTTAACAAGTAACTTCGAGCTTGTTCTGTCGACGTTGAATATGACTAATTGTTATTTTAAACACTGAGGTCATATTTTACACATTTATTTTGATTCCCTTCCTCCTTAACCTGATTCATTGTATTGTAATTGTTTAATAGTTTGCCAATCGGTTAACAAATTGCATCTGTTTCATTATGTTTATTAAACAATAATAATAACGAAAATGTAATAGATGCAATTTGTCAACCGATTGACAAACTATTAAACAACTGCTACTCTATGAATTAGGTCAAGAGAGAGGGAATCAAAACATATGTGAAAAACTTACGGAAGATGTATCAACAATAACAACCGATTATACTCGAAGTTAACTGAGCAAGCTGTTCATCACTAATGGAGCAAATCTCATAACCCTCTTCTATCAGAAGTTTAACAGATGAAGCTAACCAGAGTGACGGTGAAAGCTTCACAATCAAACCAACTAACTCAAACGATACAATATAATCAAAACCACATTCCTAAGCTACAAATGTTTTTTGCCATTTCGAAGGCATTCTATCCATTGGTATACAAATGATAAGGCAGTAACCACTTCAGTATTTTATCAAATTATCGATCTTGTCGAATATTCTGATGAATTCTTAACAAAATAGAACTTTATGTTTTTGCTTTGTTAAGTCATTCCAATATCACTTGAATTCAGACACCCTTCATTCAATAGATTCAAGTGACTTAATAAAATACCGGTTGACTAAAATCCAAAATAGTATGGTTCATTTAGAAATTAAGTTTAAAGTTAAATATTAACTTGTACGTAAAATAACCAAATGTGTTGACGTTTATACAATGAAGTCAGACAACAGAATTTACCACAATATTCATTATATGACATATTTGATACATTTGCCAATACTATTTGTTTAAATTAATAGATTACATTAATGTTAAAGATGATAACTATGATGATAATACTGTATAAATACCAGATATTAGTCAAGGTTAAGTGGCGTACATTGAACACAATTGAACATGTGTATCATACATATTATAAGTGACTATATATATATATATATATATATATATATATATATATATATATATATATATATATATATATATATATATATATATATATGGAAGTAAAGATACACAATGGTAACTAACTACAATATACTTATGTTGATACTTTCAAAATGATTAAGTAACATGTGGATAAATACACAAAAATTCAATTCCATGATAGAAACGTGAGTATGATTAGCATTAATTTTAATAATACTCATAATACATTAACTTTTCTTTTTACTATATAGATATTTTAATATACTACTTTTTATTCAAGTGAATGTTTACATAAGTTGCCTACTGAAAGGAGGTTATTCGTAATTTGAAAAAAACATAGTCGTAGATTGAAGTGAAGTGATTTTGTGGAGATGAGTATTCAGTTTAGTTGATCATATTCTTCAAAGATTTGATGTTTACTGGGTACAAATGAAAAGCAGGGAGTATTGGACAACTGTTTCATCCTAATAAGGAACTCTTCAGTAATGCGTACTCTCGATTCATAGAGTAGAAATGTTATCATCAATGTACTAGGATGATCATCCAGTTGTATTACAAAGTGATGGAACTTGGAATTCTACGGTGAATGCAAGCTATCCTAGTAGTACAGATGAATAACCTTCCACCGGGAGACCTGAAGATCCTGGATTGAATTCCTTATGAGAATCATTACATGTACATTATTGAGCATTACCTATTCTAAAACGAAACAGATATCTAGCACCCCCCCCGTGGTTGTAAGTGATACTCAACCAACCACATTTTGTAACGAACTGTGGTAAATTTTTATTCTGTAGAACTAAGTAATTAAGGTTCGAATTCCTATGCAGTGAGTAATAGTTTTGTCAAGAATACACTTACATCATGCTGACTACTATAAACTATTATGAAATCGAAGTCGTGCAGGCTTTCAGCTTGACGAAAAAAAGCATAATACTACTACTACTTAGACTAAGGACTATACATAAACTATATTAATGATCAATCAATGTAGAAGTAAACATTATCACTATTTATAATTAATATCGAATGTTAGATTGTTAAATAAAGAATTCATTGAATACTTCTATTTTGAGAGCAGTATTAGTGTAAATAAAATATATTTGAGAAAGTATACATGCTAATCAACATTCTACTTTTAATTTATTCATACTTGAAATCACGAATTAGTCCCAGTTAAACAAGCATTGAAAACTATGAAGCACTGAACATCTGTTTTATCCTAGTACAAGACTCTTCAGCAGGATCTACTCGCGACTATACCATGGAATCAAGAACAGGATCTTCAGACCTCGTGGTGAATCACTAAACCACTTAACCGACTTCCGTTGAAATTTGTAGCCCAGTCAGTTAATGATATATTTGATTTGTCTCATCAGTTGCCACGGGTGTCTAACTACATCACACCAGATATGGTTGTTGTTAAGATTTATATTTGTAAAAATCAAAGTTGATTTGTTCTATTTTCCAATCATTGTATAGAGAGACGTTAGGTATATAATTGCATTGAAAAGACATTTGTATTACAACTTGGCACATAAACTTTTAAAGAAGGTCACATTTCTTAGAAATTTGTTAAACATATGTAATCTAATCAGAGTGATAGAACACGAATAAATGGCATTAAATTTACTGATTGCTAACCTTATGGTAAATATTTTCTTCAAAGTTTTGTAATGATGAAAATGTGTAGCTCAAGGGAAAATTTTGAAGATATTGTGTTATTTAAGTTGAGTGGTTTGGTTGTGAAGATTTTTCTCACATACTAGTCAACATCATCAATGTAGACTTCAGAGTAGGATAACCTTTCAAATTTCTCCACATTCAAGTAATAATTTGACCGGATCTATTAACTAATAAGATAAGGGACTAAAAAGCACTAGATAAGAGGTTAGATTAAAGGAGAAGAAATCTAAAATTTATGTTTATATGAGGATAACACAAATATAAAAAACAATCAGTCAGACACCAGGCCAACAAAACAGAGGCTTTATCAATTGTGACATAATTCTAAGAGTCTATTTCCCTTTGTAGCATACGTCGATGATGTTGGCTAGTAAGTCGACAGAAGCTTCACAACCTAATCACTCAGCTCAGAGAAGACAGTGTCTTCAACGAAGAGATTTGAGCAACACTGTCGTCATCCTAGCAGGAAATATCAGATGAATTTTAAATAAACACTAGGTATATGTCAATTTTGGTACTGGTGATACAGTTATATGAATGTTAATTGTAGACTTGATTTAAAAAGAGAAATAAAGCTACACATTTGAAACTAAATAAACGAATGAACATATTCTCAAGTAGTATTATGAATATGAGAGCATACCAGTTTACAGGGTGATCAAAAGGACATAAAGTCCTCGGTAAACAGAATTTCTGGTAAGGATTCAGTGTAAAGAATGAGTCACGTCTTACAAATATATACATTTACGAAACAGCCATTACAGTATTAGAAAACCAGAAGCACAAAATTGTGTTACAGTAGAGTTCTGATGAACAACCACGCCAACGTCTCTTACGTTATTAGTCCAAATTATAATTGAGAATAAATACAATAAGTCATCGAGTATGTTTAAATACAAAAAATAATTAAACATATTTGTTTCTATGATTGAAGCAGCCAACTAAGCATATTGTGGACATATTCAGTCAAGGTGATGGCCTGTACTTGTATGATTTTAGTTGAGAAGTTGTAAGTACTTCAAGTATGTTATTAATCAAAAATAAGAGTAAATCACATGACGGAGATCAATGCCTCGTGAATACAACCCATAAACCCAGAGTACTATGATAAAAGATAATATAAGATAGTGACAGAAAGGGTTATATAAAATTGTAGGCTTTTTATTTGGATATTACAGTGGTTGTTTTTAATGTATCTAGCGCTAAAACTATAATTTTTAAAGTTCTTGGGACTTAATGGACTATTCCCAAGTACGACAAGATTAAGCGGTATGCCATGAAATGAAGCGATTAATAGTTTTTATTTTAGTACAGAATCAGTAGTAAGGATATTTTGGGGCAGGTTGTTTCAGAGTTTTGTATAGTGAACAGTGAAGAATTTGAAACAACGTCTCGTTTAGTACTAACCGATAAATAATGCTGACGTGTAGTTCCGGAGAGTGTATCATGGTGTTAAGTTGCAGATAGAAAGTTGAGAATGAGATGTCGTTTGTTATTTTTCAGGGAAAAATTAGGTTATATCGTGGGAAATGATGTTGTCGTAAAGGCTCAAATGAGAGTGATCAACATCAAGTCTTTACAGTTTACAGTCGTATCCTAATATTTAATATGTACTGGTCCTCTGAACATGTTCAAATTATATTCTTTGTTATTCATGCTTGAAAGGATAAATAAATAATACTTAAGTGAATTATGTATTCTAAATGGATCAAATTTAACATCGTTTGTGCAGAAGTTTATTAACCAGGAAGCCAATTAATTGTTGGGTTTCAGAGATTATAGAATGAAAGTGTTCAACCAATTTCAAATTATTCGAGCATTTAGTGCGTGAGTAACACGGAGTGGAGTATCTGGACTTCGAATTCATTTAGATAGTGTGTTCTGAAGGTTATGATCATTAATATGAATTGGCTTACACTTATTGTGATTAAGCCGTAGTTGCTGCTTCCAACTTCACGTGGAAAGGAATTCAGTGTCTCTTTGAATCAGATGCATCAAACTTTAATGTCTGACATGTAATGGGGTTTAAATGAGCAAAACGTCCAGACAATTGAATGTGAATGTGGAGAAGACAACTGTTTGAAAAAGGCTCTTAAGTGTTAAACAGTTATCAGTATGCATGAGAACCGACAGAAGTAAAATACCTAAGAGAATATTTTTCTTTTTCAAAATGAAAATTAACGTATGGATGAATCCCAATAATTTAAGCAGAACATATGGAATAAGGTTGGAAAAACAGAGTAACTGCGGATTTACAAATAAAACGTTTTGATGTTAACATTAATTCCCTACCTATACATTGATGTTAACAGCGACAATAGAGAGATAACTGTCCTCTGTGGTAACTGTCTCACTCTTGACACGTCAGAACTCCACTAGTCACGACTTCTCGTTAGAGCTTTAGGAACATCCTACAGCTAGTCACTAGTTAGCTAAATATTGCTACTAAATTGATATGCTTTCTTGGGGATTTGTAGGGTATGTATTGCTGCGGAGTTACAAACTAAGACTAAGCAGCTTTTCGATGCTGCCAGGTTGTAGTAGTATCCTGTCAGCATCAATGTGTAATGAATCCACTTAACTTAATACCAATCTCCAAAAATCACCTCAATTCAATTACAATATTAGGCTCACTAATAACTAACAAAAAAGATGTTCCTGAAGTTCTAGTGAGAAGTTATAACTGGTGAAGTTCAAATTTGTTGTGAATGAGACAAATAACTGTTCTGTCATTTATTACAGCTTTAACTTTATCATTGATTACTTTCAATTAAATATTACAGTAGTTTTGACTCAAAAGATGAAGTTACATACTTTTCAAATTACTAAAATTATCTTCATTATTACTTACTTACGCCTGTTACCCCTCTCGGAGGATCATAGACCGCTCACCAGTATTCTCCATTCAACAATCCTTTCCAGCTGTCTCCAGTTACTATTCATCCTTTTAATGTCTGCTTTCAATTCTCGACGATGTGTGTTCTTTGGCCTTCCTCTTTTCCCTCTTCCAACAGGGCTCCAAGTTAGTGCTTGTCTCGTGATGCAGTCAGATGATTTCCGCATTGTATGCCCTATCTATTTCCAACGTCGTTTCCTGATTTCCTCTTCAGCTGGAAGTTGGATTGTTTTCTCCCATAGTAGGCTGTTGTTGATGGTTTCTGGTCAACAGACATTCAATATCTTGCGAAGTCAGTTGTTTATAAATATCTGTACTCTCCTGGGGATGTTTGCAGTAGTTCTCCACGTTTCACCTCCATAGAGAAGAACTGACTTGACGTTCGAATTGAAAAGTGTGACTTTTAGGTTGGTAGACAGCTATTTGGAATCCCATATATTTTTCAGCTGTAGGAATGCTGCGCTTGCTTTGCCAATCCTTGCCCTTACATCTCCATCGGATCCTCTCTGTTCATCGATGATGCTCCCCAGGTATGTGAAGGTATCCACTTCTTCCAGAGTTTCACCATCAAGTTTAATTGGGTCGGTACTCTCTATGTTGAACTTGAGGATCTTGCTCTTTCCCTTATGTATGTTCAGGCCTATTGATGCTGAGGTTGCTGCTACGTTGGTTGTCTTCACTTGCATTTGTTGGTGTGTATGGGCTAAAAGAGCTAGATCATCCGCGAAGTCCAGATCATCGAGTTGCATCCTACTTGTGTACTGAATTCCGTGCTTCCCCTCAGATGTGGAGGTTTTCATGATCCAATCAACCACTAGTAGGAAGAGGAAAGGCGAAAGCAAACAGTTTTGTCTGACACCGGATTTCACTGGGAATGCATCTATCAGCTGTCCTCCATTCACGATTTTGCACTGTAATCCATCGTAAGAATACCGGATGATGTTGACGAGTTTCTCTGGTACGCCGTAGTGTCGAAGATGCTTCAATAGCGATCTCCTGTCTACGCTGTCAAACGCTTTCTCATAATCAATGAAGTTGATGTACAGTGACGAGTTCCATTCAATTGATTGTTCAACGATGATCCGTAGTGTTGCGATTTGGTCATCTCTCTCGGAAGCCGAGATCTTCATTAGACGTAACATTTAATTTCTATCATTCAGATTTTAGCAAATATTCATTTGGATTTACGTAGATAAGTGTTTCTAAATTAATTCAATGAGATGACCATTGAATAACGTGATATTGTATAGAAATATTCTTAGTATAATATGAATAACAATGTTAACATAGTTAATAACAACTTTATATTTTGTAAGTAAATATCGATATTATGACATTAGTGAACATCAATGAGGTGGTAGAACAATATTGAACAACAGTAATAACTAAATTTTTAGTAGTAGGATGAATTTGTATATTCCTATTGATTTGTTATAGACTGAAGCTGGTCAGTCACTGTTGCTATATGTGCATCCTGAGTGGATTGCCTCGATATAGCGGATATTCACAAGTATCATTTAGTTTGGATTATGACTGGCAAGTGGAATCCAGGAGACGCGTTTCGTCCTATTTGGGACTCATCAGCCCATTGCACAAACATGACTGTCTGGACTCAGTAGTCTAGTGGTGTACGCGGTGGCGTTTGACACGAAACGGACTGAGTTCGAATCCCACTGTGAACATCAACATTGCGATATAGATACATCCAGCCGATGAGTTTCAAATAGGTCGAAACGCGCGTCCTGGATTCCACTTGCCAGTCACAATCCAAATTAAATTCATAGTAATTAATAACGGTGCAAAGTCATATTAAGACTAAAATGATTTATTATGCGTTATTCTACAATAACTATAGTAGAAGAACGACATTAAAAATAGTTACTTCAATAATATACAACATTTTATGAACTAAATGTAACTTTTAGAATGTAATCAAATTACTAACTTCATTTCTTTGTCATTAACATACAAGGTAGTGGTTCCGACTTATTAGGATAATTGTATCTTTGTTAACAAGATATCTCCAAGTCATCTATTCAATCCTATGGGTTAGTAATTAGCAAATAATAATTGTTCAGTATGATTTAGAATTCATTAAGTTTATTTGGAGGCTGATGTCGCTTTTTTATGAGAAATAATTTCAATTAATGAATGCATACTCTTTATCTAGATATGTAAGATCCTGACAGACAGCTAACCCCACTATTCGTAGGTTAGGGGATATGCTCTATTGAGGAATCCCTTAAAACAAAACAAAAGAGACAAGCATTTTACACAACTTGGTTTTTTCAATCTGTTCTATTTTCTACTTGATTATTGAGTAATTGATTCATTTGCGGTTTAATGAAACTTCCCGGTTTCTAACTAATCTCTTTTTTTCACTGATAAGAATGTACGGATAATTTACAGAACATAGATTGTTTATTTATTAGTCTATTTTATTGTTGACTGTTACACTATTTAGTTATAGCTAATAACGTTACTAAATTAAACATGATCAATATTTTTATTTTATGTTAGTCACTTTAATTAATCTATTTGTTGCCATGGTTACAAATTAACTTGTAATCTAGTAGATGATATTCATCAACTAAATAAAATGAATAATTTAAATTAACGTGAACCAATAAAATCTACTTTTTCAATAGAGGTGATTTTATGGAGATATTAAGTTTAGTTGTTTGTATGAGTCGCAGGTTGATTTTGTTTAGGGTACTACACTGGAAACTACAGTAAAGTGAATAGCTGGTTACTTCTAGTGCAGGACAGCTCAGTTAAGCGTACCCCGTGTCCTTGACAGGAAATTCAACCAAACACCTTTAAATTTCATTATGAACGTTTCATAATGAACCAGTAAGCCACATGGTGTTCAGTGGTAGAACTCTAACTTTCATCAATTTGTGTTATAACTGCAAAGATCGTACAACACTACTAGTACTAACTGTCTCACTCTCAACATATCTGAACGTCACTAGCGTTAACTTCTTACGAAAAACTTCAGGTAGCATCCCGAAGCTAGCCTCTAGTGAGGTGTTTACTGCAGTTGAACTGAATTAGTTTCCCTGGAGATAGATGTTAAGTTAAATTGATTTGCATTCACCAGATATTGATGTTCGTTGGTAATAGGTGAAAACCTTAGACAGTCATAACTAATGACATTGACTGATTATTGAGCTATGTCACAAAATGATTGTAGGTAGGATATCTACAGGTAGATCAGACCTGCCCAGTGTTGCAGATGGCTAAGTGTTGGACGTAAGACCTAAAAATCTTGTGTTTGATTTCAGTGGTTGAATCAGAGTGGGAGAATAGTTGAAGAGTTCCTGTACTACGATCAAGAACTGGTTTATTGGAATTTTAGACCTTCAGTAAAACAAAACAGTTATAAAGTCTTTTTTACAGTTCTGTACAACTCTTTCAGCTAAAATCGATTTATGATGAAATTTATACCACAATTTAAACAAACTCTCCATATAACCTAATTTTTTTGTTAAACGCTCTTGATTATCATTATAGAATTCCACTGTATATTTGATTTTACTTAATTGATTCATTTACTCTTATTTCAGCCGGCCAAGTGTGGCACTCGCCGACTATGACATTTCGGATAGAAGGTAAGCAGTTTTATAAATGTATGTTTAGTAATATGCCTTCATAGTTGTTCAAATGACACAACCAACGTTAATTTAAGTAGAATTTCAGAAATCAAATTCTATGTGAATCACTATCCTGAATAATAAACAGTCTCATGCCAAATATTCCATTGTAATAACTTGCTTTCAATATAAGGAATCATGGAGTGTTAAGAATAAGAAGTCACAGTCTAAGGAAACTATTCTTTTTAATATTAGAACGCTTTAAATGCTAAGCTCCATCTATCCAACATTTAATTACTATGATATTTGTATTGCGTAAATCGCAAGATTTTCTTAGACTGATTACTGATTTCCAAATCAGTTATCCATCTTGAGTTACTATAATTCTACTGTGGACCCATTATCCTGATGTCTATACAAAACTCCTTTAGTTCAGCCTATGATGTAATTTGTATTTTTTATTACTGATTGATCCCGTATGTGATATATAAGAGCTTTTGTTCTTACTCACTTAACGACTTGGAATTGTTTCCTATTTTTTGGTGTTGTTCTGTCGCTCTCTACCTATGAGAAGGTCTTTGGTCACTCTAGCAATATGCTAACCAAATTGAGTTGTCGTAGTTAAGGTACAAATCGTATTAATTCGTGTAAACACAAGATCAGTATTCACCTATTTTAATCATCGCATATCTTTGCCTAAATACTAACACATTTATGGTCATTTC
This sequence comes from Schistosoma japonicum, assembly GCA_025215515.1. NCBI lineage: Eukaryota > Metazoa > Platyhelminthes > Trematoda > Strigeidida > Schistosomatidae > Schistosoma > Schistosoma japonicum. The sequence goes on along the minus strand of CM046067.1, from coordinate 10,012,851 downwards.
ATAAAGACTATTAAGTTTGTTGACACATCATATAGAGACTAACAACAAGAGGTAATTGCCAAAGAAGCCATGACCAGTGAAATTCAGCTACCATAGTTGTGTGCTGTAGAGATTTCTAAATCGGCCTGGATTAGATAAGGACTAGAAACCAAGAAGCACAGATATTTCGTCTTAGTATAGAATTGATCGGCAGTGAAGACCTACTATCTCCTTATAGAAAAGATTTCAGGACCTTTAGATTTCACGGTGAACGATTGACTACCAGACCCCTGAAACGATATTCACTGGTTGATATTTCTAACTTCAGTTTAACTGGTATATACTTACTAAGCATCCATCCTATCAAGAGTCATCGTTGACAATAGGAGATGGTTACGAATTTTTACAAAATTGACTAAAATTAGAAAAACAGACCATTAAAGACTAATTCAGTGGTTTGATGGTTTATTGATCGATACCTGATGATGTCTTCGACACAGTGAACTTTTTGTCGGTACCCCTTTAATTTTCTTGTATAATTAATCTTTGAAAATAGTGTGGTACGTTCCACTGATGATAATATTTGTAATAACATTTAAATACCGACCTACATAAATTGAAGTTAGCAATTATTGAAGATAAGACAACAATAACTTTACAAGATTTAAAATGTGACCATATGATCATGGATTTTGCTTATATACTTAACTGTTGAAGAATTCTTAACAGTTGTTTTGCAGTAGACCTGTTGATTATTTATTCTATAGAGCCCAAAGTATTTTTAATTCTGACCATTAAAATGAAGAAGTACCAATTTAACTAATCCAACTATCTTCAATCAACGCCTGAGTACTCAACTATGTTCCATGAGTAATATAAAAGGTGGAAGATTAGTTTTTATGAAATAATTTATTTCAGCAAGTCAATAACCAAGTAAACAAAACTAAAAACTAGAGTAAAAACGGTTTTCTGTTCAATCATATTGTAACAGGCATTACCATGATATGAATGGACAATAAGTAAAATATTATATCCAGGGTTATCAACTGCAGCTACAGATTAATATACTGCTCTACGTTTTTTGTTAGTAATTATTTTACAACTGGACAATGAAAACATCATTTTCGATCTAACTTCTTTGAAATATTAGCTTCTTAAAGTTGGAGCATGATAGTTGAAAAAATGAATTCAGGTGAACAATACATTACAAGAATAACTATTGGGTTATCAATGTTTCAAGGCATAATTAATGTAAATCGCAATAATTATGTATTATTTAGCTAACAGTCTACGATAATGCAAGTGATTCCATGCATTTTAATAAAAAAGGAGTTTGAATAACATACAAACAAAGTTTTTATATCTAACTGACGAGCCTTGAATAGGACGAAACACGCGTCTTGGATTCCGCTTGCCAGTCACAATCCAACTTAAATGATACATATGAAGTATGCTAATTTGTATTCACTAGTAATTTTAATGACTCACATCAAAAGGTAGTTATTCTTAGATCATGAACTTAATTCATACAAAAAAAATTTTCACGTTTAATCTGTAGAGAGTTGACAGTTTGGTTCACTGACGTGCAAATAATGTAAGAAATTAAGCCATTCCAATTATTTGGTACTATATAGAACATTCAAAAATATTGTATTATATTCTAATCACCGGTTCAAAGGGAGTGCTTGAAGCGTACAAGTAAAGAAATACTTGAAGAATATGATACTGAACATTGACTAATGTCGTTTCCGCCCAATCCTTTTTGGCTATAAGTATCTATCAAAAAAAGTTAATCAGTCTGACAAGAGGTTGTTAATTGAGTGGCACATTATTAACGACTGAGACTTTGTACCTAAGTGACGCTGGTTTCAGTCATACAGAGTATACTTGTTTTCTGAATATAGCAAACATACCTTATTAGTGAGTGCTGAGCAGCGCAAATTGTAGGTCAACGTAGGTCTTGTGAACGAGTAATTTTCTAAATAAGTATTATGTATATTGACCTGGTTAATTAGTTGATCACTGTGTAGCGATTGATTTGATGTTCAGCAAATCCTGTATGATGCTTATCGAATTCTATTGATTGAGCTATAATGTAGCCAATAGTTTAAGTGACTGGATATCACTGGTATTATGTAGTGTTTTGCAAAGGCTAGGCAGCAGGAAACTCTGAATGAAGTTTCGTGCAATTTGGTACTTGTCAATAAGGTGTACCTACAATCTTTGTGGAAACTTATGCTCCCTTCTTGGTGACGAATACTAAACAGCAGGAAACCTCGGTTCAGGGTTGCTTGATGACTACTCTACCCAAACCACCAGGTTAATTATAGTTCTTAAGCTGTTGGCTGGTATTAGTGTTTTTCCAAATTTCGTTATTGTTTATTAATCATCAGGTAATTTAGAAATGAACGTTTTTCTAAGAGTTTAAGCCATTTTACTAAGTTAGAAAGTGTATACAAACAACTTCTTATGTTATCAAAGTTACAACTATGTATGTTACTTCATAGACAGTCACAAAACAGGTAATTTTATTTGTCTATGAATTCTATGAACTAACTAACTAACTAACTGATTCATCAGTTATTCACTAATATCACACTTTAAGTTCTTCATACTAGGATACTTCCTGTATATTTAGACTCAAGCGGAGTTCTTCTAAGATAACAAATACAATACATGGTTTACAGTATTATGCATAATACTTAATAAGTATTAGTTAACAAATGAAGACTTATTGTTGATAGATAGTACATTGGAAAATAACAGTTGATTGTATATCATAAACAGCATCCAGCCACATACAACTTTTGTTCTCAATTATTTAGATCTTATCAGCTATAACACATAACACTTAAACATAAAAATACCATTACCATTAATCGAATAGCTGATCAAATAAAGCTAATCTCCATTACTACATATCGATGAACGTTTGCATTTCAGTTCTATAAATGTTCGTTTATGGTACGAATAGTTCTGTTATAACATCTGTGCCTATGATAAGAGTTGATATAGATTCGAAATACAGAGAAGGTATCAATATCTTCAGGATACTGGAAACAACCTATTGATGGATATCGATGAATTGGATCAATCGAAAGTAAATCACGATAACGATTATTCTAGTTTTTTCTTAATTAGTGATACTGCTTTTCATTTAGTTAATTAATTCTTCATGATTAATTACCACTAAAATGCTTTACATTTCTGTAGATCGTCTGCAATGTCTTCACTTCTATTATTATTTGCATTATTCGAGGGTATGTGTGGCTTTGTTTTACCAATTTGCTCTGCATTTCGTGTATCCAATATAACACAAAAACGATATTACTATGAAGTAAGTTAAATTATAGTTTATAGTATATTCTCAAAGTAAAACTGAAGTTTTTTTTTTGGTGGAGAGGTAGATGTATGAGAACCTAAATAACTTTAAGTAACCATGAGGATTTATTAGCCAATCAGAATGTAGGCACCAAGAAATGATGACCTATTACAGATAATGCCAGAAATTAGAATTTTTATAGACTTTTAACGGAACTAGTGAATTTTTAAAATGAAATAAAACTAATTCACTCTACCCACCTGTGAAGCATCTCCACCCAGAATATAAGAAAACAGTCGACATGGTGATTTAAATTTAGAATTAATAATAAAAGTAGAGATTAATGTTAGGAATTCATTTATTAATGCTAATACTAACACTGAATATTCCCTTCATTTCTAGGGAACTACTTTACGTTTTACTTAAGATCCCAAAAATTTATAATCCAGTAAGCTTTGCTTCAATTCCCTAATGATGTAAAAGTATTGCAACTTTGTTAATTTCTTCTTTTATCTTAGGTTACTCATTTTATTGTGAATAATTCATTTTGGTATAATGATATTTGAGTTCGAATCATTCTAGCCTGTTTGAATAGTATATTCCTGTCATATTTATTCATTTTAGTGTATTAGTAACCAAACATTGATGAATTTTACTTAGGTAGTAATAATTTGTAAGTTAATCGTCACTTTGTACTTAATCCCAAGCAGTATCCGAATGAGCTGTTCTGCTAATCTAGTTAGTTCACCAGTAAAGTTAAATTTTACTAGTTTGTTGTTTTCTCTTTCTAACTCTTCACTTACTTTATCTATTTAGTAGTTTTGCTTTAAAGATGTTACTACATGTAAATCTTAATATTTCGAAGCGTGAAAAATACCGAATATTATCAGACAATATCCATTACCAGATGGAATTTGACAGTTTGTATTTTAATTGGATTTAGAAGATATTCATTTTAGTTGTACTGATGATGACATACTAATGATAAGTAACTGGTAGGGTTCAAGTATATCAGGGAGTGAGACATGTTAGTCACCGGTGATAATGAATGATTCATCGCACTTACTTCATAATCTCATAGAGGTAGGAACCAATCATAGGACACGGCTGGCCTAATAGTGTGAATGGCATGCATTGGTCTTGATATCTGAAGGGTCTGAGTTCGATTCCGTCATTAAATGAGTGGGTTCGCACTACAAAGGAGTTCAATAATAAGGACGAAATATCTATCTAGTCTTTAGTGATATACAACCAACATCATTTTATGACGCATTACAAACAACTAAGTTCTTTTATTTTATTTCATAACTAATAAAGTGACTATTTTCTTCTTCTTCTTTCAAACTCTTCATGAATTAATTCATCATCATTATCACGTTGAATAAACAAAGAATTTCTTAATATTTCAATATTGTTTATCAATATTGGCATTGGCCTATTTACAATCATTAATATTCTATTATGATCGTAAAGAGAATTTACGTCATAAACAAGAAATTCTATTTATGAATCAAATGAATGAAGCAAGACGAATTTGGCCAGATCATCAAACTACATCAGAAGAAAGAGAGAATAATCATATTAATAATACCAGTAATAATAATAATAATAACAATACTACAACAACAAATGATTATAGTGAGAATCAATGGAATTTACAATTGCAAAAATGTGATGATAAACTACGTTTAGTTACATTTATCAATAATACACATGAATTAACTACTGATGGTTATAGTGATTCAATATCGAATCATTTAGATTCACCGAAATATGAAATGTAAGCTAAATTCTAAACAATATTAGTAAATTATCAAATTAAGTAGTATATTTATGCTATTTCAATGTAGAGAAAATGAAATTTCTAACACTTTATGACTTAGTGTAAACTAGTACAGTCATATTGCATATCTGTTTATGTTAAAGTTTTACAATCATGGATCAAGATGCTTCACAGTGAAAACTGTAAATATATGCTTGCTAATTGATGATTTAAGTAAACATGAAAGGTTTTTGTATGCAACATAGATAAATTAGCTACAATTTTAGACACGGCGGGATAGTCCCATTGTTACTCAATTAGTTTGTTTTTATTGAATCACTTAGAAGTTAGATTGAGTTGAATTAAAGTTTAGCTTTAAGAATTTCATGACTAAATTGATGTTTATAGAACACATGCTAGATAATGTAATAACAGTTTTTAATAAACTGATAGTGAAGTCTTCTAGTACTTTTGCAGAGCTTGAAAAGTTGCAAATCGAAGTCAGCAGTAGTAGTAGTACATGAGATTTACATTAATCATGAAACCTACATCAGTAAAATTATCCTGATAACTTTTCCAATCATAAAGAATAGGCGATTAGTTAAAGTATTTCACATTTTCTAAAACGTTGCCGCGCTTAGTCTAATGAAAGGCCCGATTATTCATCCTAACGAAACTATCTATCTAGACAACTACAATTAAACAGTTTCAAGTTTTTACACCCACATTATCACTATTCTCCTTACTTCATACTCCACATTTTTCTAACCCACTGAAAAACGCGTTTCCGAATTCTAAAAACGACTAATCTGATGCTTAATTTATTTGAAATTATCACATATGACAGTGGTAATGAAACGTACAAATATTAACGTCTGTAAGTTACACAATTTGAAAATATTTATATGTTCCCATTGATGTTGTTGCAAATTGAAAGAGATCAGTCTTTGTTGCTATATGCGATTCGATACAATGTCATTTCATAGGTATGATTATAGTTGAGCTGCTTCTAGCAAGTAAAATCTATGACGTGATTTTTCTCTTGTTTGGAATTTTTCCGATGGATGTACTTGCAACCTAAACTCACTCTGTTTGTTACAAACACCACAGGGTTCATCACTAAACTATTGAGTTCTGACCGTCATACTTGTATAGGATGCATGTACATAAAACTCGAAAATGATTTTCTTCTTTCATTAATGTTGTCAAAAACTGAAATTTATGATACTCCATTGCTATCTACTACAATACCACTGTATCAAGGCGATTCGCTCAGGATCCACATAAAGAAACAAAAACTAATTATAAAAATTTCAGTTTAATCAGCAAAAATTGTCCACTAAGTGAATGAACAAATTAATTGAAAGATGCTGCTTACTACACACTTACTGAACATTGAAAACGTTACGGTTAAATGTTGTCTGAATGCTGAGAGATCTTGATCTTCTAAGTTATATTTTATGTCAACAGTAGGTAGATAATACTGACACATTCAATACTTAGTACTTCATTGTCTAATTTAATTCTTCTACTAATATTAGCTTCTAATTAGTTTATTATCGATTCGTTTAGCATACATTTACTCATGTTGTTTTACAATATTGAAATTAAATAGAAATGAATAGGAGAAGAATGAAAAGTGTATTTTGAGTCTTTAAACTAAAAATACAGTGTGGTGGATACTACTCACTAGGCCGTCCATAAGTAGTAGGTAGCTGAACATCGCGTGAAATTGATAAGAATCAGTAAACAGCGTGTGAGGCGAATTGCAGGGTGACAAGAAACAAAGCAAGATTAGAATACATAGGAGAAGCGAGGACAGCCAAAGGAAATAAGCTTATAACCGACACGGATCAGAGAACATGATTGATGTGCGACTTGATGATTTAAAGTAATGTATATAATATTTTATGACACTCTCTAGTTTCACGGAAAGTCCCATCACCTACTACTTATTGACGACTTTATGAGTAGTATCCACCACAACAATACCTAATTAAGATGCTGAACCGATCAAAAGTACTAAGTAACAATTTTTAAATATTACATATCCTGATCAAAACAGTTTAGTGAACATAGAACAATATAATTTAATAGAATCAACACTTAATGGTAGATATCTGTATGCTTAACTCAAAATGAATTACACAATCATATTTCTATGCAATACTTTCCACTTAAGTTAAGAAACAATAACGAATGCAATAAAGTACAATGAATTCGCTAATATCTTGATTTCTCTTTAACACTTCCTTTACAATCTACATAACATTAATCATAATCATGATTCGAATGATCACTTAACAGACTGTAGTACATCATTGTAAATCATGAGCAATCAGATGGAAGGCAACTATTGTAGTTGAGTTATTAACGTATATCAAAAGCATTTGTATATTGTATGAAGAATCTGGAAAGAAATCATGAAAACACATGAAGATAGGCTCTTATACATAATGATGAATAAAGTTAATAGTTGTGTAATCACAACTGTAAAGTGAATAGATTAATAGAATATCACTAAATAGTGATTATAGAGTAATTAATAACTAAATGTATGAATTGAGATATTACGTAATAAAAAAATTATGACTAGAGTTACCGAGGCAATACTAAACTGACTATTGTATCTTTATAAATACATATGTTTGATGTGAACCTTTTAATAGTAACAGTTACAGAGAAACGCAATGAAATAGATGATATTTGAATATTGATTATTTTGAAAGATTTCGAGATGTCAACACCATGTCCAGTATCAAGAAGGTGACTAGGGGTGGAATTATTGAAAAAACATTGATCATTTAATCTCAGATGATATATGCTCAGTGATGAGAATGTTAGTCCTTCTATTTGTTCTTCCACTGTCACTGTTCCGGTACGAAAATGTTAGTTGGTGAATGCAAGTTTTTTTAAATTCTAAGTTGGCCATTAAAATATCATCCAGGATACAATGCAACAGACTTCCCATGAAAACTCTATCAACTTGATGATAACAGATACCATTAAACTGAAACCGTGTCTCCGTATTTCCAATATTGTCATTGCTCATCGTCTAATAAACACTAGGTAGGGTGTTGACATCTCGAAATCCTTCAAAATAATCAATACTTAAATATCATCCAGTTCATTGCGTTTCTCCGAAGCTGTTACTATTAAAAAGTTCACATCAAACTTATGTATTCATAAAGATACAGTAGTCAGTTTAGCATTGCCTAGGTAACTCTAGTCATAAATGTTTACTTGCGTAACATCTTAATTCATGTTTTTGATTGTTAATTTCTCTGTAATTGTTATTGAGCGATATTCTGCTTATCGATTCACTATGCAGTCGGGACTACGCAACTTTCGATATCAATCTTTATTACCTAATATAGTTGTTGGCATAACTTTCCAAGATTTCGTTCCAGAATCTTCATATCGCTTAACGTATAAATATGCAAATGCTCTGGACATTTATTTTTAACCCATTTATATTAGTCAATGCTGATATCACGAATTGATCTGAACCAGACAACCGTTAATCAGCCTGGAATCACTGGACAGCCGCTTCGTCCTAGTATGAGACTCCTCAGCAGTGCGCATCCACGACCCTGTTGGGGATCGAACCCAGGACCCTCTGGCTTCGGAACGAGCGCTTTACCAATGGACCACTGAGCCGGCTCCAATCGGTTGATATTTCTAATGCAGTCGATTTGTGATACGTTTGCGCGACCTCATCCATTCTCATCGGTGAGTAACTGCCTCACACCCGACACGATTGAACTCCACCGGTCACATCTTCACACTAGAGCTCCAGGAATTACCTCAAGTTGCCTTCCCTCTAATTGCTCAGGATTTACAATGATATACTACGATATGGACAGTGGTCATTTAAACAATGATTACGACTAATGTTATGTACGTTGTAAAGGAGGTGCTGAAGAGAAACTACCAAATCAGTGAATTCATCTTAATCTATTACATTCGTTAATTTTTATTTGATCATAGTTTTTAGCTGTTAATGTATCATTTGCCAGTGTATGTTATACTTAATCATTAAACTGATTTACGTAAAATGAATTACACTGTTACTTTGATTATTTAGATTTGGAAGATCGAACGCGTTTTATAGATCACGACTATGATAATGGTAATATTAGTTCAATTGAAGATGAAGAACATTCCTTAGAAGAAACATTAAAAAAATCAAACAATAAGGTAAAATTAATTTACCTAAGAAGAATAATATGAAGCTATTACGAAAAGTATCTATCAATTGTATTACTTACTATGCTTATTTTAACACTTTTCTGATTTGAAAGTCAGTAAAACACTGTTTTTTTTAAAGTATTTATAGTAAGTAGTATATCTAAATTTTCTGCTTAAAAGTGACTACTAAATTTAAACTGTGGCATAATTACATGAAGTATCTGATTATTAGTTTGAATTATGCTTGTACTTGTAAGCTACCTCATAGAGGTTTGTACGATTATCATAATAGCTGGTTGCAAAAGTTAGGTGATATGTTTCATAATGAAGTATAATGGTTAAGGTGTACTGTGAAATTTAGGATTTCCAGTTTCTATATTAGTTTATGCTATTTTTCATTTTTCACTTATCACCTTTACCATGCTGATTATTAATGATTACTACTTTTACTATGCTATTCTTCTAGGGTATCTCATTTTTCTGTAATAATACTTTATGGTGTACATACGTATCAAGTTCTGAGTAGCATATGGGTCATTAACTGACTAAACAGATGGTTTCGCAATTAATTACTGAATTAAAACAAGTATTACCTATTTGGTGATTAAAGGCATTTAGTAGGTGGTTAGTTGGCGTTTATTGATTCAATTCATTTTCAGTCTTTAGATATCTATTACTGTCAATAATCTTTTGACCAAGAATATCTCAGACAGTGAATATTACTAACAGACACTGAATTCAAGGCTACACAACAACTTTCTTCACCCACCTATTAGCTTAATACTGGATATTTTGTAATTCATTTAACTTTCAGAGATCTAACAGGAAGTCGAAGTCATTATGGTTCGACACTATTGGGTTTATGGTTGTTACTCATAAGTGGATTTGATGAGATCATACAACGTAGCAATTTAACTGAAGCTATAAATATAAACTATCATTTACCGACTGAGTTTTCTAGTAGTTATATATTGTCAAGCATTACATTTTAACGTCGAAATTACTCAACACTAATTCTGGAACAAATCAGCTGTACAAACTATCATGGTTTTCAATGATTATTTCCTCAGTATGAAGTCCAACATTATAGTGATATTATTCTTTTGTTATTGTTGTTGTTGTTGCTAACCTAATATGTTCCATGTTTTCATTTTATAGTTAAATCAATATGAACAAAAATCGTCAACATTAAGTGTTACATTTGCTAATCCTATTACAGCTTTAAATAAACAGAATGATAATGTAAATATTAATGATAATAATAATAATATCAATAATGTTAATGATAATAATAGTAATAAAAACAATAAAGAAGAAGAAAGGAAACCCCCTGTCAACAATACTACTAATCAGTATAATGACTATAAAGTACAGAATACTAATGAACGAAATGAATTACATCCTAGTAAACTTCAAATTTTCAATAATATTACTAATTATAGTAATAATGAACAAAAATCATCTGATACTAATGATAAAAATAATAATAATAATAACCATCATCGTCATCATCATCATCATCATCATCAAATTTGAAGTCAGACAATAAATTCTTTACTCTGAATGAAGTGAAACCAAGTAACAGTTATACTCATCGTAATTCTCTCATTATTAATGATACTAATAATAATATAACTCAAAGTAAATTAAATGTAAAGACAAAACGGAATCATAAAAATAAAGTAACTAATGAGAATATATCAACATTGAATAAAAGAAAAATTACAACTTGTTGTAGTCATCAATCAAACTATCCAACAGGTGGTAGCCCATTTCATCCATTGGCAATTCTTTTCGGTGATAAACCAAAAGTATCTAGACGTGAATGTTATTTCTCAAGAGATACTGAAGGTGTAAATTTATATTTACGCTTAGGAGCTGTTGGTAAGTAATAATATTGGTAATTATCTATCATTTGTAAAACAAGTACAATTATTTATATAGTCAGTATATGTACATATGTAAACGATTATCGACTAAGTTTTAGATTTGGTTTCTTTAAATTACTTAGTGTAGTATGATATTCTACTACCTTACAATAAATCAGTCATTGGCTTTGTAACTCAGTAGTAAAGCATTTTGACTGTTACACTCAGTGACATTGGTTTCAATCCTATACAATTACTATCAGCTCACCGTACTGGTGAGTTTTGAATAATATAAAATCAAACATACAGTTAACTACAAGTGAGCATCAAGAATCATAGTATAGTCCAAGTGATACCAACTTACTTAGATCAGTTAACGTATTGCAAATAACTGTAGTACTCAATCAAAATATCACTAATTACTACTTTGTGATAGTTTAGTTAAGCACAATACATTTGTCACCTTAATGAATATCGTTTCGCCGAACACAATTAGACTGGATTCTATCTGGATTCGTATAAGAAGCCGTAGTTCATATGAATGTGATATACATCAGACAGTAAAGTATTTAATTGAATATAAGAAAAAAATTATGTTACTGAGAAGATTATACTTATTAGTTCAAAATGAATTGTTGGGGAGTGGGCAATACTAGTAGATGGATTACAAATACACCATATATCAATTAAAATGAAAACGCTCCTTGAATCCTGTAAGTCACTTCAGTTATATAAAGAAAACGAATAATCGATGAATACGAATTTTCTTAAACGGATGCTAAAATGAACATAAATTTCATTTTGAAAGTCGAAAAGGATAATTCTATTCAAAGAAGACTGAATCCTAGACAAAGCAAACAACCGAACTCTATACTTCATAAAAGGTATACACCAGGCTATTGAGCTTTATTATACCTTAATGAAGTGCATTATTATATCCATTTTAACAATAATTAAATATTATTCAAAAAGGTTTCTGTATTTCATCAATTTACCAATTAAGGTTTCGGTTTTGGAGTGATGATATTTGATGGTTTCAAAATAGCGGAACCATGGGAGGAGGGTGCTAGTTCCGTGGTTTCTTGTCATGGACATTTATGGATTCCATTACATCTACTTCATTTTATTTATGTATTCTGGCAGACATACTTCTTATTTAAGCATCATCGGGTAAGAACCATGTATAAATCTATTAAAAATAATTGGATAAATTATTATAAAACTTAATGAAAGTCAAGTTAAAATCCCACTTTGTCGGTGCTAATTATAATGTTGACTAGAGAATGTATGTAAACTATCACTTCACTTTATGAAGTGGGGAAAAACTAACGAATATGGGCATAAGTTTTTAACTTGTTTTGACATGATAATAACCTTGGTGCGCATACTTAAGCAATCACCTGGATAGCTCAATATAGGCGGGATAGGAACCACTAATGAACAGTGTTACGGGTTTTCATGTTTTTCTAACTAATTAAAGACCATTTAAAATCGTAAAGAATTCATTATTATATGAATACTAAGTAGTCAATGATAAGCTCTAACCAAAAATATCTAGTTAGTTAGAACTTGTCAACAAGATTCATGCACAATCTTGAATGAATAATTACTTTCCATATGATTTGGATTCTCAACATTCGACGACGTGACAAAATACACTATCAACTAACTGTTCAGGTTTCTGTTAACCTTGTGTATGATTAATTTCTTAGCACTAATTGATCATTGACTTGTAACACATATCATGGTGTCCACTCCTCAGTACTCATCGAATTCAACTGATTTGATTTCAGTGTGTTTACTAGTGAGTGCACATGTTGTTGTATTGAAATCATGATATACATGATATTAATTAAGTTATATAATAACTCATTATATCAGAAAGACCTTTGTGTAAAATAACTCTATTCAAAGTCAAATTGTTAATTACTACAGGGTTATTATACTCCTGACATAGTTTAAGAATTCATAGTAAAATGACCAGAGATTTAAAGTTAAGTGTTTCCGTAATTCATGCAATAAAACAACGTCATACTACTCATATCTATTTCTGTTGTATTCATATTATAATGTATACTTATTTCATTGTCCCTACTTTAAGCAGGCAGATATCTTGAAACTTACACATTTTATCTTCTTATTTCGTACGGTTGTATCGGTTAAAATGTAGATTTAAAACAAGTAGTCCAGTGTATTTAGGTAGAAATATCTCCAAATGTCTGTGCTTTTGATCCAATTGACAGTATTTAAATTATAACGTACTTAATTGATTGTTACTACATTTTAGCCGTTACATCAATCCACAGCTAAACATATTAGTGTTATATTATACATTGGTGGATAACGTTTAAAGCACCTGTAAGTCCTACAATTACAGTCCATATTGACCTAAAGAAGTTCCATTGTTAACTTTAATCCTTTATTGAAAACATTTCAAACAAACGATAACTTTTGTAGATATTTATCGTTTACTGATCTTAACAATCATTTACTTAGATATTTAACTAAATGAGCATCTAATTAACTCTTACAAGAGGCCTCATTTTGAATGGATTCAGTAGATAAATGTTATGTCTGATTAATTAAACTATTGATAACTACAAATAGCAATGTGTATTGTATTATAACAGTTACAGTATTTGAATAATGTTTTCTGTTAAAAAAAAAGACAATCTATTTTCATTTAGGTTGTATTTAATGTACAAAAGTTTGTTCTACGTTTCCTATTATGTCATTTGGCTGTGGCCAATTTGTGCCAATGGTTGAAAACAATAGTGGATGAAATTGGCAGTGAACCTGGACATGATGAAGAGCCAACATCAAAATGGAATATAGTTTCCCCATCTGAATATTTAATGGATTCAAATATAACACACGGTAATACAAGTATATTTAAATATGCCAGTAGTGTTAACAGAACAAAACATAATGTTGCCACAGTACCACATCGCATGAACCATGATAATACAACAGTTAATGCAGTTGAACAAGCAGTATTAGGTATGTGTGCTTACGAAGAATATTTGTACAGTTTATAATTGGATGTGGGTCAGAAGTATAATCCGGGGTACATACTTTGCTATATTTAGGACTCTTTGTAAGGATGTACCTACACCATGGTATTTATTATCACACCGAGACTAAAGTACAGTGCTTATTTCTCTGATTAGTAACACATTACCAGTAATGCCACTGAAATACAAGAGTTAATAAAAGAAACGGATCTGTTTCAATCTTAACTATCGACAAAGTGAAGACTCAAAGACTCATAAGTAATTAAAAATATCATAATGAACACGTTTATTGCCTAACTGGATTTTAAAGCTTTTAAAATAACGTGTTTAAATTTGGAATAATAAGTAGTTATTTCTAGTCCTAATGTGAAAATTAGTAGTTAGATGCAAGAATTTTTAGCCCATGAGTCCCAGATGATTCGGAGACGGGCATCCTGCGATTCATCAGTGGCTACCATCCAGAATTTCAGCAAACCAAACTGAAAATCATTACCAAAGTAGGGGGACGACAAACTGGATACATGAATACTGACGCATAATTAAAAGGAATTATTCATGTTGAATAGTGCACCGACACTAAAGTGGCTAATAAAGATGAAGTCATAAGAGAAAAGAAGTTAAGCGGTTGGAGGTAGTCATTCGGAAACTATACATCATCTAGATTTCATGCCAGTTGGTACTCATCAAAAGGGAGTAATTTTAATATTTAGGGAACTGATGCTTCCAATGAAATTCGAGTAGACATTATCAAGCTTTGTACACAATACCACTGAGCCATTCAGGCAGCGATTGTAATAAAGGAAAGAAACATATGATACTGAACATTAGTTATTGATTAAAAGAAAGAGCTAATGATGAACAAAAAGAAAGTACCAGTGGTAAAACATTTAACTAACAATAGGGAATAGTTATTTACGGAAATCTTAAACACATGAGTTATATTTTGAAACGTATGAATTATGTGTTTAATTAAAGATAAAACTAAAGCATCTGAAATTATCGGCAGTTTCTACCTATAGAAAACACTTTACATGAATGCTAACTTCATAGGTAATAAACTTGAATAAATCTAAACAGGAAATATTTTTGTCTCCTCATAGATGATGTTATTTGTACTAACCGTAAGTTGGAATTCTACAACGAGTTTATGTTCAACAACAACCTAAAGATTTAGTTTACGCATTTGTCAACCTCTACATGCTTTCATTGGTTCAGTTCTCAAAGATGAATGTTTTATCCAAAAGAATTCAAGAAACATTATCTAGTAAGTATGAGAAGATACGATAGTGGGTTCAGAAAATCATCTAAGTAAAGATAGATAAATTAATTGAAAAAATAAAAACTCAATGTTCAAAGTAAAACGCCCAACAGGAACTAACTAACTGAAATGCATAAAATCTATGTTACATAGTGTCGTAGTCAAATACCTTAATGTTAGGATATTCTAGATCGAATTTTGAACAGCAACATGTTAGTAAGATACATACAAGATAGAAGGTATTACTACCCGTCTAATTATATCAAGCAACATGATTGAATGTAGGTTTATAAGCAGTTTTAACTAACTTTGATTTATAAATGCAAAGTTCATCTAAGAATCACATCACACCATATAGAACTAATTATACCATCCAATCAACATCCATCAGTTAACAGCAATAATTAATTTCCAATTGAATGTAATCAATTTATCTTCATTATCACCACTAATTGTCAATCAACAGTTTAAAGATTAAGCTAAATCTGAATTCATGGATGTGTACTTCTGATGAATGAAACAATCATCCAATACATCTTGGTTAATAGTGATTGTCTAACTATGATCAATTTGTACATTAAGTAACCTTAAACTTCATCACTGTTTCTTTCTTGTTTTCTTTTCTTTCCTCATGTATTCAGGTTGTGGAGTAACTGTTAAATATTTAGCACCATATTTATTTCCATGTGCAATTGAATATAGTTTAATAGCTGGTGCTATATTTTATAAAATGTTTGAAAAAGTTGGACATGTTCGTAAAGAATCAGAACGTTTAGAAAAATTACGTAAAGCTAATCCAAAAATCAGTCAATTCTCTGAATGTCATCGTTCACATAAAGGTTTATTTGTTGGTCTATTATTATTTATGGCGACATTAGTTGCAATGAGTTTGTTTTTTATATTCATTGTAAAACGTGATCGACGTAATACAGCGATAACATTATATCAAGGCACTGAATTAGTTCTATTATCAGTTAGTACATTAACATGTTTAATTAGTTTATTTCGTTTACAAGCATTGAAATTAAGTGATTTATCAGAAGAAGTAGCATTTGATGATAATCTATTATTGATTGGTTTAGTGGGAATGTTATTTTATGATTTATTTCTATTGGTGCCTGCATTAGAAGCAATACCGAATGGTGTAATTGCTGCTAAGTTATATGCAGCTAAAGCAATCATGGAAATGATACAATCAATGTTACAGGTAACTACTTATCAATTTTGAGTATTCAAATAAATTATTTTAATAATTACAATATTGCAAGTATTATAAAGGTTTTTACTGGTTAGCCAATTTTTTTTAGCATGGTTGTTGTTTTACGGGATGAGGTTACTAACCTCATGCCCAACCCTCCTCCTTTATCCGGGCTTGGGACCGGCAGTAGCCCTAGAGGAGCTCCAGGATGCGTATGCTCCGCGTAGGGTAGCAGGCATTGACTGATTGATTGAATAATATTGAAAATATTTGAGTAAACAACTGTTTACAGTAACTTTGTTATGGGTCTCTTACAATTCTAAATTCATCAATATTGTATTACAATTGACAAAATTGTGCTTCCATAGATATATTGATTAAATTAAGTAATAATAGATAATTGGGTATTAGGGAGATTGGTGAGGATCATATCGTGAATTGATCTGTATTAAACAACCACTAAAAACAAGGAAGCACTAAACAGTTATTTGTCCAGGTAAGGGACTTTATAGGAATACTCATCAACGACTCCATCTGGGGAAGGGGGAAAGTACAACTCTGGAGTTTTGAACTTCACGGCGAACATTCAACTTTCAGACCGATGAGTTGGAACCCTACTGGTTAGTATTTTGTAACTTTATTTTATTCCCAATATATTGTAGGAACACAGAAAATTAAAGTACAAGGATCTCCACAGCACTCAAGGACAGTTAGTAACAGTTAACTGATGACTATATTTACGGGGTTGTTTTTGAAGATCTAGTGAGAATAGGTGACCAATGGAGTTCAGTTACCTATAGCATGAATCAGTTACCTACTGGTAGCAATAGATGAGATCACTCAATATATCACAAATCGACTGGAATTAGTTGTTCTTAACTTCTGACAGTTAAGAACTCTTTGAGAAACCTGAAAATCCTAGGAATGATGCTCATTGGGGTCATGAATGTGAATCCTGAAAGCCACTATACTAGGAACAAAAACGTTGACTAGCAAAGCTTTACGTTGTTTATTAGTTATTCAACTTAGGTCAGTTTCTGATATCCGAAACAATATAAATAGTGGAAGATTTTCATCTAAAGTGTATTGTATGTGGAGTTGAAAGTTCATTTTGAAGATGTGGGAAAAGTCATCATAAGGGGTTCAGTTATTCAAAATAATAAAATAAAGAAAAAATTCGAATATAATACTCAATCAGTAAAATGTTATGTTGGGTTATTTGAAATAATACAAATGATGAAATAATGAAGTCATTTTTATGCTAAATGTGTTCTCAGGAAAACTGTGATATTAAAAAAATACATGATCTGTGTGTATTAAGGAAAGATATTGTAAAAAGGTAACAATAATAATCGATTGGTATGAATTGAGAAGGATTAGTGTACAATTGAAGATGAGGCATAGTGGAGATAAACATGTAAAGGGGCTTGTGGAAGTAGAAGTTTAAGGCTAAGTAACCTAGGCTGAGTAGCCTATTCGTGAGCTATAACAGACTAAGAGGTGGAACATGCCTATTTTGGATGCATAAGGTGGGTTTTCTAAGGTTTATTCGAACAACCCCAGGTCATAGTCATTCCCCCTTGAATAATCTGATCGCGCCTTTATTTAGTGTTTTTTGTATAGCAGGTGGGATAACTATTTTATTAGAATTAGTAATTCCTATCCTTAACCATGCTGGTACATGCCTACGATAGCGCAAGGAAAAATACTTACTAGTGCGGCCTCTGTAAGTGGTTCCACAGGGACTAATCAGTTGTATACGCGACGAGGAGACCATCTTCCATATTTCATCTTTAACTTGTCGTGTGGATACTGGCCTAGTTGAGATAACATGTAACAGAACTAAACGCCCTCTCAATAGATTCTTTATGTAGATGTTCTGGAATGCCAACAAAAATGTTACCTATAAAGTCAAGTGGTAAGTAAAGGGTTTCCTTATTGACAATGTTAACTTTCGCCTTACTTTTTTTCTGACAAGTACTTTCAGATACAACTGACTGCATATCCTTTACTTTAAGGTATGCTATTTAGTTCTCTTATTTCTTTATATACACTATCTTCTGAGTATCATAATCTAGTTTAATGGCTAATATATGGAATCAGATTTGTAATCCAGGAAGAATTTGGACTTATTTTGAGCTGACTAATTGTGAATCTTTCATTGTTTTCCAGGACAACTTAATCAACAGATACTGCGAAAACGAAAAGAGTATTAGAATTTTCCAACAATTTAAGTAATCAGCTTCGAATTAAGAGTTAAAAGCTGTGTACTAGAGGAATTAATGTTGAATTGTATAGCTTCCTATTTCATCGAAATTCTTCACTCTCGACCCCAAAACAGGCAGTAGATGTGAACAGATGTGCTTCTGTACATACTCAATAAAGAATATTCGTGGTTTAGTCATACAGAAATCATCCAATGAGTATTTACCACATCTTAAAGCTTAAAACTATCAATTTAGCAGATGATACGTCTACTTTCCAGTTACTAATGAAATTGTTTAGATAGATTCTGACTGTGTAGGCTACGTTTTCTGAGTTTTCCTCAGCTTCTAGGACTTTGTAAAGAAGTATCAAGAAGGATCCCAAGTTCAGTGTGAGTACAGATAAATTTTGAACTTTCTTATAACGAAGGATTCAACTAACGTAAGCATTATCTCTAGTCAGTTTGTAAACGAAACTATGAAGGCTGACTTTTATTCAATCTTGTGACCTGTTCCAACTGTTCTTAAAAACAGAAGATGAGTATTTAACATCCTCTCATACAAGATCACTTAACTTTACTCACTTTGGTAATCATTTTCTGAATAGTGTCCCGGATATCTTCTTATTTGACTCCTGACTTTGAAATGTTTGATAATGCATGGATCAGCACTGTTCTGATCTTTAAAGGGTATAAAGTAATTTAGACCTATTTCAGGTTGAAATCAAATCTAAAAGAGATTCCACACACATGCACTTTCATATCGTTGTCTCATAAAGATACTTTTATTGCAAACACTCTGGATAGTGGCTTATGCAACTGTTTATTAGTTTATCACTTATTAGTAAAAATCAGCACAATCGATCCATTTGATTAATTTAGATAGCGTGATGTGATGACGTAACTTATAGGACTATATTTGTGCTATATGTTCCAAACAATTTGATCATACGTTAGGTTGATGAAATGTTTATATGATCGACATAAAGGAATATAAAAACAACCAAGATGACACTATATTGAGTTGTGACACACTAAGAGAGATGTAAACTATTTAGTAAATAAACTACCTGCTTTTTAGAATTACGCTAGTCATTTATGCAGAAAAAAACCAGTAATAAGCTTCATAATCGTCAGTTTTCGTAATATCTGAAAACAACCAACACTTGCGACTGACTCCAGAAGTTATTTTCAGAGCCCTTGGAAGAGGTGACCGCTAGAGAACTTGACAACCAGTGCCATTAAGAAAAGTTAGGTAATATTTATATCATCGACTGAAGCCAGGAATCTTAGCCATTGAGTTTCAGTCCAAGAGTTTAAAGGTTAAGCATTATTCTCGAGAAGTGAAAGTCATGATTTTGACTTCTAACAGGAAAATGGATGCACACAAATAAGACAAAACAGTTGTCTGAGATACATCATTACCAAGGTTAATTTTGATAATTTCAAATAAATTGAGCATTGGATAGGTTGTTTATAAAATGAGTTATATATATTTGTAAAATTCCAATGAGTAGAAATTAAAATTTCTGACGTTTCGCGGCTTAGTGTAAGTCGCTTCTTCAGAGAAATGAATAACCGAATTGAATTAGCACAAGATTAAATAAATATTTAATATTTAAACGTCAGAAATTTTAATTTCTACTCATTGGAATTTTATAAATATATATAACTCATTTTATAGTTGTCTGAGATGTGAAGCTTTAACTTCTTTTGCTTAACATTCTTATTATTTGAAGGTAGTAACGGTCCAAAGAAAGTCTACTTGAACAGGAAAGTATCCTATTTGCGACAGTTCGATTTAGTCAATCATGAACAACGTAGAACCTGGTATATATGTCCGTAGGTTTAAGTTTCTATATCATATTAGCTCAATCATGTCAAAGTCACGACATTAACGCGACAATATAATTCAACAAGGAATAATGAAGTAAACATATGTACAAAAGAATAATAGAGTTTAGGGTCTAGAATAACACAGAATGAATGCATTTACTCCACACTGACATATTCTAAGCCATGTCACCCAGTAACTTCAGCCACTCACTACGATTATTACGTTAACCCAAAGCAACTAGAGACCCTGTATCTACCAACATAGTTTAGACCGACAATTAAAGACTTCAGAGATTGACAGTGTGTTTTGGTTTGGCTGCCCTAACTTCCATTAATCCTACTGGCAAGAGAAATGCATATCCCAACCATCTCTGTCGATGAAGGTTTACAGCCTCTTTGATTTATTTGTCATGTTTTCCCAATAATATGTCTAGCATGAATATTGCTTACTCGGCCATTCCATTATATACGGGCAGCACAACGAAAATTTTTATGATTAAAGACAGGCAGCCTACGAATATCTTCTATTTTCATGGTCCATGTTTCGTACCCACATTTTACAACGGAGTAAATTGATGCTCAGTACACCCGGTTTTTCATTGAGAGACGGACATATTCCCCTATGATGCAAGTGGCGTAAGTCGTCATAAACAAAGTAAACATTCAAAATCCAGGTGGACATTTCTATCCATCTGATTGCAAGAAAGTTAGATACTGAATAGCTAGATTTTAAAATGAGAAATTTTTAGAACAACTTATCACTGATTACTTAAATGTACAATAATTACAATTGTCAATTAATGAATTATTGTTGGTAGTGGTGAACGCAGTGTTTGACATGAAGCGGATTTAGTTCGAATCCCAGTGTGAACATCAACATTGGGATGCAGGTACATCCAGCCAATGAGTCCCAAATAGAACGAAACTCGTATCCTGGATCCTACTCGCCAGTCACAATCCAACTTAAATAATGAATTACTGTTTAATTTGTTAGCCTTTTTAACTTTGTAATTGTATTGTTTAATTTAACTTCAGGTATTTTTCATATTAGAAGCCTCTCGTAGATGTGCTGGAACATTAGAACATATACAAAAGAAACCAGGTCGTACAATGATTACATTTTTATTAGTGTTAAATTTAGCTATGTGGTTTGTGAATACATTCGAAGTGAAACATGCAGATAATCATAGTATACACATTAATTATTATTCATCTATGGCATGGAAAATTATCACTCATATTGCATTACCATTAATTGTATTCTTTCGTTTTCATTCTACTGTTTGTTTATCTGATATCTGGGCAAATGCTTATCGTTTTAGAACAGAATAAATATAGTTTATTATTATTGTGTTCCTCTTTCTTTTTTTTTTTTGATATTTAACATTATTTTGTAGTTGTTTAAATTATCATTTTATTGTTCAATGTCTTTTTTTTTCATTTTATTCATGTTATAATAATCATTTATCTCATTAAAATGATAACTTATTTAATGTAATGTATTCATTTACTAAATTACTAATTAGGATCTTTTTCTTTTAGTAAGAAAATGAAATGAATCATAAACTTATGTAAAGATCTTTCTATGTATTTATATGTTAAGTAGTTATGATGATAATCAATGAATTAATGATTATTTGAGATACATAATCAATATAGTATCGATTATTCTTGAAAATATTTTCATTTAATGGAACAATTATGATAGTGTAATGTACATGAAATCTTTTGATATATCGGTAAAATACATAATGTATATTTGAATTAAGGTAGTTGTGTACAGAGAGGTATTAATTTTAGTTGGGTACCACTGAAAACCTAGGAGAACTAAATACCAGTCTTGTTTTAGTATGCGATGTTTTATCAGTGTGTACCATCAACTCTGTTGAAGAGTTGAACCCAAGGCGTTCAAGTTTCAAGTCTGACGCTTGACCGTCTGCACCAGTGGGTTGCACGATGTTCAACGGCAGAGTTTTTACTTCCATCAGTTCGTAATTTAGTGTGACGATCAGTATATTTATAGACAATAATTAATAGCGTTCTGTCTGCTTTTTGTTGCTTGCAATTTTATTCAGATAAATTATCAGTAAAACAGATATATATTTATCAAACCTTCAAAATTTTTAACGAGACCACTGTTTTATAATGGCATTTAAAGCAACCTTTTTAATCAGTGCTTTAATTTCGAAGCATTTGTACAACATTATCAGTGGTTACTCCAGATAGGAAAGAATACGGTAATAAGAAAAGTATGGTTTAATACTTTGGGTATACGTTAAACAACTCACTTCTACATCGAATAAGCTTTGATAATGTTGTGAAAAGGGAATAACAACATCATCAAAATTAAACTACTTGGATCAGAAAACACAATACAGCAATAAACTATTCGATTTAGCTATTTACTACCATTTCAAAACTGAACACGTAACATGATATATATATATATATATATATATACATGTGGTGTGATTGTGTTTCTGAATTGAATTCAAATGTAAAACTATGTTATAATGTTAACTCTTGATAAGCAGCTAAATAAAAAATAATTTTTCATCGATCTTGACTACATTTAGTGCAATTGATAGTAGCCAACTAGTGATTAACTTTCGATGGTACTCCTGGAGTGTCCTATACGGGAATAGAATAGTTATCAAGCAGTAGCTCCTAGTTTTCAGTAGATGTCTAACGCAAATCATTCCGTAAAATGGGATTCAGCAATTTCCAAAATACTTTGCGTAATTTGTTGTCTCAGTATCAAAATTAAAATATTTAAGAAGCTAAATTCAATTGGTACTAAAAGACAAAATCATGAATCATTGATATGAACGTGGAAGAAATTGTAATAAACTAGGTTTAAAAGTAACTAATTTGATAATGTTGGTTATTCAGTTGTAGTGGTTCAGATGACTATATCTTTCAAAAGTAAAATGATGACAGCCCCTGTTTAGCTATTTATCACATTATTAACACATGTAAATTTATAATTTAATTTGTATTGTGACTGGCAAGTGGAATCCAGGACGCGCGTTTCGTCCTATTCGGGACTCATCGGCTGGATGTACCTGCATCCCAATGTTGATGTTCACAGTGGGATTCGAACTCAGTCCGGTTCGTGTCATACGCCACCGCGTACACCACTAGACTACTGAGTCCAGACAGTCACGTTTGTGCAATGGGCGAATCGGTAGTAGAATGAACTTGTATATTCCCATTGATTTATTATAGACTGAAGCTGGTCAGTCACTGTTGCTATATGTGCATCCTGTGCGGATGAGTCCCAAATAGGACGAAACGCGCGTCCTGGATTCCACTTGCCAGTCACAATACAAAGTAAATGATACTTCCGAATAATCGCTATATCGAGGCGATCCGCACAGGATGCACATATAGCAACAGTGACTGACCAGCTTCAGTCTATAATAAATCAATGGGAATATACAAGTTCATTCTACTACATGTAAATTTATAAGTTGAAAGCGTTCGTATCATTCTATTGATGACTTTAATCACGTAATTTAATTATAGGAAATTCGCTCCATTCTACAAAGGTAAGTATTACGTAGCTGACGTAAAAAATCTGGTGTTTCAAAATGTTTTCAGCTACGACTCTAGGCTTTTCTTCAATAAAACTAGGTAATAATACAACTTATTTTTATTATGAAATTCCTGCCAAATTTCTATGAAATTACCTTAGTCTTTCGTGGAAAATAACGGTATTTAAAAAAACTATTAGATAGTGTTACTTGTATTGTATTACAATTCTACAGCAGTTGAGGAATTCGCATTATCTTGTTAATGAAGTCTAAGTGTTATGATAACTGGAGAACGTAGGCATTTAGGATTCTCTTTAAACTAGATAAGTGGATAGAATTAATGGTCATAAAACTGACACTGCATATTTAAAGCGTCTTGTCGGTAAGGCGTAGTTGCAATCATGAGAAAATACAGATGCTCCTCACGAAGGACTAACCCGCCTCACTGAGTTCTACATGCTGGGACACTAGTACAAAGATTTTGAACTTATGAGTGACCACTTGTATAACTGAAATGTTTACAATGATTTATCACTGAATGCCGAACACTGTTGGATGTTTTTTTATGTTACATAGAATTCAGTATATCAAGTTATGATACCGTTACAAATCTTAACTATCGGGTACTGTACATATAATGTTCGTATATTAAGTGGTTAAAGGTGCTTATCAGAAAACATATGGACCTCAAGTGAAATACGGTCAGAAACATATGTGCATTAGCTCAAGTTTTTAAACCACGTTAACTACGATGAGATCAAATTAACATGATAGTTATCAGGATACTGCTCCATAATGGAATGAGAAGCTATTTATGACAGAATAAAGAAGTAAATGTGTTCGTGCCACTGTGACAGATTCTAAGACACCACTGATCGAAGTTATCGAAAAGATCTAAAACAGGCGATTCGCATCTATCAAAACAGAATGACAGTTATAGACTTTCAATAAATTTCAAACAGATAACAATCTATCATGAAAACTAATTTCAATCTATTCAAAATCTCTTCAATACCTATTAAACTATGAATTTAAACAATAATGCCTGGCAAAATAAATGTAGTACAATGTTTGAATCACAGTTTATGAAGTTGAAATTACATACAAATTATATTTAGTATATTCTATTTAACAAAAGAAACAAGGACTCACCGAAAACACATTCATAAAATACTACTGTTCATCAGTTAAATGCAATTATTCAATGAGGAGAATAACAAAACAAAAGGTCAGTGAAGAATAAAAGTCAGAATACTATCAAATATCTTTGTTTATATGAAAATATGAATAGTAATAGAGCACATATCTACCGTAAGTATATATATTGGCATTTATATGATGAATGACAGGAATAACTACAATAGTGCTGAAAGCAGACAGCCATATTTATAGGACACGTGAAGATGAAGTAATTTCAGTAGGTCAAGTGACAGAAATAGAAAAAAGAGATGATTGTGCTGATTATTTTGTTTTAGAGAAAAAAGGCAAACTACGATTCGTGAATGTGAACAATCAGTAAAATAAAGATAACGTTTATTTTATGCTATGCGATACTATAACAAGAGAAGATTAATAAGTGAAGCAAAAAAGGGAGTAGTTCATGGGGTTTTTATTTGGCTTTTCGATTTTTATTCATGTTTATAATTTGATGAAGGATCATAACTAGTGGATGATTGGGAAATGATCGGTGCATTGACATTATCATCAACATTATAAACGTCTGTGATAGTATGACGATGAGCAGGCATTGTTGAAGACTGGGAATAATCATGTTTTGACATAATACTTTCTTTGTTTAGTGAACTTTCATTCATTGCTGTGGAATGGGAAAATTGCGCCTGATGGATTGGTTGTACTATAGGTAAAGGCCTAATTGTTTGTATTGTTGGGAGCAACAAAGATTGTGGTTGGGGAGGTATTGATGGAGTGACCGTTGTTCCACCAAACAGATTAGGATATTCATTTATTAACTGACTAGAATCTGACAAATTACCAGTTAATCTACTTAAAGCCAAACGTTGATTAACACGATCAATAGCAGCTAGGTCTTCGTCATCATCACTTGAACGAAAAAGCAATAATGAAGCAGCAGCTGCTGCTGCAGGTAAGGCTTGTGGATTTGAAAAATCAACTAAATCTTGAAGCCCATAACCTGTACCTCCAGCATGACCAGTAGATAACTGAGAAACGGATGTATTCTGATGCTGTTGATGAATAGTAGCTGGATTTAGTAAATTTCCGTGAAAGAAAGGCATTACCTGTTGTGGATAAGTTAAATTTTGTCCAATATTTTGGTTTATCATCCTGTGTCTAGGTCTCGATGAATGATAATGGATCGACGGGTTGCTTGGATTAATTACATGAGTCTGCAGTGGAGCTAAAGCACAATCTTTTTCATCATCCTCTTCCTCATCGATATCTGGATCGACGTCTGGATCTGGATCAACGCCTGCAGATTTAGCTACCTGATCCTTGTCACTTGTAATACCGCTAATATTAATATTCACATCGTTGTAAATCTGTGGTTTACCTGTGATTTGATCATTTTGTATTTCATTGATTGCACCACCAATACGACATTCGTTATCACGCTCATCATTATTTATCGAGCTTGGCTTACTGGTTGTATAACTATGTGTTGATGATGGATAAAGTATATCTGAATGAATTAAGTTATAAACTAACGATTGTGGATTACTTGTGGCTCTGACTTTATTCATTTTGTCTCTAGCAGCATCTAATGCCTTGTGTGACAATTCCGTTAGCTTTGGTAACCATTCTTGATAAATCTTTTGGAAAATAAATAAAAAAAATTTATTAAAAACAAAACTTTTGTAACAGGATTTCCAGACTTAAGTAGAAATACATATCTTTCAGTTAATATGCATCCTTTAAAAGAGTTGATTTTTGTAATGACAAATTACATTAAGCTCTTTTATAAGAACAAATAATCTTATATGCATATCACAAAGTGAACAACATGCATTTTACTGGAATGTGAATAAGGAGTAGTTGACATAAGCTTCTGGCTACTTGGAACTCGTCATTAAGGTGTACCTGTAATATATGATGGAACTTGTACTCACATGTGGATTCTATCTCATTTCATTTAGTTGCACATTCTGTGATCGTTAACACTGGGTTATCCGAACGACAACCGATTTGAAGGACTGTGACGTACACGTTGACTGATCACTGTGTGGAGACCAATTCGGTGTTCGTCGAGTCCTTTATAGTTGATTGAGTTGTAATGTGGCCACTAGTCTAAGTAGCTCCACATCACGAATACTATATAGAAGTGGTAATTTTCTCAGACTGTGAAATTAAGTGACCTAGGACAGAATCAGATGGGGATCATAAGTTCCCTCAAAAATTGCAGGTACATTTATCTGACGAGTGCTAAATGGCACAAAAACTATGTACATGGTTTTCTGCAGACTACTTCCAAACCACCTTACATCCCAACATAGCACCAGCGATGTCCAGTCACTTAGGCTAGTTGCTACATTGTGACTCGATTGACAGAATTGGAACAGAACAATAAAAGACTTAACGAACATCAACCTGGCCGCTAAGCAGTGATCGGCGAATGAATACATTTTACTACTTATATTTTGTTAGTAGCTAACTACATAATTAGTATTTCTTTCAATAATTCATCAAACTAAAATCATACCCAATTTACAGTCTCCATAGAAGTACTGTTTTGTGAAGTGATTTGTGGAAATGGGGTCATTACTTTAGGTTGTGACAATGATTAATGAGTAGCTCTATTTATTCCGAAAAAATGCATTTAACTGATTCCACGCTTTCATATGCATAAGATAAACTACGAGCGCTGTTTCTATGTATGTGGGAAAACACCTACCATGGTGACTGAGCAGACTGAAGTGAAAACTATCATGAATTCAATATATCCGCAGCTAACTGAACAAACAAATAAAAACCTTACTGTGGATAGACCGGATCCTTGAACAAGTACGCGTTTGGAAACTGATATCTGCAATTGCCTTCAGAACGGAATTCGATGCATACCTCAACAAACATTTGGAAAGAATACATTGAATAATAATTGACGAGGTATGTCGTTTCAATTTGACCAAACAATCCCGAACAAAGATCAGTATGCAGAGGTTTTCAACTACTGTTATAATAAATTCAGTAAATGTTCAAAATTAATATTTACAACAAACTAACTTGACAGAAACCACAAATCTAGTGCTGTATAGAAGTGGATCTTTCTGCATTCTATGTGATAACTAGTTGCTGTGAGGTCAGTTTTCACGAAAATGAAGTAAATACTAAAGGTGGAAAATGCAAAACGACTCATGTGTATTGAAAATAGAATAGAATTAGAACACATAGACATTTGGATTAGTGATAAATACCGAAATTGCCACGAACTGACTAGGAAATTCGATTACTTTGAATTTAGTCATATTTATGATTTGCTAAGTATTTATTTTGAATACGATTCTAGGCAAAAGATCGTACTTTCACAAACAATACAAGTGAGCAAGAAGTATAAAAAACGTTCAGACAAACAGCTTACTTTTTTACGTGGACTTCTTAGAAAATCAGGATTCAAACGACGATCTAGTGACCCACCTGAATGCTGTAGTATGTGTAAATAATTTGAACGTTCCGGATGCAATCGATCAAAGAGTCGTTGGCCAATGCTTGCATTATTTATGCTAGTACTTGATGGTGTGGTAACCATGGTAAATGAAGAGAACGATTTTATGCTCATATCATCATTTACTTGAGTAATATTTGTACCTTCCAAATTTGCATTGAAACTCATATTTTGCAATATAGGTTGTTGAATTCTAAAATAGTAAAAGAAAAAAGTGATAGGAAACCAAATTAGCATAAAAATATCATCAGGAAGAAGAAAAGCAGCATTTTGTTCTATTTTCGGAGCTCAGAAGGAAATGACTGAAAGTCTTCACTATTTGTTTTATGCAGGCTCCAATTAACAAAAAAGATATATGCGTATTAATGGCGAAACTGATATTGCTTATTGGATGCAAACCCATGAAGTACGTTCATTAGACATGAACGTCTTTAAGTAGCTTTGATTCACCATTCACTATAATCATACACTCAGTCGTTGAAAGCCAAAATACAGGATGAATTGATAGTAACAATGTGGTAGGTAGCTTATATCACGTAAAGTGAGGTTTTACATGAAATTCTGTTTGAAAATAGCTTGGGGCTGATAAGATAGCTCAGATATATTTAATATTATCGATGTTTAACTATTAGTCATATGACTAGCATTTTAATCAGTAATTCCTGATTTTACAAACATACCATTTTTATTTAGCATTTCATTATTGGAGTTGCTTCTCTTTCACTGCATATTGGCTAGGTCCAGTTGTCTCAGTTGATACATAGTTCGGCAACACTGGTTTTTTAAATGATTGCCTAATTAAAACTTGATTATTATCCATACGCTTATTTTTCATGTTTTATTTGGAAGGTGAAAATTAACTTTACGGTTTTAAGTGTTAATTGAGATTATTCAAAAGCAAGGATTAATAATATTATCTAACTGATAAAAACAGACGAAAGTGGGGAGAAAGCCAAGTTAATCTCTAGTGGTAAAAATTCTAGACCATGTTAAGTGGTCAGAGAAAGTCAGTAGGAAAATCTACTTAACTTAGGTTTAGTGATAGTTAATGTTCGTCAACAAAGAATGCTTGTAATATTGAGGGAAATATTACTTTCTGTATGATTAGAACTTGCATTATTCACCTTCATAATGTAAGATTTTGTAAATAAATACTTCTAGCCACCTAACACGAAAACATAGAATCTGAATCACTTAGACTTATCCTTTCGTTGTAAACCAATCCGCAGATTTTGATCAGGACTAAAGAATGAATGATATTTTTCTGTACGGAAATTAGACTAGCTATTTAAAGAATTTTATCTGGAGAAATGTTTGTAAGTGGCCTACTTAATAACCAGGAAAATGCTTCAGGATTAACGCTTGACTATTCTGAGTCTGTACACCGACAAATGAATAATCATAATTTCGCCTAAGAAAGCGAATCTCTATTATTATTATTATTATTATTATTATTATTATTATTATTATTAGTATTATATACTATTATTATTACTGTTATTATTATTATGACATTACACTTCTACTAGTTTCTTCTGGTTTTTAGTCACTGATTTCAATTAGTTTAGGAGTCCGAGAGAACAATCATATCTCTCAAATGATTATCACCCCAGTCGCACTGTACCAGTGTAATTATATTTATTTATCAATATTACGTTCTGAATAATCTGCAGTCGTTCAGATTATTATAGTCGCCTGATTTATGACAAAAATCTAAAAATTGAGGTGGTCTTGTGGAGACAGATATTAAGTTTATTTGCTTGTATTCGTCACAGACTGATGTTTGTTGAATACTAATAAAAATCGACGAGGGAGCACTGCATAGCTATCTTATCCTAGTAAGAAGCTCCTCAGCAATGAGTATCCTCAATTTTGATAGAAAATCAAACACAAGACCTCTAGGTCTTATGACAGACACTTATTCATCCGAACCACTAGACCGCCTGGCATCCTCTTATAAATTTCATCTATTTGCGACGTAGCACGAAAATCACTCAATATCAGTGGTGTTAACTGCCTCACTCCAAACATACGTGAACTCCACCAGCGACGACTCATTACCCTAACTTCAGGAATATCCTGAAGTCGGTAAGTGCTGATAAGTCCCATGTTAGAATGAAACAGCTGACCAGTGCTTGGTAGTCTTCACTGGTACCCAACCACCATGAATCTGTGACAAAAGTAAGCAACTACAAAATATCAAGAATGATAATATATATTTAATTTACAATAATTCTGTCTACAAAACTTACTCTGAACTAACATCAAAAACATAAGAGTCTAAGCCAGAACAATATTCATAATCACATTTAGAACTTTTGTCATCAAACATTTCACCGACAGAGTGTCTATGCCTACGAATGTTATCACTTGGTTCTTTATATATTTCTTTATCAGGAGGAATTAAATAATGTAATCCCGTTGGTGCATCAACAACAGATGATGCACGTCGATGTACTTTATTATCAAAGGCACTAATAGACCAATGTGTATATGAAGAAGTAGATGGGGACTGTTCATTTGGTATTGGCACGCATTTTATTGGTAATCTAGATTGTTGCATATTGATAGCGCGATCAGACAAAAATGAAGATATATTTGATGTTTCAGAAGACAGTATAAATTCTGGTAGATGAGTTGATTCATTTGAATTATGAATCTTGTTATCATCCACTGATCTTGATGATTCTATAGATGATAAAAGTATACCACCACTAAAAGGTGAGTTTAAAGTATTTCTCTCCACTTCAAGCTATATAGATAGATTAAAAAAAGTAAATAGTATAAATTAGAGGATAAGCAGTCTAAAGATTTACAGCTATTAAAATGAATTACTTATGTAAACATCGGAAATAGAAGCTCACAATTTTGCGGACGAATTACTAATTTTACTTGGTAAAAGTATCACCTCACCGAGAATTTAATGTATTTGAATGCACAACTCCAATGAAAGTTTCAGCTATTATATAAATTTAATTAAATAGATGGGTAAATCGCAGTGTGAATATTGCAGTTCCTAGCAACATGACATGTTTCTCTGATCATTCTGTCCGATTTCTTTTCTGGATTAGAACACATGTAGTGTACACTTGTACTGTAAATAAGTTCTGATGGTGTTATGACAGTAACTACGAACATTATGTCAATGGATCCGACTATAACACAGATACATGGCTATTATCACTTTTCGGTTTGCCATATGTGCTATTTTACAATCGTCAGCTACACAGTATGTTCTGGCACTTTTAAAGGCTAATGAGATATTTTAAGACAAATCGATTGTTGACTAACTGTAGTAAAACAAGGGATTTAAAAACTTATAACTGACTCATGTTAAGAAATATATGCCATTGATTTACATTCGGACTAGGATATTTTCCTTAGATTTGAGAAAGCCAGTTAATATTCAGTAAACAGAATCAATATACGTAGTCTACTCTGTATTTTCCATAGTCAATAGATCTCTATACTAAAATTTTTAATTGTAAGCAGTTGTATTCTCAATATACGCATAAGTAGTAGGATGAATTTGTATATTCCCATTGATTTTTTATAGACTGAATCTGGTCAGTCACTGAACATCAACATTGGGATGCTGGTACATCCGACCGACGAGTACCGAATAGGACGAAACGCGCGTCTTAGATTCCACTTGCTAGTCACAATCTAAATTAAATGATATGCATAAGTAGTTTATCTTTTTATAAGCAAAATATTATAAATAATAAAAAGCAAACCAATCACAGCTTACAGCCATAAACAGTTCATTACTTACGTTATGTAGTTCAGTTTTTAAATCAGTCAATTCAATACCTGATTGACTAATCGGTGAAGAATTTGGAGCACTCATATGCAATTTGTACGGTTCATTCACAAGAGAGTTTAATGGATTATCATCTTTGACAGAACTTGATATGTAATGTGATTTATACTGAGCATAACGAGGTGGACTTGTATTTGTTGTTATTGTTGTTGCTGAATCAATCATCCCAACAGTGGGTGGATTTAAATTTTGAATCTCGGTTTTTGTTTCTGTCACTTGCGTATTTATGGTAAATGTATCGCCACTGTAAGGAAAAGTAAAGAATGAATAGTTTGATTCCAACTTCTCTTCATCTACGTCTTCATCTTCATTTGTTTCTATTTCAAGAACTGGTTGATGAAAACTAGATGTAATTTGTGCATGTGCTCCAGGATCATAAAGATCATTGTACTAAAACAGTATAATGTGAAAAGTATTTAATTATCATTCTATTTATAGAATTGTAAAGAATAACTCATTTATTATTTTATAACGTCACAGCATTATTGATTATTGCACATTTTAATAGATTTTGTCTGAGTATAAGTAATCAGCCTTATCATTTATCTTCAGTGTATTGTTTGTGTTTGTTGTGAAGCAACTGTACAAAGATCTGTAGAGTCCTACTTAAACTCACTGTATCACAGAGATAAGTCAGTTGACGAAGTTGTATGTATATACTATTTAAAATTAGCTTGATAAGATTAAGCCCATAGTAACTGCAGATACAGATTTTTAACAAAAATGGAATGTGGCTCCCAATGGAGTCCATGACACCAGTTTTATTTTATCTGTAACTCGTCACCTGGATAATTCTGCATTAAACTATTGATGTTATTACCAAGGCTCAAATCAAACTAAGCTACATAGTTCAAATGGTCATCAATGTGGATGCAATTATATGTATTTTTATCTAAATAATCCTTTCGCTCGGCGTTTGAAACGAGGAATATTTGATACTAGTCTTACAGTAGACTGTAAGATTATGAAACAGGTACATTCAGCTGATAAATTCTAAGTAGAACGAATCTTTTGTCTTGATTTCCACTGCAACTCACATTTCAATTTTAAGTCATACAATCAATAGAAAAGTAAGTTTCTAAAAAATAACTACAGGCGTAGGCGGTAAACATTTACATTTGAAAATTATAATTCCTTTTACAACGTACGAGACAGTTGTCTTTTTAAAACAAAATAGTTATCAATTATCAAACTGATGGTTCAAATCAAATCTACTACATATATGCACTCTTTGATATAATAAGACTTTTATCTGATGAATGCCTAGATTACGGATGTATTAACAGATTTAATTGAGCTGTGCGGCCAACAAAAGTAATATAGATACAGTTATTAATTGAATGAAACTGAATGTAATAGTAAAAATACAATTTATATTTTATTTTTAGACAGATACGATTTGGGGTGCAATATTGACTCACTTGTCTTAAACGTTGCTCCCAAGCTGACATTTGACTAGCTTCACTTCCACGTCGATACTTTTCTGGTAACTCTTCAACATTAAATTTATTTTGATTAGTTACACATTGTATTTCTGTATTTTCATTTGTCGGTGTTTTTTGCATCCAAGACGTACTACTCAATTTCTGTTGAATTTCTTGCAATAGTTCTGACGTTAATGGCTGATGACATTTACATTGTAGTTCAGTTTCGCCTAAAAGTCGGCAGTATAATTCATGTTCAGTAGTGATATTGAGATTATAATAAATTAATATTAACTTTACAATAAAAGAAAAACTTCACAGGTTAAAACTCTAAACAGCTCACATATTTTGCCTTCCAGATTTCATTGACAGTTTAATTTCCTAGATTAGGAAACTATCTGAATGTTCTAAGTAATATATAACTGGTATCCCACTTCACATGTTAAATATTTTGATGTTTTTTAACGCATAAATCATGAATGTGTACATGAAACATCTCCCACTTTCACAAAAAAGTTGTCTTAGTTCAATAGTTTATTTTTTTTATATTCTCTACTTTGGAAAAAACCAGGTTTTCAAATACTTTTTGACTAATTTGTTTATTCACGTTGGTGAAATAATTGAACCAACGATTCTCACAGATTTACCTGAAGCTTGTCGCACAGGTCCACAGTTCACAGGCAAACTAAAACGCTTTTGATGCCGAATAAGTTGTGCATTCCATAATCCACTTTTTATATCATCACCAGTTTGATTAAATTTCTTATGTGTAAGTTTCCACCATAATCCTAAGGGAAGACGTCTTCTATGGGAATGTAATGCAGAGAAAAATGAACGTTGTTGAGCAGCTAATAATCGAGAACGTGATTCAGGTAACTGTTGACTAGATGAAGGTAATGATTGTTTTGAAATCTCACAATTATCAGAGTTTGGTAAACTGCTGGAATTCATAGATGTCATTGGGGCTTCTATAGGATCTGGTTTCTGCGTATGCTTGGTATTGATTACTGCTAGAGATGAATTTTCACTTTCAGCACCAGAATTCTGTGAATATCATGAAGTATACAAAATACGTTGTGTAGTTATTCTATTAGTGTCTTAGTGAACAAAAATCGCCAGTAACACTCACCAATCAACGGGATAATACCAAATGACTAACCAAACCAGCAGAGTGCTTGCTGGTACGCAACTATATGCAATAGAAGGTATATAACTGTATCAAAAGTCAGTCAGTGTGTAATTACTACACAATTACGATCACGCAAATTAAAGGGAAGAACAAGAGAACCTGTGACATATTTGATGAGGTGATTACATGATAAAAAGATTATCTTGAACGAAGGTAGATATAACCTTCGGGATTAGTGAGTTATGTTGAATAATTTGGGAGGACTTCTAACAAGGTTAAGCAATGGTTAACAGTTTTACTCAATCCTATCCAGATAAACCTAACTATAGCGCTAAAGTTAATCGGTTACAATTCACTAGGTTATACCAATTTGTTTTATTTTATGCCAATAGTTTTATGCATCACATTATCGCTGATTGTGTTTTAGCTTCGTTTAGTGACTGAACTATTTTTAATTCTTTCAACCTAAGTTACCCATGTTCATTTCTATGATTATTTTCCTAATCTCACTTGAGCTAAAATCTGATTCAAGTAGGCATAGTTTGTTAGTCATTTAAACAGTGATAGTTGCTGACTAAATAACAGTCCTAAATTCATATTGTATGATTTAAAAAAATGCCTGTTCTTTGCCCGATCATTAGTTCAGTGTCATACCTGTAGAAACTGATGACAATTTAATGGAAAGAATATATTTTAGGTGTCAAGTGTTCTTAAGTAATTAGCACGGAACCTCAAACTTAAGTTTTATGCCAGTAGGATGTACTTGTAAACTTGAGGAAATGGATGTCAACTACCTCTGGTCACTTGTGATTAAAATATAGTGCACTCAATATCGAGTAAACTGGATTATAAAACATACTGTAGCCTGATCAAAATGATCTGATAGGTACTGTAGACTAGACAAACATGACGTTGATGATTGCTAAGTGATCAATCAGTGAGAATATTCTCTATTCTAATATCATTAGTTAACAGTGCTTCTATTCCCACTATAAACAAAATTGCAAATATTTCAATTATTTCATATGATTGAGTCTAATCTTAGCATTTATATTTAGTCTAATATCAATGATTTTAAGTAAGGAATCTGTATCAATGAGATGCAGTCTGGGCAGATGGATTTGTGCTACAGTTTAATTCCATAGCTAATGAAATTACCTAGTTATGCAAGTAAATGTTAGGGCGACGCGTTGGAAACCTACCACTAGCATCGAGTCTCTTTATGGATATAACAATTTATTTATACTACATATATGGAATCCAGTAGTCTGCAGTAAACAACTCGATTTAAGTTTTCATCCCCTTATAAATACAAACTCCCTAGACTTATCAACATATAATATATAATATAATTTAAGAGAATAGTGTTTTTGTCGATATATGTACAATGAGTTGTTAACCGTAACAACATTATTTAAAATTTTTAAAATGAAATGCAAGAAAAACAATAATAACTCAACGAATACCTCTTTACGATAGTTTGCTTGCTCAGGATAACTACCACCTACAGTAATTACAGGTCTGTGAAGTGGTTGTAAATCTGCCGCACCATCAGATGATCTACGAGGAAAACTGGAACTGTCTATGAATAAAAAGAGAAGTATACAGAAATGAAAACTTGCCATTAGACTAAATAGTAAGATAAATACTCTAACCGTGACCACTAGAGTTCAGTTGTGTCGGCAGTGGGATAGATGCCATCACTAGAAATAGATAATTTTAATGGTATGCCGTGAACTGGAAGTAGAAACTGCGTAGTCTACAGATTAGACGCTAAGAAGTCACAAATTAAAACGAAATATTTGTTCAGTGCCCTCTGGTTTTCAATATTTCTCCAAATGACATTTTATAGTATTACAAGGAGACTAGAACAAAACAGCCTTTTAAAAAAATAGGAAACACAAGAAGATTATTTCGTCCTACTATTGGACTCAGCAACAGTAAGTACCTCCTATCGACACTGAAAATGACGTCCTTCATTGTATTTTTTTCGAGAGATATGGAGATCATATAAATCTGAATATCTGAGACTATTAGGTGCCTTAAAAGCTTGATTATGATAATAAAAGGATTCATCACTACAATGAACCGTAGTTTTGTTCACCAGTATTAGACGTTCATCACTAATTAATAATTCTAAATATCTTTACATACAGGATAACCTAAAATGATCGTCGTGGAAATACTCACTTATCAAATTGAAATAAACAACATACATTTTATTGTGAATGGAGATCAGTACAATTTGAAAATGTATGTATTTATGATCAACATTGAACCTGGCGTACATGTACATTGGTTCAAGTTGATATACCTCTGAGCTGAAACACCGACAAACCTATCCTAGTATTCTTCAGACTGATTCAAGCTACCTATTTGGCTGTTAAAATCATCATCCAAGAGTATCAAATCTGAGTGTTTAGCTGTATGAAGAAGTTCATAAAGGTTTCTGTAAAGTTCATCTTTTACTTTATCCGGGCATCAACCAACGAGAGCGTATGCAAACAAGACAACGGCGTGTGTTCCTATTCTTCCGAGTTCTTATTGAATTATTTAATCGGATGGCACATAGGCGACAGAAGTCGATTTAAAAAGTGCCTATTCTACCCTCATACTTAACACAATACCTACACTGGCTAGTCAACGAGAAATTGCAGTTGAGTCGCCAAATAAACGAAGGTGATATCGCTTGAGGTCAAGTGAATGGCCATGCCAGAATCCTGTATGAGTGCTTCGGAGACAAAACACACATCAATGGTGTGGGATTTTAATGTCTTAGCTAGGAAGGCTTACTACCCAATTCGACACAGGGTCCGTACATTAAATCCTCTAATGTGAAGTTTGGAGCGTGGTCTCATTAGATCTGGGGCTTTATTTCGTGCGTCAGTATTGTTGGCACTGATGGAACTGAAGTTGAAGATTGGAGTTTAAGCTTGCGGGTAGAGGTAGGCAGAATAATTGAAATAGAAGAAAGAATTTGATTACAATGACAGTGATCTTGTGTGCTATAAGAGGTATGAGGGCGGTTACCACTTTCCAATTGACCACGTTGTGGAAGGGTTCGTCTTCTTGTTGTACCCGAAAAGCAAGTTGGGTTAAGGCTGGTCTTAAAGACCTGGAAGCGTGACCGTGTCTAAGTATCAACTGCTTGAGGCTGGTCATATATGACCATTTTTAGAGATTCCTGTTATGTTGGCTTCGTACTTGTTATGACCTAGGTGCTGAAGACGGAGAGCAGTAGAGTAAGGTGAGGTATGTATTTTTAGAGCAGACCAGTTTTAACCCCCACCTTTCCTTCGTGGGGGGGGGCAGCATTGTTGGCATGCCGGTTGTCTGGGAGAAACACCTTACTCCCGTCTCACCTCTGTACAGCCAGCAGTACGATTTCGTCTTCGGACCTCATATTTGCTACTTTTAGTCTCATCGCTCTTCAACCGACCTGCCTAGCATGATAGAACCTAGAGAAACGATTGTTCCAGCCAGTGTAGACCGATGTAATTTTCATGATAGGCAAACTCGATCACCACCTCAGAGTAGCCGCACTGTCAGGAATTTGAGAATAGCTTTTATCATAAACACTTATCATTTAGAAAGGTGGATTCTTAAAGTCCTAGGAATAAAAGTGGGTTCAATAATTTTGGGAGTGGAACAGTAACCAGTAATAAACCTGCAGATTTTCCGTATAATATAACAATTATTGACTAAATTTACAAAAATTATTAGGAGAAAATGTGCTTAGTGCAGGTTCTAAAAGCAGTATGTTTGTTTATCTTTAGGGTTGCGGATTAGCAGTACTAGTAAGTCTGAAACATGATTTTTATTGGTCTTATAGGACAATGAATAGCATCGTTTAAGTGATGTTGAACATGTTATTTACTAGTATGCACCCTAACGGTTTAATGATTAACAAAAGCAATAAAGGAATTGATAATATTCAACCTAATGTCATGTGTACATTGTTAGCTACTAATATCGTAGAAAAAGAGCATCATTTTCCCTATTAAATGTCTGGTATCAGTGTATGATTATATACAGCTTTCGAGGCCAAAGCAGTTAAAAAGTAGACAGACATACGAGGAGTCATGAACTCAGGAGGAGCAAGTAAGTTTGGATCTTTAACAGTGAAACACGCTACAGGCTGATGTTTCATAGGTGGTAAATTTGCTGGTAAGTTTAGTTGTGGAAGTAGTGTATGCAGTACACCAGCTGTTGGATCACAAGAATTGACATCTTCATCCTCGTCCACTTCAGCTGAAATACGAATAGTTGACCAACACGGATCTTCCAGTACAGTTGGTTTTTCAGTCGGGAGATAAGAAGTGTTCTAAGAAATCAAAAGAAATATTGCACATGAATAACTATGACATAAATTAGAAATAGTTTGTTAAGTAAAATACTGAAAGTATATATATGCTTTTATCAGGATTATGTACGAGAATACTTCCGTATATACACTTACATCCATTATTGCATTAGGCTGTGTGTTCAAATCTACTGAATTTTGTTCTGGAATACGATCTAACAACAGTGTCTCATGTGAAGTTAGTTGAAGATCAGTATATTGTGGAGGAAGCGATTGGTTTATTGATGTAGATTCATATGGAAATCCATCTGAGAATTGGAACAAAAATTACAATAAAAGAACAGAAAGGTAAAAAGGCTTGAACTGATTGATTAATAAATGAAAGAGATTTTTCTGAGGAATGAATACGAAATGTGATAAAATGTAGAGAG
The DNA here is from genome assembly GCA_025215515.1 of Schistosoma japonicum. Taxonomy (NCBI): domain Eukaryota; kingdom Metazoa; phylum Platyhelminthes; class Trematoda; order Strigeidida; family Schistosomatidae; genus Schistosoma; species Schistosoma japonicum. Next base: position 9,972,938 of record CM046067.1, on the reverse strand, counting down.
ATTCAAAAAGAAGCATCATAATTATTTCATATTAATTTTAATCTCTTCCGTAGTTAAGGGCTTTAATTCTCACGTAATTAGACAAAGTGAGTAGCAGTTCATAACTGAGCTTATTGCAATGCCAGCGAAAGATTGTATTTTTTATAACTAATCGATTTGTAGGTGTTGATTCACTTTCCACCTAGCTTTCACCTTTCAGTACATAGAATTTAACTTAAAGGTTCTGCATTCCACCAGAAAAGTGGTACACAAATTTCAACTTCAAGTGCTATTTAGATAACAGGATTGAATGTTCGTGATACTTTATCATAACACAAGTAATCTTACAGCAGACAAACAGTTTGTCGATCTAAAGTCATACCACGTTGACTCATGATGATTACATGCAAGATACAATTAACTAATTTATCTAACTAGACTGATGACAGTAGTCGAAAAATTGCAGACAACTAACCATTTGCTCATATTTTATTGTATTTAGTGAAATAAAACTGTTCTTCATAGAAACAACTGAATGAAGATGACACAATTATATATTAAAGTTAAGTTGATCTTGTGGAAATCGGTATTTGGTTTGTTGCTTGTATTTACCACACGTTTATCTCAGTTGGGTACCACTGAAAACCAGGAAGCATTGAATAAGTGATCCGTCCTGGTACGGGACTCCCAAGGGTGCGCACCTTTGGCACCACCAGGAAGATAAGTTCTGTATAATTTAAATATCCAATAGTTAGCAATCTACACTGATTGGTCACTTTCAAGTGTCTCCCACAGTGCTGATTGAATTAAACTAAACAAGTTGCAGTGTAGTTTTTAGCTTAAAAGACCATGTTTTGTTATCAAAATGGTTGAAGAAAATTGAAAGGAATATCTGGATTCAGGTCCCGTGCCTTTTGACATTCTTTAATATGAATCAATCTGTACTTTTGATGTACTGGTACTCTATACTGGATTCAAGCAAGATTTTACATAGCAACACACCAATTTTCCGAAAAAAGTATTTATTCGTAAGAAATGTATCATGGGACTTAGCAAATAGATTGTTGAAACTAATGATTTTTATAAACCGAAATTAGTGTAATAACCTCCAAGGTTGTTCACGTGGTTCTGAATATTAAAAGTGTGAGCTGAATCCAATATTGTTCGATCACACTCTTGATAATTTAGTATGTGATTGTTGCTTTTAAGAGCGTAATTTTCATCCAAGATGTTATTTTAAGCTCTAACTTGAACTATATCTACCTTTTTAGTCCGACATTTTCGGGTGCACTAAATTGGATATGATCACCGCACATAACTTCAGCAGCTTCAGACGATACGTTCAATGGGAACTGTGCTCAAATGTGAAAAACACTGATGAATTAAATGAACAGAAAAATGAAAAAAATTTGATAGATACCTAGTGAACTTTGAAAACGTTAAGATTAACTTTTGGTATTCAGTGGTGTCAAACGATAACTATTAACCGTAAGCTAAAATATATAGACAAAAATCATCAACTATCACCTGGACTTGTATATTCCGTTTTCGAAGTACTCTTAGCCTGTTCATAGTGTACATCTGGCAGATTCAATACTGCCACATTATTACAATCACCCAATGAGATATCTTCTGTTATTTGTATAGTCTGTGATGCATCTATTAAGGTTTTCTCATGATCAATCAGAATGGAAACATCATCTTGCTCCCCTCCTTCATCATCTGTTGTTGTTATATTAGTTTTCATTGATGGTTGTTTAGTTGTTGCTGCTTCTTGCCCCAATTCAAGTGATGTTAATGTCTGTTCATTTTGTTTATTTATATTTTTAAGATATGGTCTTGATGATTGTGATAAATGGGATTTTCTATATTCTGGTTGAGTTGTTTCCCAAGTATTTGGCATCCAATCTAAGCGAGTCTACAAGTAGGATGTAATGAAGCATATACTGCTCAGTTTAAAAAAGAGGTATACATTTGACTTAATGAATACAAATAATACGCTAATTAAATATCATATTGATGAAAGGTAGTCAGAGTTAGTTGCAAGAAATCTTGGATCTAGACTTAGTGTTAGTTGACACTCCTTAGCATTGTATATCCGTGGTCCCAGCTAACATAACCCCATTTAGAAATAGATCAGTGGTAACATTTTATACTGTCAAACTAAGTGTCATTGGGTAAATTCTGCAGATTGTAGCAGCTACAACAAGAGTTAGCGTACGGGTTGCTGATTAGAGCCAGAGGGAAAAAAATCAGCCAGAAAAAACTACTTTCCCACCTACTATCGCGACTAACATCACATAGACTAGTGTCCATAATTCAATTTATATATAGGACTTGATCAGTTACAAAGATTGGGTAAACATAGAATTGGTCACTATTAAGTGATTCGTAAATAGAAGATCAACTTTGATTATTATCATCACATATATCTAACCTGAATCCATAGCATGATTAATATTCCAAAAAATCATTTTGTAGTCGAGATTATTTATTCAGAGTTTCATTCATGGGAGATTCAAAATGAAACATAATTGTGGATATTTGCAAAACTGATATGAAAAATGCGATTTGTAATGTAAGGGAACGAAAATAGTTGCATGCGTTAGAAACGTCTGAAATTCGATAAGGGCTACTTGTAGATGCTTTAGTAGTTAATCCTTATTAGATGAATTGAAAGGCATTCCTTTCTGTCAAGTAAAGTAGGCTTTAGCAACATGTGGATTAAAAACCATTCTGATATTTTCAATATCGATTCTACGACTGCTATACACAAAATAAAGTGTTAATACTGAAGTGGTTTGTCATTTATTTGAACAACAATAGATTAATAGAAGATCGTTTGTTGTAACCTAAATGTTACTTGATGGGAGTTGTGATTTCTCGAGAATACTCTAAAGTATATAATTGGAACAAGATTTGAACCCTTACAAACTTGTCTAGATAACTAAAGCACTAAATGTATGCCAAATAACTTGAATTTCCAAATTTCATCTCTCGCAAACAAGTAAGAACAGTTATAAAGTTACGAATTAAACCAAATATTAATAATAATCATTATTTATTGTTACACAAATACATATTTATTTATATATAACCATTAACTAATCATGATCCGTGAAAAAAGTACATACATAAGGAGCTTGAGTAGTTTGACGGAAACAACAAATCATATTTATTAAGTTAACATGGAAAAAACTTACGAGTAACATTTGGTCTGAATTCTCTGAATTATTTTGATTATATTGAAATCTATTTGGATGAGGTTGAGTGATTTGACGCGGAAAACGACGTACCGTAGTTCGTTTTGTGTTACTACCATTATTATTGTCGTCAATAACATTACAATTATTATTTACATTAACATCAGTGAATTCAGGTGATTTTTCACTTTCTGCATTCGAAGTTACGACAGAGATTGTATTGACAGTTGCTGTACTAGAATGACGATTGTTCAAATTATCTATATCATTATTATTGCTTAAAGCATTTTCAAGATTATCACGATGATTTGATGGTTTACGAAATAATGATGTAGCAAATTGTAATGTATGACGTCGAGTCGAATTAGAAAATGATTTATCCATTGGCGCTGAATTAATACCGAAACTAGATAGAATCTCATCTTCATCAGCCTAAACAGTGATCATAAGAAACGAATGATAGAAAATTGATATTAAAAAAGGTAATTTATATTTATAAAGAACGATGTTAGTAAAAATCAGAGGATACAGTACCCAGATAGAAGAATAATGTACGTAGGATCAAATTTACTGACTTTATATTCTATACTTGTAGAAGAAACACTGAGATAGTTGAACGTTAGGGTGAAGGAATTTAAAACTATGCTTGAGGTATACTTGTAAATTCTTAGAATTCTACAGAAAACCCTGGACACAGGTTAATAATAACAATATAATCAGTAGAAGCAGGATACATAATCGACTTTTGCAAATCGAAAATCCCTTGAAATATTCTTCATTCTTATAGAAAAGTGAAATTTAGGACGCATGTTTTGACTTAGGATACATATATATTAATAAGAACTGATCAATTACAATTTATAACAGCTCCTATGGGAAAATGCAAAAATTTGCAAATTAGTAGTACACACAAGCTGCACAAAAAGTGGTTGTCTAGTTTCAATAACCTGGTGGATAATTAAGTGGCGCTTGACCAGAAGAAACTAGATGTGAGTTCCACTGTAGGAAGTATATTCAGATAAAGAGTCTTAAATAAAAAGAAACTTGTGCCTTTGATTGTATTTGCCAGCCATGATCTAGACTTAATTATTTTCCAATAACTGTACTACGTTTTAGGCGTTTCAGGTGAATTAGTTAAACAAACAAAGTTATTAGACTTGCTCTCGATTCCCTTTATATTAAGCAAAGATTAGGTGTGTATTGTGCGTTTATTACGATCATTAAAGTTAATGAAGAATTAAACTTGATGGGAGTTCTGTAAAAAAGTGAATATTTAAAACAAATCGTTAAATAGATGTAATGGACTTACTTTTAATATACATATAGCAGCATCCAATTCAGTATTTTTCGGCTAAAGAAATGAAAATGCGAGTTTGATAGAGCTGTATAGACATATCTAGATGCTTAAATAATAGAAAGTTACGTAACTAATCAGTGAGGACAAGTACTTTTCTTACGGTATTTTTTACAAAAATTGTTTAAAATAGTAAAAAAAAAAGACGAACCTAACTTTACATAATTTTAATATTTAATGCTAACTAAGTGAAGATATACATTACACTTATAATAATTGATATTCATCAAATAGTTATCATGTTTTAGAAATTACGCTACGTCGCAGGGGTCCTGTCATAGTTTTCTAGTCTTCAGTGTTGATCCAAATACATTCAAGAAATCATTAAGTAATTCATTCTAACATTAAAACGATCCTGTATTGTATACAATCAATTTCAATTAGTCTAAAAGAAGTGAACTATATATATATATATATATATATATGACTAGTTAGTTTACCCAACCTTACACTGTACACATACCTGTGTGACACATTTCCACTCTCGTGAACTACTTTCTCTGAAGTCTTTTTTACTATTTGTAACAGTTTCATTCCGTTCATTGTGAATACATATATCCTTAGATTTTTCATGACTAGATGGTGTGATAGCAACGGTATTCATCATCGTTGTCGCAGTGTTAGTACCATTAGTACAAGACAATGAAGAATGATCCTTCATTGGTACATCTGAAGAATCACTGGAATCACTGGACATGTTAATATCACTCTGAGGAGGAGTTTGCTCTTCTAACATTATTTCGTCTAATACACCAAGCACTGTAGTTGATTGTGTTGTTGATGTCGTTGTGTTTAAACGATTTTTAACAATCTGTTCACCGGATGGATTACATTCTCCTAAAATATTAGAAGTTGGCTGCCATGCCAATCGCTGATTATGTCGTTGAGTTGAGGATTGTTTGATGAAAGTACTTGATTGTTTCTTAGTTTCATCATTAACAAACTTTCTTAGGATGGGATTGCGATAAAAAATTTTAATTTTTTCTTTTAATAATTCATAAGCTGCATGATATCGATCATACTTCCTTTGAATTGTGGAGTGACGAATCTAAAGAAAAGCATGTAAGTTTTAAAAGAGGGTTTTAACAGTTTAGCTTTATGTAAACGCATGATTGATAGTTCATTCAGAGCTACAAGTACTTGGTCAAAAAGCTAAACAGAATGATATTAACCAACTTAGTTAGTGTAGTTCTGAAATTCCTATCGCAGACTGACTGGGACTGGATAACTATTAATAACCAGCAAGTATGTGATTGCTACCGACCAATTTTTGTAGGTAACTCACAGAGTTCCAGGAGGAAGTCGTGGCAGTTATAAATCAACCATGCAGGGCCTGAATAAAATATCGCCAATGAAAACGGAAGAGGGTTACGACTTGACTGAAGATGAAAATGTAAACCCACTGGCCCAGGGGTCGTTGGTTCTAGTTTTGATGGGGTTGTACAGGTGCATAGTTTAATGGCCCACTAGACTATCTAACCGAAATTAATCAATTATTGTAAACTTGAAAGCACGTGCAGTTGAAAATTATTAATACTAATATGCAAATATAACATTTTTTATAAAACCCACTTGTTCCTCATCCAAACCTGCTTCACTTGACAATGCTTTCATGATACCAACATCAAGTTTAAGGTCAATCCGTTCAAGAAATTCTTCTTCAGCTATTTTACTATGTTCAGGATGTTGATGACGAAATAATACTTCAAACTGACGCTCTTTTACCTGGAGATGATATTTGTTTATAAGTGACTTATAATGTTCTACATTTGGAGATTCTTGCATCCATGCTGTAGTCATAACCTATAGTAAAAAAATGAAGATAAAGTAACACGGTGATTTATTCAAACATCCGTGGAATCACTTCTAAAAGTTTTAATACTGCAATAAATTCTCCTACATAACATTCGTCCAAATCGACTAATTAGGTCTGTAAATCATGTGTACCTTAAGAAAACATGTCTTATTTCATGTAAATTCAAGAAGCACCATCATGGTAGTTATTATATTCCTCTCATTCTCCTACTCTCCACCTTCAGCTCTTCTAGGGTTGCTGCCGGTCCCAAGCCCGGGTAAAGGAGGAGGGTTGGGCATAGGGCTAGCATCCCTATCCCGTGAAACACAAGCTTGCTAAAAAAACGCTAACCAGATTAATCAAAAACAACACCATTTAAACTCTGCTCTGGGAGTGGAAGGAATGTATATGACGCTTGATGATGAGGGCCAAGATTATTCGGAAGTCATGAGGCCGATGTCCCCCCTTCTAACGACCAGAGCAAAAATTTTATAGGTACATGGAATGTTCGGACAATGTGGAAACCAGGAAGATCAGTCAAATAGTAGCAGAAATGAAGAGATACAACTTGACTATACTTGGGATCAGCGTGACCCATTGGACTCAACCTGGACAGAAAACATTAGCTACGAGAGAGGTGCTACTATACGCCGGTCATGAAGAGGAAAATGCCCCTCACACCCAAGGAGTCGCTCTGATGTTGTCCAAGAAGGCGTGTAATGCACTTGTAGATGGGAACCACATAAATCCAGGATCATCAAAGCATCTTTCAAGACAATGAAGAAGGGGATCACAATGAACATTATTCAATATTATGCACCCACCAACGACGGCAATGACGAGGACAAAGATCAGTTTTATGATAGGCTACAGTCAATTATAGCGAAGTGTCCAGGAAAGGATCTGACAATCCTGATGGGGGACCTTAATGCCAAAGTCGGAATAGACAACACCAGATACGAAGACATCATGGGACAACAGGGACTGGGAGAAAGAAATTAGAATGGTGAAAGATTTACAGATCTATGCGCTTTTAACAAAATGGTTATAGGTGATACAATATTCCCCCACAAACGCATACACAGGGTTACATAGGTTTCACCGGATCATACTACAGCGAATCAAATCGATCATATATCCATGAATAAAAAATTCAGAAGATCAATTGAAGATGTGAGAAACAGGTGAGGAGCTGATATAGCTTCAGATCACCACCTAGTGGTTGCCAAAATGAAACTGAAACTAAGGAAGCAGTAGATAACTGGAGTAAAAACATTACAACGGTTCAGTACGGCCTCTCTCCGAGATACTGCCAAACTCAAGGAATTCAAAAAACTCTCAACAACAGGTTTCAAACGTTACAAGATCTGCTGAACGAGGAAGAAACCACTGTGGAAGACAACTAGAAAGGCAATCAAAGAGGCACTAACTTCAACTTGTCAAAAGGCTCTAGGCCACAAAAAACACCATTATAAGGAATGGATTTCCACTGAGACCCTGAGCGAAATTCAACAAAGGGGTAACGAAATGGCAGAAATCAACAACAGCCAAACTAAAGCAGAGAAAATCAAGGCATAAAGTGAATACACAGAAGCAAATAAACAAGTAAAGAGGAGCATTAGAGCCGACAAACGGAAGTATATCGAAGGCCTTCCGACGACAGCGGAAAAAGCTGAGAGCAGGAAATATGAAACAGCTATACGACACAACGAAGAAACTGGCAGGCAAATATAGTAAACCAGAGCGACCGGTCAAGAACAAAGAAGGCAAGCTAATCACCGAGATTCAAGAACACAGAAACATATGGGTAAAACACTTTGAGGAACTTCTGAATAGGCCAGACCCACCGAACTCACAAGACATCGAAGCAGCATCTACGGACCTCCCGATAGATGTCAATCCACCAACGATGGAAGGAATCAAGATAGCCATCAGACAGATCAAAAGTGGGAAAGCAGCAGGACCTGACAATATACCAGTTGAAGCACTCAAGTCAGACATAGACATAACGGCAAGGATGCTCCACGTTTTATTTAAGAGGATCTGGGAGGAAGAACAAGTCCCGACAGACTGAAAAGAAGCACACCATATCGAGATACCAAAAAAGGAGATTTTGGCAAATGTATGAACTATAGAATGATCACACTGTTGTCAGTACCAGGGAAAGTCTTCAACAGTGTTGTTGAATAGAATGAAAGACTCAGTGGATGCTCAACTTCGAGATCAACAGGCTGGTTTCCGTAAGTATCAATCGTGCACTGACCAAATCGCAACACTACGGATCATCGTTGAACAATCAATTGAATGGAACTTGTCACTGTACATCGACTTCATTGACTAAGAGCAAGCGTTTGACAGCGTAGACAGGAGATCGCTATGGAAACATCTTCGACACTACGGGGTACCAGAGAAACTCGTCAACATCATCCGGTATTCTTACAATGGACTACAGTGCGAAATCGTGAATGGAGGACAGCTGATAGATGCATTCCCAGTGAAATCCGGTGTCAGACAAAGCTGTTTGCTCTTGCCTTTCCTCTTCCTACTAGTGGCTGATTGGATCATGAAAACCTCTACATCTGAGGAGAAGCACGGAATTCAATGGACAGGTAGGATGCAACTCGATGATCTGGACCTCGCGGATGATCTAGCACTCCTTATCCCATACACAACAGCAAATGCAAGTGAAGACAACCAAAGTAGCAGCAATCCTCAGCATCAATAGGCCTGAATATACATAATCGAAAGAGCAAGATCCTCAGGTTCAACACAGAGAGCACTGACCCAATTGAACTTGATGGTGAAACTCTGGAAGAAGTGGATACCTTTACGTACCTGGGGAGCATCATCGATGAACAAGGAGAATCCGACGGAGATGTAAGGGCAAGGATTGGCAAAGCAAGCGCAGCATTCCTACAGCTGAAAAATATATGGGATTCCAAATAGCTGTCTACCAACCTCAAAGTTAGACTCTTCAATTCGAACGTCAAGACAGTTCTTCTCTGTGGAGATGAAACGTGGAGAACTACTTCAAACATCCTCAGGAGACTACAGGTATTTATAAACAACTGTCTTCGCATGATATTGAATGTCTGTTGGCCGGAAACCATCAGTAACAGCTTACTATGGGAGAGAACAAACCAACTTCCAACTGAAGAGGAAATCAGGAAACGACGTTGGAAATGGATAGGGCATACAATGCGGAAATCATCTGACTGCATCACGAGACAAGTACTAACTAGGAGCCCTGTTGTAAAAGGGAAAAAAGGAAGGCCAAAGAACACACATTGTTAAGAATCGGAAGCAGACATTAAAAGGATGAACATCAACTGGAAACAGATGGAAAGGATTTCTTAGGACAGAGTTGAATGGAGAATACTGGTGAGCGGTGTATGCTACTCTGTGAGGGGTAGCAGGCGTAAGTTGAAGTAAGTTGACCTTCTCCTACTCCTTCTATATCCTTTAAATAAAAGAGATGAGATTAAGCTTGAGCTCATACATTAAAGATATCAAACTGGAACGTGACACTATAAGAGGGAAAATGACAGCAATCAATCGCAGATAAATATGAATAGCTAGAGAAGAATTAGGAAGAAATCAGCAACTGTTTTGTCGTATAATGTGATCTATGAAAATCGAGTTGTTGATAATCCAATAATAATAGTATTAATAATAATAATGATTATAAAAAAATAGTTTAGCGTTCCGTTAAACTATTATTATTATTATGATAGCTTTATTCAGTACTCAAACTTCTTCTGCATTAAGGATTTTTCAGATCCGATTGAACAATATTTTAAAAAAGTAACAGTCAATATATGCCACTCATTCACCATCGCCTTAATAAAAAATTTACATAAAGAATACATAAGATGTATGCATTTCAGTAAATCGGTCCCTTGCATTTTCATGGGATAGACAGAAGGTAAATATGCTAACAGCTACAATATGTCTACTTGAATTCTGTGGTATTTAGTATCGTCATAATTAGTAAGCTTTTAGGAGTAGCGCGTAAGTACACCCAAGTAACGACCATAGTTACTTTGTCCAAACAAATCCGAAAAGGTAAAGTTAACTGTAATGTATGTAGGGTTGAAAAAAAAGGTGACTCAAACGACTGATAAGACTGTCCTGAATTTAGTTCATATGATTTAATCTTGACAATAGGGAATAACAATTATATATATATATATATATATATATATATATATATATAAATGTTTGGTCATTAAAATTCAACAGTATGTTTGGGATTTATTTACCATAAATGTTGTCAATCTTTGTGACGTCTATTAGTGAAAAACGATGTGATATAAATTTGAATCATAAAGAGGAAATCAGTTACTGTAAGGTTTAAGGTACTCGACGGTCAGACTTAACCTCTATATTAACGATTTTTCAACTCCGCAAATATGGTAAAAATATTTCAGGTGGTCGATTTGTTCAATAATTTCATACAGTAGCGCCATAATGCACTCACGCATTCCGGTAAGATGACTATGACGTTGAGCGATGTCTAATACTAAAACCTTCAAGAGTGAACACCTTGGTGATTTCTTATTTTATGAGAGACATAAGTGCTAGCTGACGTCGATTAGTGGCATTCATTATCAAACAACAACTTGAATTGCTGCAGGATTAAAAAAATATTAAGACTTACCTGTCTTAATTTGTATCGTCGAATAGGATCCACTTGTAGCATACATCGTATGACTTGTTCACAAGAGGTTGATAAGTAAAATGGAAAACGTACGAGACCACGAAGTACTTGTGTACGAATATCACCAAGAGATTCACCAGGAAATGGAAATGAACCACAAACAAGAATATACAAAATAACACCTAAGCTCTGAAATAAATAAGCAAAGTATGTACAAATATAACAATGTTTTTAGTGTAAAACGATTAGGGAATATTTTCATTAAAAACACTTCAATTAGGAAGTTGTTGCGAAACTTCAGATGACATTGTATATTAACGAACCAACTAGGATTGAAAAAAAGTGTTTTTTAGTTCCCTGGATGGAATCAAAAAGGAGAGAAAGGTTATTGTAAATATTGTTCTTTCAATTGTTCAAGAGTGATAAGAGGTAATTCATTTTACGTCATTGAGAAAATTAGACAGTGTGAAATTCAAAGTACAAGCTAATTTTATGTACAGACATTCGAAAAAATAAAGTAGGAAAGCTGGTAGTTATTGTCAGTAATCAGAACTTTTCTTTTCTTTAATGCGTTTCGTGAAAGAGAAACAATTACCCAATTAATTTTTCTTCGTCTGGTATTTATACTGTTAAGGTACTCAGTCGGTTTGATCCTATTAAATTCGACATTAATTATCTAAATTCTTATCTCTGTGCTACTTTAAATAAAATATAGGATATAATCGAATACCTAACGGGAGAGATTCCAGTCCAAAATAAAAGAGTGAGACAGAAGGATGGGATTTGTAGAATGACAATAAATTTCATATTTAAAGGAAGTAAACAGTGAGTGGGATTACAACTAACTTTAGACTCTGTCATACATTGCTTCCAGTCAGAAAGTCTGCTCATAACAACAACAGCCAGCGACTACATGGGTTCGTGATACGTCTTTATTTGGCCACTCGTAACCTTATTACAACATGTACACATGATAGTCAGCTTTAAGTTTCAGAATAAGCAATACAAAATACACTACAATCACATCAGGCAAAGAAAATAATGGTTAAAAAAATAATTTATTACACCACGAAATTATCAAAGATAATCTGTGCATAATATTTAACACAATCAGTAATAAACAGAACATACCCATACATCAGCCAATGTTCCATCATATGGTTCACCTTTAAATAACTCCGGTGCAGCGTACTGCGGACTACCACAATGAGTAGATAATAATTGGTCATTTTGAAAGAAATTACAAAATCCAAAATCTGTTATGAAAGTGGAAAGGATTAGTTAAGTGATTTATTATGAATTGTAAGGTTAAATTATACTGATAACTTGCTGAATGACTATCTAATTCAAATAAAAAGTTAGACTGTTAGTTACTTAATGGTTTAAGTTAATTGAATTCGTCAAACATTGATGTTAGCAGGACATCATTGAAAACCAAGAAGCACTGGACAGCTGTTTCATCCTAGTATGGGAATTTTACAATTGGATGCCGGCTCAGTAGTGCAGAGGGTTAGGCGTTAGCCAAACTGAAGCCCCTGGGGCAGAATCTAAGGTAGCGCTGCTGAGAAGTCCCATACTAGGATGATACAGCTATCCAGTGCTCTCTTGTTTCCAATAGTAGTCTGTTAACATCAGTCTGTGACGAATTCAATCAACTAAAACTTAATACCAATCTCCACAAACCACCTCAATTCGCTTAATAGTTAAGTTATAAAAAAGAGCCCTTTTAATGTGCGTGACTATATTTATCTTGCTGATCACTGGAAACAAATCTAACATCTTAGAGGAAAAATTGACTTCAAAAAGTTAATAAAGACAATAACCTCAACATAAGTAGTTATATGAAACAATAACCAGATCAGTGATAAATGGAAAACAATTATTCAAATAATGTGAAATATTTGGCAATCTAAATAATAGTCCTAACTAGGTGACGATTGAAGTTTTCAACAAGAGACAAGTAGTAATTAAAAGTGATGGAGATCAACAAATTAACGAAAACATAATACTCATATTAATTGTCGATTGACTTTAACTGAATGTCAACTTTATCATGAAACTTCAAATTATAGTAACTGTTATTAAGGTATTTGGACCGACGTTTTAACAATCATGTTTCAAATTTGCGTAATAACTGAAGATTACTATGAACTTGCATAATATTTTTCATATATAGACAGACAAACTATGCCTTTAGTGAAAATGAAATTAACAAAATCTCAACATGAAATACAACTCATTTAGAAAATAAGACTGTGAATCACTAGTGCTTCAGAACTTTCATTAATCTCATTTTAATAATTACATATTTCTGTGAGGTGGCTACGATTCTCATGAGTTATTAAATCAGAACTGTCTTACACAATTTTGTTAAAAGCAATACAAACAAGCATTGAACCCATCAGATAAAAGTTGCTTCATACTGTTATATAAGTAAAATTGGAAAAAAAAATTGATGTTTGAAGCTGGATCCGTAAACAATAACTCCTTAAAAATATTTTGGTTTTTCAACGGTCCTATGGCTGGTATCAGTCCTAGATAAAGCCTATGTTAAGATTGAATAAAACATGTGTTATTCTAAAAATGAATCGTGAAATATGTATAATGCATGTAGCTTACCAGCAACTTTAATTTTGAAATCAGCATCTAATAAAAGATTTTCTGCTTTTAAATCTCGATGAACAATACCTGAAGCATGACAGAATTCGATTGCACAAACAATTTGCCAAAATAATTCTCTAGCTTCCTTTTCAGTAAATGCATGTGATAGACTTATATGATCTAATGTAATAAAACACAAAATGTATTGAGCCAACTAACGACTATAATAAATAATTAATGTGTCTATGCTGAATGTTTATAATAAAAGTCGTATTCAAACAATAAAGTTTACTAGCAGTAGTATTGAAATGGAATACGATGAGTTACATTTACAATCTATGAATTCAAAGTTGAGGCATTAACCAGTGATATATTGATTAAGTATTGTGTTACATCAAGTGCTAAGTAAAGATGAAAACGTGAATCTTTGGTTTACAATAAATATAGCTCTGAATACTAGTGTCTTATAAAATTAGGAACAATGAATAACTTCAAAAGTCTTATCAATAATCATAAAAAAACAACCTGTGCCAAATAACTATGAATTTACCGGTTTATTCGTCGAGTAGAGATAAATGTCATAATGGTCTAGTCCTGTTTGAATTCTGTCTACTAAGTTGCAAAATTATTAATAGTCTAGGTGACTCGCCATCACATGCACTGTGCTTTGATGTTAGTTAAATGGATGAAATTGTCGACAGAAAACCTCCGTTTTCCTAGGTTTCTTGTTAGTTGGATCTTGTCAGTATGGTGCACTTACAACCTTCAAGAAAGTGATATTAATTGTGAGGTTTGAACCCATGCCACCTAGTATCGTAGTCTAAGAGGTTGATACCAAGCAATTCTAGCCGCGATTGAACTTTAATAGAAGTGAGGTATTTAGGTAAATTGCAAGCATAATTTGTACAAAGCCATGATTAAGAGTTTACTGCCGACTACCTCAGATAGTTTATAAAAGTGATGCAGTGAGAGTATGTATATGATAAATCCGATTTGGTATATCTAAATGCCATTAATAATGATTAATTTGCTAGTCATCTTTAAACCTATTCACGGGCTGTTTGAAGCATTAGCATGGTAAATTTCATGCTAAGATATAAAAGACGCTGAGTTACCTAAAAACATCAGTTTCTATTAAACACTAATCATAAAAGCTTCATATAAAGTTATAGATACACAATTCTAAGGAGTCATGATCATTGTCAACAACAGCCGAAAGTGATGAGCCGACAGATTGATAAAAAAAGAGGAATTTACCGAATACTTCCCCTTTACTGGCATATTCAGTAACCATAAATATATTAGATTCTGTTTCCATAACGTGATAAAGACGAATAATATGTGGGTGTTGACAACGTTTCATTGCTTCAAGTTCCCGAGAAACTTTTCCAAGGTTTTTAGAACCAATTAAATCTTTATTCATAATTTTGATTGCAACCTAAAATAATAACGAAGAGAAGGTCAATGAGAAGAATAAAAATATTTATAGTAGTACAGACGGTCAGGTGCTAGCTAGTTTTAACCCTGTGAAATGAAACATCTTTCCAGTGCTTTCTGGTTTACAATGGTACCCTACAAACATCATTCTATGATGAATTCAATTAAAACTTTTAGTCCTTTTGTTTATTTGAGTTTAAGAAATAAATAATAATATTATAGCGATTGAAACAACTTTTCTTTATACTTTTCTGGTCAGTAGTGCATATAGTTGACCTAGAAGTATGAAGCCTCAAGTCTTAAACCTTGAACTACTTTTTAAACTGTCATCTAGTAAATATAACATAAAGACCAGAACTCAATAAATGAGTGGTCATATATATATTTGCACAAAGTCATGAAGTACATTAATTATTTATCAACTAGAGATACTTCTCATTTGTTTAAATCAAAAAAATACAAATTAAAATTCGTCTGTCTTTTGTCCAGCGTGATTGGCTTTAGCATAATGGCATTCACACAACGGGCAGCTGTGGATACCTACGATTTCATTAAATGAAATCTTTGATGAAAACTGCACTCTAATATATAACTTCCACCTCTTAAGCAAAAAAAAGTGATCTGTAGTGCTACATTTACCAAATTTAATGATTGTTGAAAACATTAGGAACAGCAGCCAATCTTTTGTATCAGAATGGGGTAGTTTTGTGGAGATTAAAGGTAATACCAAGTCTCTTATCATAATGAAATTAGTATCAGCTAGAATATCATCTAAACAAAAGTTCATTAAATAATTCTCATGTTTCAGTCTAGGGATGTTCAGTAGTGCATATTAGGCAATATTAAACAAGAACCAAGAACCTTCTGATGCCTCATTTAAAACAAATTCGTAGTTCAAGTCACGAACAAAAATTTCTTTGACTTGATTTACTACTGGTAATACAAAAAAGTAGTTACATTTAATATAACAAAATGTTAAATGTTAAGTGCTTTCTAGTAATTCTATACTTGTATTGACTAAAGAACAGAAAAACCAAACATTTTATCCACAGAAACTTTACATATCTTCTTATGTATTAAAAATAGTGCAGATCGAACACAAGGAGTGGATCAAGTTTTGAATATTCATAATGATGTTACATTATCCCACTAAAAGTCTCACTTTCAAGATGAATGAAGGTTTTTACATTTATAGCCTTCAGTTTTATTCATTTTCACATTATAAAATAAAATATATCAAGCTAATCTAACAAACACTACTAAAACGTAAGAAGCGTTAAGTTTTTGTTCAGTCCTATTATGAAACTCCTCAACAATGTGCACTTATGGTCTTGCTAAGAATCGAGCACAGGGCTCTAGGATTACGCGATGAACAACACGTAACTGTTAAAACTGGGGTGGTGTCCAGTGGTGAATATTTACTTAATAAACTTTGATATTTATTACTGTGAAATCTCACTAGCAGGAATAACAGTGAGGACACATTTTTTATTTTTACGTTATAAATTGGCAGATCATAATGTTGAATATGATGGACCCGATGTTCCATTACTCCTTTTGAAACAATTTACACATTCACCTAAATGATAAGTCAAAAATATAGTATCACGCTTTAAGCTAGGAAGTAGAACTACCCTGTGTAATTATGAGTTCATAAATATCACTTCAGATAAATTGTAAAAATCGTAAGTGGTAAAATACCAGACTGCATCGTGAAAAATTTGTTCCTAATTTCAAAAAGTTTTCTTACAACTAGACTTTGCATGATATGTCATCTTGACTTATTTAGTTTCGTCTTTACTAAATTCAATTTTAGATACCTAGTTTTAATGTTAACATTGTGATATCTAATATTTTTGAAATAGTTAATCACAGGCTTTTTATGTGCAAACTCTCAGCATATGAGATCAGACATCCATTGTATGTGTAGTTGAACTCTTCTCAGTTATTAATATCAAATAGTTAACGTAAGTTTCTTTCTATCGGTAGCTCAATTAGTTACATGTGGTGTAACACAAAGTAGTTTTTCATGTCTTCTGTCCTTCATGCCTTATATAAGTGATATATACAATAGGTTTAGTACGGATGAACGTTCCCAGTAAGCCAATGATCTGAGTATGGTGTCCTCTTTTTTTCCTAATGAGCGCACCTGCACACAATTGCATTAGTACTGAAAACAATAACGTTATCTTATGGTGTTGGAGATGGGAATCGGATTATTATACTCCTATTTGTAAGTGGATATGTTTTGAAGACATACGCCTCAGTTTTGATCTTACCATAAAAGGTAATGAATTATCCAAGCTTTATTCAGTGGTTGACTTAGGATTCAAATATCCTTACAATATATCATTCCCAGAATAGGTTACACTTCAGACAACTAAATAATATCGACTTATTGCTTTTTCAGTATATAAATTTTACAGCAACCATCCTCATATTCTACCATAGAAAGTAGTGTGCTAGGCATCTAATGAAATGCTGCGCTTTCATCCCCGGTAGTGCTGGTAATAAGGACAAACTTGGACTTGAAACTTCAGAGCGTCACTTTACACATCTTATTCATGGGACTAAGAAATTAGATACAGTAAGTTAGGAATATACTCTTAATTGAAGCAACGACTCAAACTAAATCTTTTTTCTACAAAATATTGGATGAATCATATTTTGCATCGTCTAATGAAATTTAGTTTGCATATTCGCTATGTTGTATTCTTCTTAATTCGGCTTCAGAAGCAAAAATCTCTTATTCGTAAACCACTTTACATAAATTTAAAATTAAATCTTTGAATTTCTGAAAAGGTCAACCACAATGTATCTTAGAGGGAGATTTGCACTCTTAACCCATTAGTAGAATTATGGGAAATATAAATGTGTTAAGATTGTGATTCCCAAGTACGCCCATTTAACTTCGTTTTACATTAACATTTTAACCCCTGATTTTACTAAATGCTTATTACATAAATCGTCTAAAGTAATGCTCTAGTAAACTCCAATTCTTCCCACTCAGTTAATTACTTCTAGGATATTTTTGTGGTTACTGTATGTCCTCTGTTTTCTTTTCAATTTTTCAAGTTGTAAATAACTATCTATAAAATATGAGTAGGATCTTCTTGTACTATTCAGTTTATTTTTTCTTTGTTTAAGCATAACATCTAAGTTCACTTGCTAATGAAAAATTAGTTATAAACTGTTGCAAGCTGCGTAACATAAACGTCTCTAAGCCGTTCGTGACAATGTATCTCTGATACTCTCTATGTGAGCCTTAAATCTCTTGCACGATTTATTATAAACAACTGTGTACTTAAACAATAACTTCCGTTAGTATCAATTAAGTAACCAATATGCTATCACCTATGATTATGCATTTCGCTAGCATCTTATCCTTCTCAGTTTTTAAGAAACTTGAATTTAGCGTTCAA
Source organism: Schistosoma japonicum (assembly GCA_025215515.1). NCBI lineage: Eukaryota > Metazoa > Platyhelminthes > Trematoda > Strigeidida > Schistosomatidae > Schistosoma > Schistosoma japonicum. Next base: position 9,954,487 of record CM046067.1, on the reverse strand, counting down.
TTGAAATTAACGAAATACTTTTAAAATAATGTACCTTCATCTTTTTAGCAACCTGAACACATCTTTAAATAAGTGTGTACTCTGTAATGAAATTCGAAATATATTATTATGATCATTATTAATCATAAGCGAATTATCAGGAGCAATAAATGAAGTATGATATGCCAGTTTCATTCGGTGTTTTTTTTAGATTTTCTCCATCCAAATTTTTGACGTTTTCCCAATTGAATTACTATCCGACGTTGTTCGTGTGCATTGATGTGAACAATAACATGTCAAGTCACATCAAGTACATACAATTTACGATCGAAATTGATATTGTTAACATATAGATCTAAAAGTATAATTTAATTTACACTCATGAAACCGAAATAAAGCAGTTTAGAAAAAACTTACAATAACCTAAATTCCACTTTGATTTAAATAAGTTTACCTTGACAGATAGCTGAGAATGTTTGCCCAGCTTAACTACTGCAAAATTACCACGACCAAGCGTCGGACCTAAATAATATGGGCCAATACGTTGAGAAGCATTAGATTGAACAGTATTACTGTTGTTGTTTGGTTCAGGTAGATTGCATGAATACATCACTGTTGGCATCCCACATATAGATGTTCGTGGTACAGCTGATTGTACGGTAGCGTCGGCTAATTGTTTTCTACTGTTATCACTATTGTAAACTTGTCTGGACTCTTCTATAGTTGATGGTGAGTTGACATTTGTAACTGCTTGCTTGTTTTTCGTAAATGAAGCCGCGAAATTCGGTATCGTTTGTTTGTCCGTTACATTGACATCTGTAAAAAAAGTTGATAGCATTTTAAGGGTTCTATAAATAAAAGCAAGGGTACAACCCTTAGATTTGGCTGTAATCTGAAAAAAGGAAAGATTATATTCTGCTGCTTATTACGAATTGTTAGCATGAAACGATCCTACATAAAGCATGTTCGAAGCATGCTCACAAAGCTGCGTTGTGATTGGTTCATTCTTACCCGATCAGGGTCAACGAACAATCGGGAAGTTTCTGGAGTATTCTATACCGATGTTTATATAAATACTAGTGTAATTACTTTCTTTTGTTTTCTGCTGTTATTTACTCAATACATCTCGCTACCTGCTCTACTCTTGTTCTGATTTGGGATCTAGTCGCTGCCGTAGTTGAACCGTAGAATACTAGACGGGATTAATACATAATATTATCGAGGTGATGGAGACAACTTAACACGAATAACGCATCATTTTACGGAAATTACAATTATTCCTATCTTAACGTCTGATGAGTTCTTTAAAGGTAGGGTTTATTAAACAATGACTTCAACAAAAGTTTCACTACAAACTAAGGAAGCACTGAAAGTCTATTTATTTAAAATGTAAGACGTTTCAGCAATGCGCATTCGTTACCCATCATGGATTTAATCCAGAAACCTGGGGATATGCAGTAAACACGATCTGTTATGAAAACTCTCTTAATGTTAAGGTGTTAAGGATATTTTGTAACGTAACGTTAACAGCAATTGAAAGTATAATATTTATAAGGTAGTGGTCGTCAATGTACAGTGAAAACTTGAATTTCTATTAACTCGTAACCGTTAAATAAAAGGTAAATATGATCACAAGAGGTATACCATAATATGAAGTTCATTTGATACTAGTGATAAACGGTAGTAGTTCTGCTTATTTTTCCCGATTTCATTTTACTTAATTAATTAGAAGCATACATATGCGAGTGTAAAGAAGTATATCGAAATAATTGTAGCGTGAAATACTTACTAATGTCACTTTTGAATAACGTTTGTGAAAATTGAGCACATAAACTGTCAGAATGAATTGGACAGATCAATCCTATTCACGAAAACAAAAATTCAAAAATCGGTTAAATAAATTAAAGTTTAATTTAATATTCATTCCCAACCTATGTCAAATAGTACGAGCCATTATTTAGGATAGAAACTGTTGAACTCATTATAAGCAGTCAAAAATACGTTTACGTCAAACTAAGTATTTACGGTCTACCTACGTTTATGAAAAAGGACTTACAAATTCATAGATATGTTACTACTCTAAGGATCAAGGAGTATTTCTAAATCCATCATTTTTACGCCGATCTGAATTCAAACCCATACCAGTATTAATGATAGTTTTAAGTCTTTATAAAAGCTAAAAATTATTCTAAGTGTCAGGAACTAATAGAACAAAGCAAGTCAAGAAAACTGAATATACTGAACGGAAAACATCCACTTAAAAGTAGCATTTAACAATTCTGTCCCCATGGAGACATTTCTTACCCAAGATTTCATCTTTAAAGTTGGTCCTATTCACAAGCAACACACTGGATAAACTGTCGTACTTGATCTCTTAGATGTGAGTCTACAAATTTCCTTGTGCCTATAGGATAAGGTATATTAGGCAATCGATGCATTTTGTCCAAGATAGTTTACGAGCGCTATCCAGCCTGGTTGAAGAAAATCGACAAAATGCCCAATCATAATCATCAATCAGATTAGAAAAGATGTATCGTTCAAAGTAATTGATGTATTAAACTTGCTAAAAGTGTTGTTTCCGTCTCTTATGAGTAGCTGAGGTTGTTGATATACACAAAGAGAAACCAAAACTGTGCGTGCAAATGATTTCCTTTTACCGTTAGGTCCAGTTTACAATATATAACGACTGCTTTTACTCAAATGACTGTCTTATCCTCATTTATTGGTGCTTGTTCTCGTTCACTATACCTTTTCGGTAGGCTTCGGTCACTTAGGACGCAGTGCCAATTAATCACCGTATTTCAAATCTATCAGGTCATAATCGCCTTTCCAAACAATTAAAAAGGTCAGTTCAACTTCAATGACTATTAGTTTTGTGAATATTTCCCTTGGTTACCACGCTTTGACCAACTATATTATTAAAACCATATATGTATGCAAATGTACAGCTCTAAAAATGAACATAAAGAGACTTACAAAAGTAATTATTGACAAGGAAGCTCATCATAAGAAAACTCTTCAAGAGTTCGTGGAATTATTCTTGGAATGCTTAATTCTGCTTGAAGTCGGCGCTGAAAGCAGTCTAAATGATTTTTAAAGCCTAATTGATTGAAGCATTTGACTAAGAACAAGGAACCTAACTGAAATCATCCACGTAGCACATTTCGCTTTGCACGAAACAAATTTATTTATAAACAGACGATCTGTCTTGGGCAAAAGATAAGCTCACAGCTACATTTTACAGACTGAGCAACAGTACATGAACAAGTTTTATATGAAATTCTTTCTGAGTTTATTATTTTATTCATTTGAAGACACTGAATTCCAGTTATAAAATAAACGGACTTACATCTATTAGTTTGTGAATGCTGATGATTTTTAAGAGTGAGTAGTTTAGTATCCATCATTCTATATCAAACAGAAAGTTTCCGGAAATTTATATTGTTAACAAGGACATTTTTAAGGTCTAATAACCGTAAAAATTACTTAAAAATATTTTAAGGATCTTGAGTCTAACTAAAAATGTATTTAAAAACCAGAAGACCAACTGATGTCATACATTTTCCTCCACACTTAGTGTTGACGCAATGAGAAGTAAAGCAAAGTACTTCACCTTATTTGTTTATAAGACGGAAAGCTAGCTGGATTACTTTATCGAGATATACAGTAGAAACATAGACTTACGTGGCCACAAGTTAGGAGGGATAAGTTGAAGAGGGAAATTATGATTAAATCGGGGCAAATTAATTTGAACGGAATTATTGTGAGCCGAAGGTTCAGCTAAATTTAAATTACTTTGTGCTGTTGTCTGTGACAAAATACTGACCAGGTCATTATTAGATACTGGAACTGATGGTGTGCTCATTTGTACATCAATTTGATTTGAAGAGTCTCCATAACTTTTGTGAGCTGCAAGTAATGTAGCATACTGGAGTTGCTCGGAACTTTGAGTTGAGGATTCAGTGTATAAAGCGCGACGCATTACCTGATTCATCATAGCGGTTAATGCGACGCTAGGAAGAGGATGCAAATCTACACTACCAAAGCGTTTTTCGCGTGCTTCAGTTTCTTCAGTTGATGATGAGGCACTGCTGCTACATCGAGTTCCTCTATTAAATACACTTGAGTGAGCCGGTTTGAATTTACCGCTACCACTGCTACCGTGCTTATTACCATCGCTTTGACTACCTCCACTAGTACCACCAGTTGTTGCACTTCCGGTACTACTGCTATCTTGAGGTGGTGGAAGATGAGGACGATTGCCATGGTGATGCCTAACAGCTGATACTGGTGAAGAAAAAATAAGCTTGTCGCTAGATACGGTAGTTGTGTGAACACTTCTTGCCGCATAATTATTCGTTTTTGTTGGAAGACTTTCATGATCAACAGACACAGGAATTTCTAGGTTGTACTCGTCCGCCTCACTGTAACCAGATTGTCTTCATTTAAGTGGTAATAAATAAAATGAAAAATCACCCATATAATACAAGCGTAAGAGAATGCGGTGAAAATTAAGAAGGGTATAAAAGCAGAATAATGTAAGGAAAAAGAATTTACTGTTGACGCACTAACTTTAGTGTTTTAGACAAACTGTAGTTGGCCCCTAAAATAAAAAGTGAGTTCTTATCAAAGCTACGATTTTTACTGAAAATACCTCTTTACAGCCTTCAGGGTGTTGATTGTTCAAAATAGATATCAAATATTGATGTGCTTAAGTGGCGAGCCAACATTTCATAGAAGTCATAAACAAGACTTAAAAGGTTTAAGTAAATTATTTAAAACAATTAATAACAACAATCAAATGTGTTACTTTAATAAGACATTTCAAGGTAAAATATTTTGATCAAAAATAAGTGAGTTCAACTAACTTAATGTGAATTACGACATTTATCGGTTCTGAACAGCGCCTGAAGGTTTCCAAATTTGTAAACATAAACTTCTTAGTTTACAGATAAACGTTTCTTATAAGAGCCACATTGTATAAAACCTGGGCTGAAGGGTTTATAACAATTACTTCTATACACGTAACATTTTATGCTATACAATACAATGTCTAGCAACGGTGTAGTAATGACGACACAAATTTCATTACAAAATAGATCCAAAAGCTATGTCTATCAACTTACTTTGACTACGGCAGTTACAGTTCAATATCATCAAATTATCTAAAAGTCTGAAATACGACGCTACTAACATTTGTTTAGTACCTCCATTACTTTTTAACTGAAATAAACCACTCAATCATGTACAACTACTTATTCAGTGCAACAATGGTAAACGTCTAGTGTAACTGTTAGTTTATGTTTTGGTAAAAGCTAAATGGGTCTAAAGAGCTTGTTATTATGTGTGTATATGCGACAATGAATTAAGAGGATATCAACTGCTAAGATTGAACGAATTGTCATAAATCTGTAGGTATCCCGCTACAATAACCTATGAAACATTTAGCTGAAAAGTCAGGCTTTATCGCAATATGTGGACCTTTTAGTTATATAGTAAGTTGAAAAATATTAATTATAATTTTGCCTAAAATATTTTGCAACCTTTCAGTCGACAAATATTTACGAAGCTTAATACAATGAAATTTGTAAGCCCTTCAAATAAAGTTCGATTTATCAAAATGTACCTTCCATGATTTTAGAAATTAGCAGCGTACATTAGTGTTAATTTTTAACTGAAGTTGTTTCACTGATGCCTTCAATATAAGTATTTAATGATAACCAAAAACGTTTGCTTCAACAAATATACTGAGCTACTGTGATTCGGACACTGATTACATTCTATAAGCTACGAGCTTATTGTATTAAGTACTTGTGCCATGACTTTACCACATTTTGCTTTTCGAAACGAAATGACTTAGTTCGTGAATCCAAATATGTAGCATTTGCAAGAGTCGTATCACTCTAATAAATACTACTGAGATTTGCTTAGTTTACACATATTGCCTCCTAAGCAAACTCAGACTCTGTGTGAACTTCCGTAACAATAACTGATATCAGTAGAATTACATATATGTAAAACAAACCAACGTATTACACAATTTTATACTCTTAATCTATAAAGTTGTACGCACGGGAAGATAATTTCATCTTGTTCCATTTGTCGACAAAGTTGTGGAGGATGCCTTCTTTGCTGTAAGACTTCATTCTTGTCTTTACTGTTCGCCATACGTGGTTATAACTGTCACACTATCCGGTTTCAAGTTCGATCTATTTTTGGAATCAAAACAAGCGACAGAAAGTCATTTTGCCGAAAAATGAGTATATGTTAGCAAGGCTACTTTTCTCAAATAAAACAACAGAAAAATAAAGCAATGAAATTTACAATAAACAAGGGTATTGGAAAACAAAGGGGTAAGTGTTTTGGATATTGACACTAACTGCTTAGTCAAAAAACAGTGTTTGATTTTGATCTGTTGATTAGCAGGCATATGAAGGGACTGGATATTCATTCCTACCGTGTTATTACTAAATACGGATCAAGACACCAAGTCCTACAAATCCTTAAGGAGACAGGGAAAATCTCTGGAACTAACCTGCATTAGCAAATGGATAAATAAGGCAATGGTTATAAATGTTTTTTTTTCGAATGTTTTTAATGGTTCCATTAAAAATAAGGAGTAAACAGAGCAGTAAAAAGGAACATTTCAAAATACCTTCTCACAGGCTTTTAAAAACATTTTATAGAACCAGGTGACTTGATAAGAAAAATGTTGGTATTGTAGCGTCAATAATGTTTCCAATATCATGTAAACAGTGTGCAAAACTTGACGTTTAAAAACTATCAATAAATAAACTGTCCAAATCTTAAATATAATGGTCACATTACTATAATGTCGGGCAGAAATTAATCGTCTCGCCACTGTCACTTAATGCAATATTTAAAATTTACAAATAAACTGATAACATTTCTGCAAACCGTTCTCATTCAAGTTCAGTTAAGAAAATCTAATTTGAAGCTGAGGATACTATACTTCTACAGTTTATTTAATACCGCTCGAACGTTCTTTCTGTTACTATGTCCTATATAATATCATTGTGACGAGCTAATACGTAACAAATGTTTTATTCGGGTCCATATAGTAGAAACCCAAACAACCAACTCGGTGTAAATAGAGGCGGATGAAGTGTGAATTTATAAAAATTCGACTTTAGACAGACTGCTTAGGCGTACGTTTACAAATTTGCACTTCAGGTTGACTATTTATGCCCACCTATCTGAACAGGTGACGCATCAACGTATGCAAATATGCAGATGCGTCTGGAAAAACCAAACAATGTGAGGTCAATTGGTAAATAAATAGATGTGTCTATTTATTTACACATGACAGCCGAAAAAGACGAAGAGTTTTGCGTTATCGCCTTTATTTACACTTTGTTCACCATTGAAATATTCGCCTTTATTTACACTTTACAGGCTGTTTGGGAAGTGGATATGTTCAACGACTGAAACTTTAGTTCACCATAATAATTCCATAATGCATGGTGCCATCAACGAACAAATGAAAGAACAATAAGTTAGCACCTTGATGTAATTTGCATATTAAATATATTCATAGTTATTAATTACTAATTAGTCTGAATCTTAAGATGTAGACTACTCCAACACTTAGTGTTCACAATTCAGCTAATAATATAAATGACTCAAACTAGCGCTTTAACTCTGTAATAATTTTTATAAATCATTCTAAAGAAATGTGTATTCATCAATTTATCCCCCAAAATTAAGCCAAACAAAAACTAGCGCAAACAAATTACGGAACACCAAAGTTCTGAGAAAGCCGCGTCAAAAGTTCATGAGTCCTATCCAACATTCAGTAGTAGTAAAGCCACCTATAATGTTTCAAATTCAAATTTATGATTTAACGAGATATAAGTCTCAGCTGTATAAATGAGGTTACTGCCTACACAGTGTATTCTGGTTCAGATCTTACTAGGGCTCTTTAAATCATAGTGAATACTTGTGGATGTGAGTGGGTTAGGGTAATTATTACAACTTAAATTGTTCTGGACGCTTCGCGTGATATTCGACAAAAGTTAAGTGTGGCCATCAGACTGTGGTCTACTATGATATCAAGATCACCGTGTGCTGTAACCAATGGCAGCCAGCATCCCTCTGTGTGGTAGTTTAGAACACTGTCGTGGCTGACATACATAATAACATAATTCGCTAAACTTACAAGCATAAACTACAACCTAGACCAAAGTACTGATTCATCAAAGCCGAATTGGCAGTTTCCGCACATTGTTGGCTGCCTTACGCTATATATTAATGTCAACAGTGTATAGCAACAGTAAAGACTTTTATGAGGACGTTCGAAATATAAAATTATCTGTAAGAGACCTAGTATAAAGCACTGAGTAACTTTCCTCAGAACAGTTTCTAAACAAAAGATTTGAGAATTGATCGCCGCCTTCAATAGCTAACTAGTTAAAAGTTCTTTTATCCATCTGTGTAGGTTCCCATCGCTTTTCAACTGTTCAAACTTTAGCAAAAGCTTATTAAGTGGTCCATAAGGTCAATGGAATACCTAATCCTACCACATGTCACTTCATACATGTTGAACGCCCACTGGAGGTAAAGTTAATTATAGGCGATTAAGAAAAGACAGTGCTAATGACAAGGCTCGTCTCAGCGCAATATGTCACAATTTCTTTATCTTTTCTGGCATTATTATCTTAAGTAAAACGTAATTACTAACCAGGTTTTTATTAGTCGTATAAGCCTTGCCGCTATAGTTAGGGTGGGTCAAGCTAGTAAAGTCATGTAAAGGAGTAACTTAGACGTAACCTAGTATATGTAAAGCGGTCAAGCCGCGTCACTTATACTGAAATATGAATGAAGCTTAGCTAATTGCCATTTAAATAAGCAAAGCCAGCCATCGACGGAGACTACAAGGCCTATTTTTATAGGACTTTATCAAATGATTTCCAGAAGCCTGCGTAAAATATATACACTGATTTCATGTTGTTGGCCAACTCTGAATAGATTTTATTTTAAGAAGGGGATCCTTGGTAGAGAAGAGATTGTGTTTACACTGCCTTTCGTGAATGGTACTTTATGGACATTTTGATTTTTCTAACAATGAAACTTCGATTATTTTTAGGCTGACTAGTCGATAATTTGGTTCATATTATCAGTATCCTGCTGTGTGGGCTGGGTTGACTTTTGTATTTTGCCTATTTCTCATAGGCATACACTGAGGGACATCTCAAATGTCGATCCCAATGAAGCAGATATGTTTGTTGCATTCTGTCATTGTGGTCGTGGAGAGTTGTTATTTCAGCCCGTTGATTTTGTCGTGTCCGAAGAAATTATTGTTTTTATTACATATTTTTGATCGATATCTATGCTAAGTAATGGAATTTTTAACATTATTTTTGAAGTCAGTGTCGATATTTTCAAAATAATTTCTCAGAATTTGAGGATTGTTCAGATATTTTTGAGTTGTAGGCGACTCGATATTTTGATTGACCAAGGCGGGAATCAGTTTATACGTTCTTGCTCTTCAGCTGATATAATACAATAGTCGTTAGGGTTCGTTGACCCCAATCTTCGCCAAACGATCTTTGCTTTTTCTCTGAAATGCTCTGATTTAATTATATTTCACAACGTGAGGGTACCACTCAGTTGATGATTTTCAAGACATTTTGTGCTGTTTACTAAGAATCTATTACAGAAGAATCCTTTGTTCATGTGATAAGAGCCTTAATATGATAAACGTCTAAATTATCTTTACTCATTTTTCTATATCGAAACTAATTGATTTGATCTTTCGTAGAGTGTAGGACTGAAGAGTGTTCATAGGCTTTTATCTGATTTAGGGAGTTGATATTCACAGCATGGAATTTTGTTAATTTTAATGCCATTCTAATGTGTCGGAATATTATAAATAAATAATAACGCCTACTGCTATGCAGGAACTAACCGCAACTCTAACCGGAAACTTATCTGCGCCAACTGATACTAGCAACCGTGACCAACGACTCGATACTGATTACTCACCCCGAAACAAAATCAAGAACACCAAAGCAGCACCAGGAAGATTCGATTCTATTACAATTCAAGTCTGTATATATAGATACAAAAACGACCTTGGGAAAAACAGAGTAATTAGCATACTAAAATGACATTACAACCAATCACAGTTAACAAGGTCCAGCGGAGGAAACGAAAAGCAGTACCGGTTTCCGCTCGCTTTACAATTAAATAAAAAATATCAAAATCACATGAAAAATAACTAGTTTCTCCTCTTCTTAGCACCTCCCCTTTTTGAGAAAAGTTCGCTTTCTTGGAACCTCACTGTGGCTCTTCGTTTTCTTTCACTCCGTCTTATTGGCTGTTGTTCTTCGGATGCTCCTTTCTTGTTGTTTGCTGCAATCAATGTTGGTTTCTCCGTGGGGAGCTTGAAAGTGTCAAGAAGAAGTTCAAGCGCTAGGTTCGGTTCATCTGCTTTTCGTTCACCAAACCTTCTTCGCAGCTGGTTGCGATGTCGGATCCATATTTGTCCTCCCACTGCTACTTCATACATCACCTTTCCTCTTTTACCTTTAATTACTCCGTTTTTCCATTTCTCGCTTCCTGGTCTGTAGTTCCTTACGTACACCTGCGTGCCGTTTCTATAGATATCATCATCGTTGCTTTTTACTTTTGCCGGCCTCATTACCTCATTCATCGTTCTCAGTTTCCGTCCCATGAGTGCTTCTGCTGGTGATTTCTGTTCTGGAGCACTGTTGTTTGGGGTACTTCTATATACAAGTAGAAAACGCTGAATAATTTCTGCTAGGCTTCCCTCCCCCTTTGCCTTAAGTACAGCTCTTTTGAAGGTATCCACAAACCTCTCCGCTTGTCCATTTGATTGTGGATGGTACGGTGGGGAGCGAATATGTGTGACAGCGTTTTCTCGACAGAATTCACTGAAAATCTGTGACGTAAACTGGGACCCGTTATCAGTGACTAGTGTCTCTGGAAACCCATGACACGCGAACATCTTCCTCAATGTTTCCAGGGTTTTCTGCGTGGTCGGAGGAACTACACGATGGATCTCTGGCCATTTCGAATATGCGTCTACTAACACCAAGTAGTAGACTCCTGACATGGGTCCGGCAAAATCTAAATGTACTCTGCTCCATGGACCCGCAGGAACAGGCCAGCTTACTGGTTCCGCCTTCGGTGGGTTTTTAGATGCTTGCTGACACCGGTCACACTTTCTCACCAAGTCTTCAATCTGGGCGTCCATTTTCGGCCAGTATGCATAGCTCCGTGCCACTGATTTCATTCGAGCTGTTCCAGGGTGTCCAGCGTGAAACTGCTTGAGTACTACTCGACGTAACTCATATGGTATCACTACTCGATCCCCAAACATAAGGCACCCTTCTACTAGGCACAGAGCTTGTCGACGTTGATATAGCTGTCTCAGTTCTTCATCTAGAGAACGTGGCCACTTGGGCTGCATATAATAGATTGCTCGTTGAATCGTTTTGTCTCTTCTTGTGAATTCAGCAACTTGCTGTGTGGTAACAGGAAGTGCTCTCACAGCATGAATGAAACTTTCTTTAGCGTAATCTCTCGTGTCGATGGTGGCAATCACCGACTCTTCACTCTTCGTAGGATAGGTGCTTAGTGGAACAGCATCTAGTTTCAGGTCAGTAATCCAATCTAACCCCAACAAGTTAAGATTGTTGTTAACCACATAACATACTCCATCCGTGGTTATTTCATTGAATGACACTGAGCATACAACTTTGCCAATGATCACCAAACGATCGCCTGATGCACTTATGGCGAGTTATTCTGTAGCGCATAGCACAGGTTTCCCAATTTTATTCCATGTTTTTCTAGAAATAATAGTAATATCAGATGCTGTATCAAGTTGGAGGCTTACCGTATGACCATTTATCCGGACAGAAACGTACTTTCTGGCTGGTCTCTGATGAGCGTGATTCAAGGTGGATACTGAAAGTGACCCAGCCGGCTTACTCGGTGAATGGAATCTTCTTCTGGAACGTGATCGAGTGCGTATGTCTTTCTGCCTGCACAAAGTTTCTTTGTGTCCCAGTCTGTTACACTTTCTGCAACGATAGTTCTTAAATGGACAAAACTTGGCAAAATGCCATCCATCACAGTTCCAGCATCTGGATGGAGGAGTAATATTCTTCTTTTCGGCTGGTTTATCACGATGAGTTGAGGTGGTTGCTGGAGTGACTTGATGAGAAATAGGTTTTTGACGAACAGCATGAACTTCAATGTCACCATTACCACCAGACTGGACAAGTGCAGTATCATGCTTTAAATTGGTCAGTCGTTGATATTCTGCGGCAATGTCATTTAGAGACAATGTTGGTTCTTGGTCAAGACGGTGTAGCAATCGCGTTCGAATATCAGCGAATTTTTCTGACTGTAGGCTGCAGATGAGTATTAACGATTTAAATTGGTTCTCCGATAGGTCTTTCAATCTAAACCATTCACATTCTCTGTTTACAACTCCAACATGAGTTAAGAAATCATCTGATTCATTCATTTTTAACTTTAGGCAACGATATCTAATATTGAATAAAGAAGAATTGTCACCAAAGTGTTGGCTGAGAGTTGAGCAGGTTTCAGAGAATGTTCTATCTCGAGGATTTTGAGGTAAAATTAGGTTGCAGTATTTGTCAAGTTCTGCTGCACCAAGCTTTCTGAGAAGTAGGCGAACTTTCCATGCATCGTCCTGTGAAGCTAAATCATACGTAAACAAATCTTCATATCTCCGGAACCAGGTATCAAAAGTAACATTAGCTTCTGGATCATAATTAAATTCAGCAATACTATTAATAATTCCATCAACTGAAAGTGCAGAGTTGGGGACAGGAACATTCGAGGATGATTCAAGCTTAGAATTCAGGCTTGTGAAAAGCTTCATTAGTTTGAGTTGTTCATCCAACAACGAATCCATTTTAGTAGGATCCACAGTCACCATCACCCGTCGCCAATTGATATGTCGGAATATTATAAATAAATAATAACGCCTACTGCTATGCAGGAACTAACCGCAACTCTAACCGGAAACTTATCTGCGCCAACTGATACTAGCAACCGTGACCAACGACTCGATACTGATTACTCACCCCGAAACAAAATCAAGAACACCAAAGCAGCACCAGGAAGATTCGATTCTATTACAATTCAAGTCTGTATATATAGATACAAAAACGACCTTGGGAAAAACAGAGTAATTAGCATACTAAAATGACATTACAACCAATCACAGTTAACAAGGTCCAGCGGAGGAAACGAAAAGCAGTACCGGTTTCCGCTCGCTTTACAATTAAATAAAAAATATCAAAATCACATGAAAAATAACTAGTTTCTCCTCTTCTTAGCACATTCTCTTCAACTCACATTTCCAACTTTCTTTAAAAGCTTTAGAGTGCTTGAGAGCCCTTTCAACTTACTGTTACTCCTCATATTTTGATGCCATCAGCGTTTACGCAAATTGGTAACCCCAGTGTATTTGAAAGGTCAATAACTAAATTAAGGAAAAGTAGTGGCCAATATAATAATCTTATAAAATTTCAGAGCTGAAGGCTATTCAGTTTCATGAATTCCGCCGACGTTTTTGCAAAACACTAAACCTCTTAGGCTTTTTCTAAGCTAAAAAGTTAATCCATTTGTAAATCTCTTATTTGTCTCCTGTCAACTTAAGGTTGTGTATGATAAGGTGTTAAAGACCTCTGCAAAGTATAAGAATACGACAGTACTAAACTATTCCACAACCCGGAGATGCTTAGGACTGAATTATCTGTCTCTATGAAATCCACTATGAGCCTTGTGTAAGGTTTTGTACTCGGGAGTATATTCTCTCATATGATCACCAACCAAACTTTTTATGATTTTGGATAGTATAGGAACAAACTATTGCAGTCAATCAAACTTAGTCATATAAGTCATCAGCCCAAATGACTAATGTGTTGGCATATCGCGTAGATATATACCTGATGGAATACCTAGGTTTGTAAGTTATTTGTTGGAACTGCTTTTTGCAACTCTGTAGAGTGTCGTATCAGGCATTATTATCACCAGGCTCAAAACCAGGAAAACCAAGAAAAAGTTTATGAACTTTGTGGTTTATTTGGGTAAATCTACGGTATAGCAGGAGGATGGCATAAGTGAAGAGCTTCATATTTGAAAAAGTCGCATTCACGTTACAAAACCAGGATGACACCTCTTATGTCATAAAGATAACACTGAGAGTGTCTCCCAGGGTTCATTCATAGGACCTTCATTGTCAATTATCTATGTTAGTGACATATGCCACTTCTTTCAAGGGGTGAAAACCTTACTTTTTTGGTCGACCTAAAGGTTTTCTTCACATCCTGCCGAAGTGGAAATCGTAATGTCAACGGCATATTATTGGAGGATTCCAGCAAATTAGACAAATGGTGCAATAAATGGCTTCTTCCCATTATTGCATTAAAGCAAGGGCGCTTATATTTCAGTGAACTTGAGGAATATTTAGCACCTTATCAAAGTTTAGATTCTTAAGAAACCTCTATTCAAGCAATGTTGGTACTTGCAACTTGCTTGCTACACTCTAAATAGACTGAGGTACATTTATTAATGGGTCACTTAGCGTCTAGTATTTCCAATCCCTTTACAAAAAATCTACCTGTAGAAGCGTATCTTTCGCTCAATCTCTTATAAGCAACAAAATAAGTCCAACTAAATTGCAGCAGTTTTACTAAACCACCAAACTTGTTGCCCATCGCATCAAGCATCGACGCAAAGTATTTCGTCGCAAATAAGCCCTCCCACTGTAGCCAAACACTAACAAAGACATTCTCAAAAACCTTGCCTAGTTGGACAGAACACACTTTCGACCCCATAGCATGTCAATGAAATACACCCTTACTTCTTAAAAGCCACATCATGACTACTTAACTCAAAAATAAGTAATAAATGTTAACAATAAATACACGTAAAACGTACCTACAAGATACCAGCAAACCCTGTTCAATAAGCTTATTATACCTGTACCAGTAGCCCTGTGTTTCGACACCTAGAATTTATCTCACAAATCACCCCCAACTTTCAGTATATCAAAGGCCAGAAGAATGATGTTGTAGATGCTTTTTTAGGAGTATCGACGATTTCTTTTATTCTGCTTATATAGATTGCAATAGATCATCGCAGTTACAAAATGACGACGTCGAGTTAGCTAAACTAGTGTCCTCGTACACAACTTCCCTACTTTCGAAGAAATACTGATCGATAATGTGAAGATAATTTATAATTCTTCAACTGGCAGACGTAGCATGATTAAAAACATACATAATGTATTCCATCCAGGAATTGAATCTACAAAAAATATGATCAGATAGTGTTTCATATACCCAAACCTGACTAGTTATATACGCACCTGGACTACATAGTGTAATGCTTGTCAATCGGTTAAAATTCAGTGACATCAACACAGAAAGGGTCATTTTCATCAACTTGACTCCCGATTAGAGTACATTTACACCTCAAACATACGATAATAGTATTGTTTAATTGTTGTACAGACTGTTTATACTGTGACATATAAAGATAATGGAATACGCACTAGTCAATCATCAGCCAAGTTCGATTTTTCTGCAACATGACACTTTGTGACCTTGAGAGGATAGATGTTTGCCAGCGATTTCGCGAATTCAGTGTGGCCAACAGAAGGCTGCCTATGAGCTAGCTTAGGTGTTTACGTGACATCGTAACCAGTTATCGTGTCTAAATAAAAATCGTCTGTAATCAGTTATTTTTGAAAATTACACTATCTGTCATAGAAAAACGTAACTGTACATGCATAATAAACTATTCTACATGAATGTAGTTTGTACTAAATTGCATAGCTACCACAGAATCATAGGGCATATTTTTTTGGAAATACGATTTGTATTCTTGCTGTGAAATATGTAACTTCAAGTTTTAAAAGAAATAATGATTACATTTTACTCTCTTCAAGAACGAACTGCAGTGTATTTACGTCACCTAAGTTCATTTTAGTGATCTAAGTTGGGTTTACATGATTACTACCTTTCCTGGATGATTTATATTGTTTTCATTTTGTAGTGATTAGACTATAAACCAGTGATGAAGGAAGTTCATATTTTGCATGCAATAGTTGTATAACTCCGAATTTACGTTTTTAATTTACATTCGTTGATGGTGCTGTGGTGGCCTGATTTTATTTCAATAGACTTGCTGAAACTTACGAAGTTCATGCTAAGCACAGAACATTCAGCACTACACGAAACACAGATTTACAATCCAAGTATTTAGACCTAAAAATGCGATAAATACAGTTAAACTTACGGTTTGTTTCTCTGACCAATCCCATGAAGTTTGATTTTATTACCAAATGCACATTTAAAAACAACGAAAATGTATTTAAAAGACGTAAACGAGGCACGTTTCCTTTGCGAATGGATATGAGTGAAGGTAACCTACGATGCATTAAATTTATTAACTTACAGACTGAAACTCTCTAACAGCTTGCTCTACATCCTCCCAACTGAAAAATCGTCGGTTAAGCACTATATTTACAAAGGCTGCTTTCAGATCGACACTGATTTCTCATGAGGAACAGGCCAAACAACTATTACTCAATAAGTAGATACATACAAACTATAGATTCACCTATTATTAGTAATATTCCTCCGTAAAAATAATGTTGTTGAGATTTCTGAGGGTGAATAAAGGATGACTAGTCTGCCATGCTATTAATGCGGAACAGCCACCACGCACTTAACCGTTCAAGGTCACAAAACTGTCGTATTGCGGCAAAATCAAACCAGGTTGATGATTATCTAGTGCCATTAAGCGATATTTTTAAAAGAGGGATTACCTGCATAATTATGTTTTCAAAGTTTACAAGCGGAACTTAATGCATAACGACGAATGGAGATCGAGGATGAATTCGCTTCGTGTAGACGTTAAACCTACAGTGTGTCTGTTAGTCTGCAGCGTCTTCTTAGACATCTAACGAAATTCGCAGCATCGAAAGTTCTATATCAATTTAAGAAAGTGAGAAACCTGTACGTCAGTTTAGCCACTCACAACTACATGTTCATAAGCGATGGATCAACATCATATGGAGTGGATCTGACTTCCTGTGAGTGCAGCTGCCAAACGTTTGTCAAGTGCCGTTATCCATGCCGCCACATGTTGCTAGCACATTTAAGGGACAGTACTTTTACTAGTAAGTGTTGTTCTTGTTGCAGCTTATTAAGCCAACAGTTGATATTACGCTAACATGCTGTCGACGTTGGATGCACAGTTCCAACGTAAGTGTCCCAATAAACTGCGTTACTCCATTTTTCAAACCGTCTGAATAACTACTGCAAAAGATGATAAATACACAGAGAAATGAAAGATTGATTTTTCAATGGTCTGGTCAAAGCTTAGCAATACGAGTATTTACAAAGATTGAAAATTATATAAATAGGATTCTCATAAGATAAGTAAACTTTCAAGTAAGAAATAAGTTTTCTTACTTTCTCAAAATCTACTGTTTTTTTCTTGTGTTCTACAGGCTCCATAATCATCTCATTCACTGAAGAATCTGTCTATATCATTCAATACTAACGATTTTTATATAATAAATGGTTAATACTTACTAATTGTCTTTTGTGTTTCCATATTTACAGCAGTACATAGAGGTCTATATTAGGTTTCGTAGTGTATTAGGCAATGTATGCGTTTTATCCCAGGAGCTTAAGTGCGACTATTTGATACGACGCTGTGAAATGTCCTCATTATTAGCAAACAATCATTCTTAGTTTAATTTCTAATGAAATGGCTAGGCACCTATGTAACTATACGCGTAAAAACGTGTTTCTGTGCGATAAACTGTACTCAAAACCATAAGATATTAGCCTACTGTAGTTAACGCATATTAGTGTATTTCTAGTAATAGGCCTAACGGCCTACACCAACAGCTTACTTGCCTTAATCCTCGAGCCTGTTTCTTGTTAAATTGATGGGTGGGTGGTGTCGTCTTAGGTACAAGTTACACCAACTGTTCATAATCAGCGTCAATATTATTCACCGTTACAATGTTAATACTGTGAAGTGTGTCAACACATATTTAATAACTCACATGAGATGTCTAACTAGTAAGCTCTGTGTGGCATAGGAATCGTTCATTACATGGATGTATAGATTATTGTGTGTAAAGGGAGCTGATACTAAAAGAATCTTATAAAAGCGAAAATTTGTTCAAAAAGAGTGATTCTTCCTAGTTAGTAGCCTGATAAATAACAACTTTGAATGACATTCTTAAACGTAGTCTTTCTCATGCGATTTGCTATTATACACGGTTACTATAAAGAACGGCTACATCGTAACGTAGTTAACGTAAACATTAGCATGCGTTCACTGTACAATTAGCATTAACTTCCCCACTTCGTATTCGCTGTAACAGGCTACAATGAAAAAGCCGTATTAAAATATGTGCATACATATATTCATCAGTATGTGGAAGTGATTTATACAATTTTGATAAGCTTTATGTGATATAAAGTAACATGACTGCTTTCACTGCTAATCAGTAAAGTTATGTCTCTAACCTCTGAAACTTTACATTAACTACACCCGCTGATTAATAAGGATATGCCCCCCCCCCAAAGTTTAGCTGCAATTGAACTCCGGTAAATTTTGAATATTTTGCCCGAAGGTCGATTTATATAAGTAAATTGTTTCTGTATTTCAGTTGTTAATACAGCGTAGGTTATGTAAACTTTAGTTTTGCACTGTTGAACTTCCTTCGCACATTTTCATTACTCTTTGGTAACTCGTCAGGAACCATGTAAATCGTTCCAAGGATGATTCGGTATTTTCAGAGATAAATTGACCATCCATCAGCATTCTTACTGCAATTTCACTCACTCTATTCTTATAAGTTCTGCGCCTAGTAGAAACTTTGTAAGTTTCAACAACTTGATTGAAATAAAATCAGGCCACCACAGCACCATCTACGAATGTAGATTAAAAACGTAAATTCGAGTTATACAACTAATGCATACAAAACATGGACATACTACATCAGCGACTTATGGTTTGTTCACTACAAAGTAAAAACGATATAAACCATAAAGGAAAATTTGTAATTATGCAAACCTGACTCAGATTACCTAAATGGTCTTAGATGACGTAATAACACTGCAGTTCGTTCTTAACGATAACAAAATGTAATCATTATCGTTTACAAAACTGAAAGTGGCATATTTCAAACCAAGAAAACCATATACAAAATATAATTTTAAAAAAATACACTCTATGATTCTGTGGTAGCTACGCAATTTAGTGCAATCAGCAATCATGTAGAATAATTTAATATGCATTTACAGTTAAAATATCTATGATAGATAGTGTAAACTTTAACAATAGCTGATTCCTGATGATTTCAGTAATAACACGACAACTGTTTACGATGTTACGGAATAACCTGCGCTGACGAATAAGCAGCCTCATGGAGTAAAAGACGTTGTTTTAAATTGGTTATTTACGTAACGTCTATCACGAACTAGACCTTAAAGTCAACAATTGTTGACAAAATAAATCAATAAAAACAAACACCTTCTATAGTCCAGTATAGGACTGTCATTTAGATGAATCTGCATGCTGGTTGTATTGTGGACACTACGGTTGCACGTTCCTCTGGCATCGTCACTTGTAAATGAAGCAGTGCAGTAGTATCACCACTGCAGATACATCTCAGAAGTGATGCTACGTATAAATCTGTAGCTAAGAGGAGTTGGAAAGTCGTTGAAATAGATAAAACAACTATTAGAAAACATAGAAAAGGGAGATGACTGCAAACTGAATGGGTAAGTACTAACTACTTTAATCTCACTGGTAGGTTCTTGGTATTTGCGACAAACATTAAGAAAGGGACATTTCCAACATGTCCCAGATCCGGACTGCAAGAACCATAATACCAATAATTCAGATGTACGTCATCCCAGGAGCTACAACTTATACAGGTGACTGGTGAGCATATCGGCCTCTTCAACGACTTGGGTACGTTCACTGTGTCGTTGCTCATGTGGACCCAGGTACTGATGTTCAAACACAAAACATCGAAGGATACTGATCACGTTTAAAGAGTTTCTAAGACCTTATAAAGGTTCCAGAAACAACATGATTTAAAATCACATGGATGAGTTGCTATACCGTCCATATTTTGAATTTGAAATCAATGAACCCACTTTCAACTTCCGAAAGTTCATAAATCATGTAAAAATCTAGTATCCCGTGTGGTTTTTATAAATCTTTCAACCATTTTTCACAATAAATTGTAGTTTTATCTACAACTGAGTTCTCATTGATTAAAAGCGTTCATTGTGTCATCTGTTGCCGCTCAAGTTCGCCACCAAAGTTTAGTTTCACCACAGCCTCTAAGTACTAAAAAAATATATTTAAAAAAAAAACAGCAAGACGGAACATCGGTATTATGACAGCTTTACTTCCCTGATTATTTTAGCAATCAAAATAGTATAACCTGTTTAGATTGGTGAAGATTTTGATATTAAAGTTCATTAGGAAAGAATTAATTTGTTGTCTTTGATAGGCTAGGTATCACAGAAGATTACAATAGTTGTGTTCAGACTGGGTTCCTGAGTTGGGTGAGGTTTAACATAGAGTTGATTTTTAAAGATTGTAGTAGTTATGAAGGGAACTCACAAACTGTACCGTAAAGACTCTCCAGCGCATAACGTACCACCAGGGTAGATGCAAACAACCAGTCTAAACGTTGCAACTAGTAAAAACTTATTCGTTAAATAAACAATCCCAGGATATTTATCTAAATGAATGTTCGTTGTCAAAATTGAAATGCTCCATGACTGAACCAAACCATGGCTTCAATCTTGGGTTATATGCTTATTAAGTTTCGCATATATTCTGCAGTTAGCACATTTCCTTTCTAATAAATAGAGGGTGCTAGCCATACATTGTAAGTTAACATTTAATAAGACACTTTTACTGCTTTGTCATGAAGCTAGTGAATTTATAACCAAACACCGATAATGTGTAATCTGGACGTTTTTGATCTAAGTTATTGTCTGTAAAGTGGGATAAATTGTTCCACATAGTTTGTGAAATTTATGCAAATGAATCACAAGCACTCAATATTCAAGCCTTTCGACTATCAAAGCGTCTTGTAGCATGTAAGTAATTCAAGTGACCTTTTTATGGGACTGTATTCATTGTGTGCAAATACCAATTTATTATTTGAACAGGTGGACAATATTTATTTGATAGTTTGATATACTTTGGACTACTTAACATTAAATTTTTGAAATTACATACGCTTACTGTAGTTACTTTAATTGATATTTCACCTACTTTTTGTTCTGACTCTTAATATACACTGGCTGAGGTTTGTGTCCTATCGGCGTTAATTAATCGTATTAACGAAGTGTATTGTGTGAAAAACACCAGTCGAACATGTGATTAAATCTGTCACTCCAAAATCCTAATTTATTCACGCACACACTAAAGTCTAAGATGGGTATTATTAAGCGAATGGATACATTCGAATAAATTCTCCAATAATAGTCTATTCTATAAATGCTCTTCTGAATTTAGATCAATATTAACGAAAGAGCTTTTGAGGTCTATTTTAAGCGGCATCAAGTTACGCGAGTTTTTCGGATGACGTATGATAACGTCAGTTAAGTGGGTGTACTACTATTTTAGCATATAACAAAAACTAGCTTAGTAAATGATCAGTGAAAATAAGCCTGTGATTTAGACAATGAATATTTCAATAACTTTCACTTATTAAACGATAGAGGAAAGCCATAAAAATCTCCTTTGCTTGTGAGCACCTTTCGTAGAATAACGACTTCCATCATGGAGTATCTCACTGAAGTAATATATTGATACGTTGGGCATCTAAAGCAGACTTACTATATTTTGGAACTTCCAATGAGTAGAAATTAAACTTCTGACGTTTCGCGGCTTAGTGCAAGTCACTTCTTCAGAGAAAAGTGAATAACCGAATTAAATGAATACAAGATTAAATAATACAATGTAACAAATCAGAATCAAAATAAGTTCGTACAATCAAAATGGGAGTTTTGGTCGTGTCATATCAAGTCATTTGGGTCATGTGAATGAACATACGTACAATCTTATTTTTACATAATTTCCTTTCACATCACACATATGCAAGTCTCACTTCAAACCACCTTGTCCCAAATGACGACATGACACAACCAAAACTTGCATTTTGATTGTACGAACTTACTTCGATTCTAATTTGTTACATTATATTATTTAATCTTGTATTCATTCAATTCGGTTATTCACTTTCTTCTGAAGAAGCAACCTACACTAAGCCGCGAAAAGTCAGAAATTAAATTTCTACTCATTGCAATTTTAAAAATACGTGTATCACTCATTTTATAAACAATCTATCTAATGCTCAATTTATTTGAAATTATCAAAGTTAACCTTGGTAATGGTGTATATTTTGAAACTATTTTTGGTAGACTATTTCACTTATTTTAATTATATGCAAAGTAAACATTTTTCCCCATTATTATTTCGTTTCCCTTGCCCTATCCTGCCGTTTAACACATTATCTGTTGGTATATCATTTTTGTTTATGAACTACGAGCTAGTCACCTGTGTATATGTTACTTCAGTTCACAGTCACTGTCGCTCTTATTTGCATAATTGGTAATTTTCTAATTAGTTGACTGAGTGCTCAGGTTTTATGTAAGCATAAAGGATTGCTCGAAATATAATTGGATTCTGTCTGGTTGTTGATCTACTTTGTGTTCTTTCCCATCTACGGCCTAGGACTGAATAGGCATAAAGCGGACGTAAGGGCGTTGGCTAGGCAGTCTTGGCGCGTACGAGGTCAAACCGAGTAGCTGATCGAACGATGACGTCATAACACATACAAATTAATGGTGCTATCCAAAAGTACCAAAAGATATCCTGCAGTTTGCTTGAAAACATCCATAGAACCTTATTTAATCGTATAGTGTATTTCGTTATCCTGATACTTCTATACAACATAGAACAGTAAATTATCCCTACTATGCTGAAATATTTTCACAACAACTCAAGATAGACTGGGAAATTCAATGTTTTGGATGCCGGGGGGGGTGAAAGGGATAATTTCTAGTTCTTCAAAAGTAATATTTAAGAACTGTTTTAATGAATACAAATATTATTAACCATACAATCATACAGAAGAACGTATTTAGTGAATAACATTTAAAGATGGATTTGTTCATCATTTTCTTGGCCAAGAGGAACTGGCGATTGAAGATGATGCCTCATACTTTTTAATAACTCGAAATATGACCATACAAAAGCAGGAGTAATCTAAAATAGTAGTAATACAGAAACAACTATCAAATATTTGAGCATACAACTCTAATAATTGGAGATATTTCACTATTATGTACGTTACGAGATAGTGAAGTGTTGTATGGCTCAGCAAAGTCATTTTTAACAGAGTTCTCGCCTTATATGATGGTTTTTTGACGACTATAAATGTGTACTTCCTCGTATGAGGGTATATTTTCTTCAAGTGACTATCATGAAAAAATAAAACAGCCAACTTAGTGTAAATTTTCGATGTAAGACGTTTTATTGTATTATTTTTATCGACATTTCGTAGACGAGTGTATGTTGTTAATCTCTTAATCGGTTTGCACACATATTTCTAACCGTAGACGTTGTGTTGAAGGAATGATGAATTTCTTCGACGATATGTAAGGCCATACTAAAAACACTAGCGCCAATTAACCTGATTTGCAAAAGTTATCTTTAAGTGCTGCTAGTATGTCTGAAAATATATTCGTTTTATGAGATATAGTTGTAAGAATAACAATTTTGTCGAATTCTTACTTAATAACTTGGTAACCCTGTGGTAGTAAGTAACTCCAAATAACTTATAGTTTTGTAAACATTCGGCGTTAATGCTGAACACGAACGCGTTTGGCTAAGCCAGTACTGTTTGATTCTGTCATATCCTGATTTTTTAAAGTTACATCTATATAGAATTACAGAAAGTGAGTCTCTTTACTCAAAAGCATTATTAAAGGATGAACCCGTGATCATCCTATGATGGATGGTTCTTGTGTGGACAATTTTACACCTAGAAAATGAGTTCTTGAAAGCACATTCTTTGCTTGGCATTATTACTTTGTAATGGATGCCTTATTTGAACCTTTATGTCATCATGGTAACTGCAAGTATAAATTGTCAGTGATAACTTTCTAAAGACTACGCTATCGGTGACTTCTAATAGGAGTATATTCAAAGCATTGTCCACCGTGATGTCAAGTCACTTTGACTGATGAATGCATTACAATTTCATTAGTAGAATTCAGTGAGCATTGAAGCATTGGCTATTTCTCAAAGAAAATCTCAAACTACAAGACAAATCAGATTCCTAAAAAATTAATTTGATACTTATCAATCAGGTTATATGTACAACCTTTGAATTTCGTTCCAGACCGATACTCTCACGTAATAAGTTGTGTACTATTAGAAATTGTGATTGCATTCTTGTTGTTTTACTTAATTCTTCCAGTGTTGCATCCATTATATCTTTATCTTCTACAACTTCTGTTAGTGGTTCCTCGAAGCATCTTTCCGATTAAATAGAATAAAATGATTCAATTGAAAAAACGTAATTTATTTAAATGAAACTGAAATGGAAAACTTTAAAATGAAAAAAAACTATAAGCTGCATTTAGAAGGAACTCTGCTATTTTTTGGCAGTTCTGAATGTTTGTACACAACTAGGAACAATGATGTTAATCACATTCAAGTGTATGATTAAGATCAAATAAATTTAAGAGTTAATCATCATCATAACAGATTGCGATCAACTAACTGAAATAATGGGAACTAGTAAGATTTAAATGGCTACTATCCCCGTGGCTCGTAGCATTCAGTTTTCTAAGGATGGATACTATAATGTTCTTTCCAAATTATCAACATATTCTGTTCCTGATACCAATTCATAATACTGAATAATCCTAATTGCAAATGGCGAAATGACAATAAGATACTGTATTAGTAGTATTGGCATTTCACGGAACTAACTGGTGAACAAAAATCCATGAGATTCTACAGGCGAACCTGATGTTGTGTAATATATGTATAATATCGCAGATCGACTGAGTTAGAAATACCAACCGTTGGAAGAAGAATCAGACATCTAACGATTAAGCGTTCGCCGCAAAGCCTAAAGGTCGTTGGCTTGATTCTCTATAGGGTAATGGGTGCACGCTGCTTAATAATTTTATGCTAGAATGAGACAACTGTACAGTGATTCGTGATTTTCAATGGGTGTCGAACTCAAACCAATTAGTGATGTCGAATTCCCGTTTAAATATAATTCCCTAAATGTGAGTCGGCTGAAGAAATGAAAATGTAAAAGACCAATGTTAAATTGCCAGTATAAAGGTCGAATTAGTAAATTAGTACTTTAAATCAACATAATAAGGAGGATAAGTAAACAGAAACCAAACGAATAAAATATACAAGGAGTTATATAAAGAAGAGTATATAGCTGTCAAGAATTAAGACACCATTAATACTCAAAGGCATTTAAATCTTGTGACTGCCCGAATTTGTTGCCAAGAGTCATTAGTTACACACTTTATGTAACAGCTAAAGTATAGAAACCAGGTCAACCTACTCCTAAATTGACAGTACCGACTATCCAAAAGAAACAAACACAGTGACATTTATATCTGGTTCTAACCATTGGGAAAATAGTAGTTTAAATGAATGTTTAACGTTAATAAAGAGTAATATCAAACAAAGTATACAGGTTTTGCATGATTACTAAGTTCCATAATGTCATTCGTAATTTATTCATCCTTTTAGTTCAAAGAAATGGATATAAACTAATTCATATAGATAAATAACGTTCGTGAACCTTTGTAATTCTATTTCTTCAAAAATATCTCTATTTTCAAGAGAGCAAGAACAAATACTTGTGCAGAATAAGATGAATTCATTTTATTTGGTTAGTTTCTCATCAGCCACTGTATACAATTTAGAATAATATTTTACAAATTTAATATTTAAAACAAAGTTTTAACATACTCATGAGAATGCATGGACTTAGTTGCAATCAAAATTATATAAACATGTTAGACATGTGAACATAACTAAACTGTTGGAGAAAATGCTGTTACCACAGTATATCCGATACAAAAGAAGGTACCAGAAGGCAAAATACAGATCACAGGTCAAATGATTACACAATAAGAGGAGGTTGGAAATATTTGAGAATAATGTGAATAAAGCTCAGTTATTAAACTTAAAATGACATAATTTAATAAATAAGTTGAACTTAATCATCTAAAAACTGTGGTGCAAGGAAAAATGTTAAATCTGATCCAAAGAGAAAAATGTAATAAATGAAACTTGACGAAAGAGTAATAACGATGAAAATAATGACAAGTTAGGTTACCAGGATAAAGGAAGACTTATAACAGTATTTTCAGATACATAAGTTTGGTTTCAATCGTTTAATGGCAATCGCTTCGGCATATTTTAGAAGATTTGAAGTCTTTTGTCTATCGAACACTGAATGATTCATTAATATCGATCTGGTGTCTGTGTCAATCAAATGTTTAGCGATTGCACTTTTAGAATGTTTTTATTCCTGTGATTCGTAGATTTTTTTGAACATTGTTCATTAAAGGGTAAGTAGGTCCTTCCTTTCTGTTCAGCTAATGTAACTGCTACTGCAGATACACGTAAATTTATAAAGACAGTCGGTCAGTAACACAAAAAGAATATCTGTCGACTTTTGATTGTTTCAGTGAACATGTTGTTATGTACGGTATAACCAACTTTTCAGCATGATAAGTTCTCTTTAATGCTGAGCTGTCTTCTTCTGATTGTTTCAACAATATCGTCACCTTTAAAATCGCGTTGAATGAAAACAGGCTTCTTTTGGACTGTGATTTCATTTAGTTTATCAGTTTTTGTGGGCACTGCATTTGTCAATGAATTTTTCTGGGTAGCCATTCTTTTTTAGATATTATTTGATGTCAGTGAGTTCTGAGTCTATCGTATCTGAAGTACATATCTTTGTGGCTTTGAGAATCAATGTTTTAACTAATACTGTTTTGTAATGGATTAGGACAGCAAACTGTTGAAATTAAATGATAATCCATTCCAAGTTGTTTTTCTGTAGATCGACTGTTGCATAGAACCATCTCTTCGACGTTGCATAGCAATATCCGAGAAATGAAGTTAATTATCTTTTCCAACCATCCATAGTAATTGAATATTTTTGCGCTTTGGCTGAAAATTTCTAATAAGTATTTATCGTGTTGTTCATTATTACTTGAACTTATCATGCAGTAAAATTAGTCATATCGTAACATAACAACATGTTCACTGAGACAATCAAAAATCGACAAGGTATCCTTTTTATGTTACTGACAACTGTCTGTATAAATTTATGCGTACCTGCAGTAGCAGTTACATTGGTTGAACAGAAGGAAGGGCCAACCTACCCTTTAATTAACATGTTTTGAAAAGTCTACGATTCCCAGGAATAAAAACATGCTATAAATGATCATTATGAAGATGCTTACGTACAGTTAATAAGTCTCATATGCATTTAGAGAAAAGTACACTTCAAATGAATTACTGTGGGCACTTGAAATAGATTCCAGCTATGCATCTGAAAATGCTCATTTTAGAAAGGTTAACTTTAGATTTAATTATGTGGTAAACAGTACTTTTTTAAACCACCATCTCACATGTCAATTTATAAAGAGAACAATCTTATTGTGATACAAATCTCTTCTAGTGTCTTCAGTTTATCATTGATTCGCAGTATATTTTTAGCAGGATGGCTACTAGAAACCACAACAAAGCCACTAGAACCCTTTAAAGAGCTGGAGACATTTCATTCAATCACTGATCGAGATAGAACTTTCCAAAATCTTGACGTGGCGTGTTCTGACTGGGTAATGGCTGAGACTTCTTAGTCCGGATTAGATGAAATATAATGATGATATTATTATTTTAGAAAACTATAAACATACGGATATTCTGTACATAACTCTCTCTACTACTGGAATGAAGATTCCCACCTACTTGTTTTCTGAATTGAGACTAGGAGGGTCCAAGGCGTTGTCCATATTTAGTCAAGCTGTCAAGCACGAGTTATAACAATTTATATTCTATAAGAAGCTCTGCTTTTAAGAGGAAGATATCAAATTATTAAAGTAAAATGATTATACTTATGAATTTCTTACGGCATCTCTAAACTACTTTAATAGTCATGAATAAAAATGAAAACATACTCAGTTTCATGTAAGTTGACGTTGTCAATGACATGCTGAATGTCTTCAGGAATAACTATTTCATCTTGATCTTTTGAGTTCAATATATAATCGAAAGATACAATGTAGATTCATTATTAAAAATTCAATGTTAATATAAACAAATATCAAACTCAATCTACAACAGTAAAAAAGTATGTTCATGACTATTTTTCGGTATCAAAACTTTTACAGTTATATGTACATAAGATAAATAGAGTTATGTCATGTCTGCAGGGCAAATCAATAAAGGTCTGCAGTGAGTATCTTCAATCCTGATGTTCCCCAATGGATTCATACCGGCGTCGCCTGAATTGACTATTCATTTGAAGCGCTACTGAAATCTTCTAGGATTGGAATATTTACAAATGACTGATACCTGGGTAAACATTAATGTCATAATAGTCTAATCCTTTAGTGCTTATCGGATTGGAGTTGTAATGTGGCCATTTTTATTAATAGATTTCTATCAGTAACTAAATGATTAGATAATAAATCTTGTACATCAACCCAGACAAATGACTTGTGTCCGGTGTAAAATTTGCCCAGAATTTTAAAATCTGAAACTGTCAAGCCTAATAGCAGAAGACGAGAATGAAATCCTTCTCTAGGTAATTAGCAAGTATGCACTGAGACTCATGTGTTTTGCTAGCTTTAGTGTGACTAAGAATTATCAACATAATTCGTTCAATCATGAAACGAGAATTTATCTAATTAACGAATAGAATAATATCATGTCAAGAACTCTAGATATTCAAGTTACCCATCCTTAAATGTGACAATTTCAGCACTATGCAAATATCTATAAACTTCTTTGAGTTATGTAAAATAATTCTCAATATTTTTAAGTATGACATGATTACCCAATAATTGATCAACTGTAAATGTCATGGTAATCTTTTTTTTTGATTAATCACATTAGGATATCTGCAGGCGTTGGATATCATTACAGTAGACTGAAGCTTAAGTTTTTGACCAATTAGTTATTTCTGTACGCAAACTAAGTATTTAACAATCACGACAAACCTCCTGTGCCAATAACAATAAATGAGTGTAAACTTCGTAATCAAAGATGCTTTTACGGAATCGTACATTTGATACTTCAATGCAAATTTTATCACTAAAAGATCATAAGTGATTTCGCACAATAAATGAATGAACGAATGTATACCACAGAGAACCAAACATTTTATTGAATTTAATTACAAGACATTCGTTAAACACAGGATATATAGTTAACACACTCGATGCCTCAAAAGTAATTAACAAACAAAATAATTTTATACTGTCGAGGTTTGCCTAAGCCATTACAATTAGAAAACTAAAATCTGACCAATGTAGGCAAAAGGAGTCAGTGACGAACCTTTAAATGCCTTGGCAACTGGTACAAACAATGGTCATTATTTGTGTTATTACATAGTCGTTTGTTTCTAAATATAATTTTCTCATCAATTTCGATTCCTAATTACACTTGTATTTATTATCTATTACGTAATCGAATTATATTCATTTCATTTCTGATCTAACATTTATAGGTTAAAGTACAATCTATTTTAGCAAATCTTAGCTTCACTGTGTAGCGAAATTGTTGATATTTTTATCGGTCTTCTCTGACCCTATATCTATTTAGATTTAGTAGACCACCCCACACATAACGTAATCAATATAATCCAAGATATATTAGAAATATCACTGTTTTTAATCTACAGATACTTTCTTCAAAACCTGTCAATAAATCTCTACTGCAACCATACTTATATCTTAATAACTAATGTATGTTGAGCTAATTTGCAAGATAATGTTTAAATGGGACATTAATTGCAATTATTTGCTTGTATGTAGCTGAGAAGACTGCAATGAAATACTCAATGAACTAAACATAATCTGCGAATTTTGTCGTTTTTGATTTATATAAATTGGAATTGGACAAACCACAGGAACTACTGCAATGTCAAAATAGAAATATAAATTTTTCCTTAGATATTAATTCTTATTTTGAAAAATTTAGTCTATATATTACTTTCAAAACATTAGTAGTATCAGTTTCAAACAAATATAAAAGCAATTGAATTGGGATGGTTATTTTTTGTGGAGATTGGAACATTTAATTGATTGAATATGTCACGAATAGATGAAAATCGGAATCTTACCACTGAATGCCGGCCGACCCTGTGGTACAAAGGGTTAGGCGTTTACCAACCTAAAACCCCAAGGAGGTGTACACTGATGAAGAGTTCTACAGTAGGAAGAAACAGCTGTCCAATTGTTTCAGGTTTTCGATGGTACCCTGTCAACATCAGTCAGTGACGTATTCAATCAATTAAGTGCAAAGGTCAGATTTAATCAACACAGTATTAGCTATGAAGAAAATAAGTTCTCTAATGTAGGGATAAATAAGTACTACATAATGAGAAAAAGTAAAGTGACGTACAGAAGTTAAATTTTTTCAGAAAATGAGCTGACTTAATTTATATTTTATATTCAGTGGTTGACAGTTATTAACTGGAGTTTCGAACTTCATTTATCTGCAACATATTGGAAGGAGGGAGTTCGTCTCCCTTCCTCTCTATCTCGATGAGTTACAAACCTACGGAAATCTTGAATGTAGGCAATTTATATATTGACAGTTATCCGCAAACAATATATTTTATTATGTACAGGTTATGATTTCAGTGAAACAACATTTAGACCAACGAAATTATCTTTTATTTAACATGTAAAACTTATATTTTCTCAATTGGAAAGGTGTTCAACTAATGAAGTAGAATCATGAAACAGATAAATAAAAATCTTTTCAGACATTTTACTACTGAACAACTTTTTAAGCAACTTAATTGACAATAATATAAGAAACAAATGCAGAGACATGAAATAATGAATAGTTCTTTCAAAACCTTTAATGTGATCCTTGATCAATCTAAGGTGCGCACTGCTGAGAAGTCGCATACTAGAACGAAACAGTTGTCCAATACTCGCTGGTTTTTAGTGGCGCCCTACCAATATCAGTCTGCAACGAATTCAATCAACCACCTCCATTTAATTATCCATTCAATTAGTTTAACTGTTGTTCATGCACAACTTGAATACCATGAATTGTATCATCCATTATTCTGATTTATTCAAACAAATAATTGATTTTACTGAATTCTAGTTCACATTTAGGAATAGTTAAGTGAAGCAATACTAGAACCTAGTAAATTCCCTAGTGAATCAGTAGTTTTTACTACCTCAATTATTGTAGTACTTTGTTGGCCTTTACACAAATTTCGAGTGTATAGATTATATCGATCTGCCTTCCGAATAATTTTTTCCATTAACTGACCTGAAAATGCAACCAGCACAGATGAACAAGAATGATAATGATAGGTTAAACGAGTTCATACAGGTCTGTTCCAAAAAGTGAAAAAAATGTTTGAAGATCACATTGCAAATGAGAAATGTGCATATAGACAAGCTATCGTCAGTGACTAAATTTCTTATTTAGCCTTCATGTCTATCCTCTGATTAGGGAAGACCAATGAAAAATAACCATTTTGATTTAATCTCGGCTTTGACGACTCTTATTCAGAACATTGTTTTGATCTTCTGTTCTGATTAAATCACAATACACTTTCTACACGTTTAACTCAACCGACTCAGAACATATAGGCCATGATTTTGGTTAATTCACTCACTGACATGCTCACATTTGGATTTCTCACCAACTATGTAACCCTGAGATGGCATATGAACTATCCCACTATACAACGACATATGACTCGTATACATTCATCTGGGTTTATCATAACCTTCTCCTAAAATATGTCCCTTGTTGGTATGACAGGATATCAGATAATTTTGTATTATTATTATGCCAAAATATATAAAACAATGATTATTAGAACTGAAGATCAATATTTTAAAAACTAACGTACTTTTATACTTAGTTAAGATTTCTTCATCTCTTAGCCTTTTACGCATTTTCACATGTTCATCAAATGCTTCTATTAATCGTTTACTTTCCAATAACATTTCTTCTTCTCTTGATATTCTTCTTCATTAAATGATTGTATATTTAATGGATCAATGATTTGGTTATCATCTTGTCGAAGAAGACGTTCTTCTTCAAGAAATTGATTTTCATAGAACAAATCTGTTTCTTTTACATCAGAATCAATTTTTCTATCTAAATGTATTATTTTGGCTTTAAGTGATTCTAGAATGTTGGAATTAAGTTGTGATGCAAACTTATTTAATTTATCCTGTGAACATTGTTGATATGAGTAGAGATTGCGCATTGATGATTCTATAGTCTGAAAATTTGACAGTAAAATTCTATTTATAGTAAGTTGTATATTAAAGTAACTCAGATTACACTATGAAAAGAATTCAGTACATATACATTTAAGTATTCAGTTATAAACTTTAGTGTTTAGATGATTCAAGGTAATCAACAGAAAGCTTGGATATTGGTTTCATGTTAGTTGACAATCATCAGTAAGGCATATCTGTATTTAAAACAATGTCCCTTTAAAAAAAGTTGATGTGATTAGAAAACAAGGTTTATCAGAGCTATGTGATGCATATTTATGGAATTCATTGCAAACGATCTGATCCTACAAACTTATTATGACATTAACATACAAACAGTAAAAGACAAACTAAGCAGATAAGAAAATAAAAGTTAGTATTGAAAATAGTGTGAATTACACTATACTCTGGATATAATATCAATATTACTAGGGTAAGTGCAAGTACAAATTGTTTTTGAACACACAAGGAGAGCGTTGAACTTTCGTACTGCCAAGGCTTCAGCAAACCGTAGTATATGGCACAAACTTAATTTGGTATTGACATTGTGGCCCGTCTCAACTAAATGTTTGGCTATGGAGGACAATAGTTGTTTAACATTTGCTCCTGTTCTGTCATTAGAAGTCATTTGTTTCTGAAGCTATTTGGGTATATGTTTGAATACCCTTACAAACAAATTACGATTACTATGTTTGTCATGTTTGTTAACACAGACAC
The DNA here is from genome assembly GCA_025215515.1 of Schistosoma japonicum. NCBI lineage: Eukaryota > Metazoa > Platyhelminthes > Trematoda > Strigeidida > Schistosomatidae > Schistosoma > Schistosoma japonicum. The sequence goes on along the minus strand of CM046067.1, from coordinate 9,921,152 downwards.
GTAAATTGACAGACGAAGTGAAGTGTGACGCGACTATGTAAATATTGTTCAGTTTCGTTAACAATATTAATCCTTGACTTTTCAGTCTAAATGGCATTAGCCGCATAATATGTACCGTTAATAATTGATTTAAGCCTGTCATCTTAACTGTTCGTATTACTTCTGAATGAAAAAGGAAATAGGCGAGCTTCTTAGACGTTTAGTAGAATTCATTACACTAATATTACTGTCACCCCAATGATTTAAAGACATTTATTGAACATCTATTCAACATCAGTGTTTATTGACACAGACCATCAAGCCGATATTAAAAGGCTTTTATAAGTGTTTATTGAATTCCATTAAAGATTTCAAATGGCTTACAAATCAATCTTTTACATACAGTGGAAGGTACTGCCATCCACATTACCAAACACAATGTTTCAACAACCACTAGCTCTACCGTGAACATTGACACAGGCCATAGACGTGGGGTTAAAATAGGAATTTGTTTAACGGCTGTTCCCACTTTACTTCAATTTTCTTTAATTTCGCCAAAGTTTTCATCGCTATGCGCTGGCATCAACATAATAGACATCCCTCTATTCTTATATAACTGCTATTAAAAAATATTTCTAACTTCCTCCATCAGTTTACAATAACTCCTTACCACCACACAACTACTCTACTGATATCAGTATAGACAGTTCAAGGTCAGTCTACAGTTATCTTGCAATCGTTACGGTTAACTGAGCTAACTTTAGAATCGTTATTTATCGATTTTGGGATGAAGGTTTTGGTATTTAAACCCGATTGTTGTGCCGTTTTAGACGATTAAACACAAATAATCTAACTTATGAAAGTAAGGAATTATTCCGGTTACTTAAAGTGCTAAGTCGGGATAAATAAAGGCGATTATGATATGAATGTAAGCGAACATGCTCAAACGTAAACAATTTACTTATTTATTAGTTCAAAATTATTAGTCACAAGAACAGCCAGTTCTGAGGCAAGTACAACATTATTTAGATATCAAGGATAATTGGATATAAAGTGGTGGTAAAATAGCATTTCTAGATATTCCTGCTCACAAAAAGAACAGATGACTTATTAAGAAGAAACATGAACAAGAAAATCACATAGATAGGACAAAATACAAACTTCCTTAGCTTTGTAAGTATACAATATAAAAGGAATCTATTGAAGACCTTGCATTATAGGATAATAACGATATGCTTCTCCTGACTGCGGTTGACGAAGAAACGGAATCATTGCATAAATCCCTGAGGGAGAATGGGTACCCTATAAAGTTTATAAATAAACATGCTATCTCGAAAACAAGTAGCAAAATGATTCAGACCGTAGAAAGAAAGCCGCTTTTTCTGAGACTAGCATTCAGAGGGGACGCGCCCAGCGAAATGCTAACGTTAAGGTTACATAGTTCCATTCGGAGAACTTTTACGCTGGAAAACTACGACTGATGTTGTCTACCCGCCCCATAGTGATGCTGAGAATAAAGGATAAATTAGCTAAGCTTCCCACCTTCGTTTTGTACCAATCAGTTCAACTGTTCCTGTGGAGCAAGTTACATTGGCAGATGTTCAAGGAATATACTCCTCCGTGCTCGAGAGCACCATCCAGTCTGGTTAACCAAAGGAGTTGTCAGAAGTATCAACAGTTCTATACTAGCTCACTTAATTCAAACAGGTCATGTGGCGAGCATAAATCAGTCACTCACAATAATATTTTGTGCAAACAGTTATCTGCTAAGATCGGTTAAACTCAAAATCCTTGAAACAGCAGATGCGATAGCTATACGGGTCAAGAAGCCAGACTTGTGCATACAGAAGAAGTACGTTCAACCTCTTCTCCTGCCATGGCAGACGCAAGATGCACTAAACCAATCACCACCTTAATCATGCGACGATTTAATTTGGTTAATGAATATGTATTCTCCAACTTAATGTGCATTTCCATATTATTATTATTATTATTATTATTATTATTATTATTATTATTATTATTATTATTATTATTATTATTATTATTATTATAAAGTACACAGAATGAATTTGAATGTCATTCAATCTTCACTCCTAATTTCATTGTCTTTGTAACATTTTAAGATCAAACACATGAACTGATTGTAATTATGCTGATGATTGTTATTGTTATTATTTGACGAATTTTGTTTATCGTTCACTCCACTCTTACCCAATCGGTTTCATATTAAATAGGATTTGACCTTTGTCTACAAACACTTGATTTAATCGTATTTTGCTACCACCCCATCTCCTATGTCACCCATATACAGAGATATCTATATTCATATCCTGTTTGTCTCAATTGTCGTTTACGTTTCACAAGTAACATGATGATGATGATTATTTTAACATTAACATTCGTATTTTGTAAATAACTCGATGAGAAAAACTTCCAATTATCCTTGATATCTAAATAATATTGTGTATCTGCCTCAGAACCGGCTATTCTTGTGACTGATAATTTTGAACTAATAAATGTAGAACCTGATGAGCATTTCTCGAAAAGAAGAATATTCTTCGTTCAAACGTCTTTGTTTTTGATAAACATGGGAATTTTTAAACAATTTACTTATTCACAGAAGCCTCTTTCGCTGATAACGAACATATTCTGTTATTTCAGTAAACTAAAAGTATGTAATAATTAGATGAGAAAGGCATTCAATACTTGCACAGTATGAAACTCGGAGTTCAAATTAGCATTTTACTCGTTTATTATCATATGGAATTATTTATTTAAAGACTGCATCCAGCTGCATATGACAACGGAAAATCAAATCTAGAATTGTATATTAACCAATGCATAAACAATAAAATGCAGAATTTGTTAAATTATATAGTCTAGGCCAAATTATTAAATCGCTGTATGTAATAATGTTTATTTCGTGCCCACCACCATTGGTACAATTGTAGGATAGGCAACAAATCTGTAGCTAAAGGTTGATGTAATGCAAGTGATTAACACATACAAAAAGATCGAAATGTGTTTTATTCATAAATCAACGATGAGCATTAATGTAATCGTACATATACACTTCCTTAGTTCTATTACTTTGTACAGTAATTGCTTATTACTATTCATCGCATCTTTAGTTACTATTCTGCATGTTTTCATTTTCCCCAATAAAAACTAAAATATTGTTTTATTTTCATGAATAAACACAGCATTAAATGTCAAGTCAAATTTGTAAAGTTATGGTATTATTTCATTGATTCTGACTTGACATTATACGAAACAGATTGCTGGAATAAAGTGTAGATCGGTGACAATGAATTAACAGTTGAAAAAGATTATGCCAACTTTGTAATTTAAGAATGTCGATCCTAGCAGTAATCCTAGATTAAGACGAAACATTTATCTATTGCTCTCTGATTGCTCAGTTCATAAAAATAATGATATATGTATGAATTTATTGTACAATATGTAATCTATACATGTTTATTTGATAAACAGCAGTTCGATTAGTGATAAAGATTTCACTTGATTATTCGGTTACGTTGAAGTATTTCTGCTCTACGTTACGGATCATGTTTGGAGATAGTTAGAATGATCTTATCTCATAGCCGATTCTATTGTTGGACCAATCGGCACTGACTATTTAGTCGCTTTTTCATTACAATATTAGTTTACTTAAAAATGCCTATAGATAGTCGCTTTCTTTTTAAACAGACTATGTCTCATTTTATTAACATTCCGTAGATAAGTAATTAAATATAGACTTTACAAGGGGAACGGTAGCAATCATCACTGATTCATGAATTACCAGTGTAAATCTGTTCCTACTTTCTTGTTAAATACACTTAATTATATCATTAGATTAACAATTTTTGGCATTTAAATCACAAACAAACAAAGAAGTTGGCAATACGGGCTTGGGTAACTTACTGACTGAGAAAATGTCGGTAGGACAGTTAGGTCGAATTCCTGTTGGGCTGCAGAAGCTATTTTACTTGACTAGATTAGCAAAATAAAAGAAAATAAAACAGTGTAATAATATGTTTCAACCAACACTAACAATAAAAAATTGGGTCATTCTACTTTCATTTATTAATGTGATGATTTCTTCAATCTATTTTGTAAGCGAAACTAAAATAACACGATACGGGCAAAGATATGTATGTTTGTCTATTATACTACTGATTAGGAGTTGAAAAACAACCAGATCAATGCATCCAATTACAATATCAGCTAGAAAAGGGCATATTCTTTACCTAGTGTAAATGAATAAGGGGAAGTAAACTGAGCTGATCTGGAGATCGGTGTCAAGTTTTAGTTGATTAAATTCGTCACAGATGATGTTGGCAAGGTACCATGAAGTACTGGACAGCTGTTTCATACTAGTACGGGACTGCTAAGCAGTGTGCACCTTAAATTAGGCCATAGGGGCCTCATGTTGGTGAACCTCTAACCTTCTGAACAACTAGGCCAGCATACAATGGTAGGATTCTTACTTCCATCAAATATAGGAAGCGCTTAATTAATGGTTACAGGAAGGCATGATTTGATAAAGTACATAAATGATCGATGATTTTCACTGATGAATAAACTTCGACTGACTGAAGACTACAGGAACACTGTATAGAAGGGTATTGACTAACATGAAACCTTGGATCAGAGTTTCCTGACATTAACATATAGTACATATGATGCTTAATCATTTAGAGACTAGTGATCATATTACCCTCTACAGGACCAGACAAACATAACACTGATCTGTATTGAGGGGAGAAATTTAAATTATATTTTATATGCAATATGATTTACCGATATAGTATGGATCAAAGCTATTTATCAAATAAAAAAATAACTAATTGACGACTATAATGCTCATTTAGCAATTAGTAGGAGTAAATGTTTAACCATCTTAAAACTAACATACCAGGATATTTTGATCGTTTTATAATCACTGCATGGCAATCACAAGAAAGTATTCTGTTCCCATATATCAATAGGATTTAATTATCATGATATAAATGGCAACAGTAGAACTTCCGAAAAAACTTAGTGACTAGGTTCATGTCATCTATTCACTTTTAGATATGACCAACTTTAGATGGAACAGCTCAAAGATTATTGATCTACAGTTGTAATTTAATTGTTTAAGCATAGAACTCTCAGCCATGATGTTTAAATCGTTTACTGGTGTTCGGATTCTATATAAGTATTAAAACAATTTAGTCTATGTATATGGATTGGCTAAAGTGATAAAATATGTTTTTAAAATTCAATCTAGAAGCTTACTTTCTTCCACTTTCTATAACTTCGTTTTGTAGTTGTCAGTTTACGACAGAAACCTATTTTAACAAAATGGAAAGATATACAGTTTACAATTATAAGGTTGTTTTCGAATTTTAACCCTATACATTCTAGTACAGATTTGTAGCGGTAAATAATTCCCTACATAATAGTTGTATAAGCTCTTGCCATTAATTGTCAGTGGGTATGAAAAATGTGGTATGTGAAGTGAGGATATTGGCGATAATTTGTGTGTTAAACATGTAACAAATTTGTAGCCATTTAATTGTAGTTGACTGGATAGATAGTTCAAGTAGGGTGGATAATATGATTTCCCTTTCCATTAACTGCGGTTACTCGCCTTCCTCGTTTGTTAGAAAAACATATCTGTATAATTTGGATGGTATTTATGTTGATTTTGTGATTATTGTAAATAGTACATACTGCAATTACTGATCTTATTTTTCAACTTTTCAAACTCGATTGCTAGACGACTTCATAATTAATTTACTAGAAGCTAATGCTGAATTGCCTAGATGATGTCTCATTTGAACTGTGAAGAACAACAATTGGGTATGCAATCATTATCGGGCGAAAACAGAGTAGGTCATAAAATATTACATACATTACTTCCAAGCATCAATTTGCACATCCTCCGCGTTGTCTGGACTGTATCGTTTATCAGCCTGCTTCTCTTGGTTGTTCTCGATTGTCCTCTGTATTTCGATCATGCTTCACCTCTTGCCCCTCGCAACTCGTCTCGTCTGCTGTTTACTGATTCTTCCCGATTTCCTTTGACGCTCTGCTACCTACTACTTATTGATGACTTATAAGTAGTATCCACCACAGTATCAGTTTAATCATGAAACTCTTAAAACTGTGCTTAAATTCAGTTCTATTTACCGTCAAATTAATAATATATAAACAAACTAATGGAATAATAATGGGATCCCTCTCATACATCCGATCGTAGCTAATTTACCTATATCACATACAGAATCTTCGTGAAACACCTTAATCTATATTGGTAAGACTTCAACAAGTACAGACGTGTAATTCGAATGTACTACCTTACATTAATTTAATTAGGTTATATATTCTTTGAAGAAGTGGCGTACACTAAGTAGTAAAATGTTTAAAATGTTAACTTCAACTCGCGATATTAGTGAAGGACATCATTTTTGATAATTTACTTAATTAAAAAGTTACTTCGATCACCTGAGGTGCATTGTCAAAGGGGTTCATATAAATGGATGTAGACAGGGTTTGTTACTTACATAGTCGTGTTTAATGGTCGTCAGATTAAATAAACGTTAGTATTAAAAAATTCCTTTCATTTGTCAGTTACAGTGTTATAAGATTCCTTTGATTTGCCAACTAATGTATCAATTTTCTTTTAATTTTCACTTGATTTTATTTGTCAAACAACTCAACTGTTACTTGACTTTTCACGTAATAACCTACAACTTATTTGAATTGAAGAGAGAGATAATGAGTTTAGTTGCTTGTATTCGTCACAGATTTATGTTGGTTGAAGACTACTATAAACTATGGAGCATTGGACAGTTGCTTCGTTCTAGAATGGCACTCTACAACAGTGAACACCCTCAATTCCACCACAGAATCTAATATAGGGTCTTCAGGTCTTACGGAGGATGCCAAACTATAAGCAAGAGTGGATAGGACTACGTCTAATGGTAGAATTCTCACTTTCATTCATTTTTGATATAGGATAACGCTCATGCATTGTCATTGGTGTTAACTGTCTCACTCTAGACGAGTTTGAACCCCAACAGTCACAAGTTCTTCCTAAATTTTGAAGGGTAATCTGAAGTTGCTAATGAGCTGAACATTATAATTTGAGGTTGTTTTGGGGTGATAAATGTTAAGTTTATTTGTTTGTATTAGTCAGTTACAATGACCAGCTCACTAGTGACTAACTTCTGAACACTTCTGAAGTTTTAATGTGATGTTGTGACTAGTTGAATTCACAATTATCGAAAGTTAGACAGTTATCACCAATGACAATCGATGATCGTCTCGCAATATCAAAAATTGTTGAAAGTGAGAATTTTATCATTGGACACCGGCTGGCCCTTAAGTACAGAAAGTTAGGTGTTTGCCAACCTAAAAGCCTTCAGTTGGGTTCTACAGTGAGATCAAGCGTACACACTTCGAGATAGTCCGATACTAGGAGGATGAAGCTTTTTGTGCTCCCTAGTTTTCATTGTTACTCAATCAACATCAGTCTGTGGAAAATACAAACAACCATATTTTTTCAAGCTAAAATATATTAATTCAGTTAAAATGATAGAACCCCGAACCTAAAATCAGTATCAGTAGTTATTCTTAATTCAATACAATGAATAAACAAATAGTACCATCATAAATAAATATATTTATATATAAATTTAATCCACTAGGGTATGAGATTTACATAAGCTCACTTTAAATTAATACGATAGTTTAAAGGAACAGTTACTTTGAACATTATAACTTACTTATAGGACCAGTTGGACGTGTACGAAGCCATTCTTTTTCTTCTCTACACAATTCTTTTGCTGAATTTTTGAAAATAAGATATGTTTTACAAACAAGCTACATTTTATAACGAGAATGTACTTATATATGTCCGATAACTATACTTGTAGAAACTGACATCATGGTAAGGCAAGTATTCCAAGAGAGCTAATAATCGAATTGAGAAAAACTGTGTGAAGATTATTTTTTTTAAAAAGAATGTCTTAATACAATCAAATTTTAGATGATAAACAATAATTAGTTGAATGGACAAAGACGAGAATAAACCTTCTGAATGCACTAGTTTTTTTTTTATAGTAATCCAACTATTTCACACGATGTTCGTCGACAATCAGTAACTATAGACTATAGTTTATTGTATACTCTCAACACTTATTATTATAGCAATTTCATTATAGATATCACAAGTAAACTAATGTTTGACTAATATTAAGATATTCTGACCAATAAAAGTCTATTAGTTCATCATACATCGCATAACATTTAATCACATCTCTGTTTTGTTTAACTAGAACAATTCGATTAATGAAAAAGTAGTTTTGAATTACTAACTGGTTTTGACTTTTAAAACTTTGTTATGTCATTCAGTTATGAAGTTACGCAGAGTATGATTAGTTTGATGCCACTTATCTATCTAAAAGCTACAACCGGAAAAGCATGAAAAAAATCTTAATGATGGTATAGCTCGAACTCATTACATATCATGTAAACCCATAAATAAACAAAAGTGGAAATGTGACAGATAAGGCGTATTTAAACAATGCATATGCTATACCAAGGTCACAGTCTACAATCATTGTTTTAATCAGTAACATTGATATTACTGTTTAATTTTACCAATTAAATCTTAGTTCTCTCATTTATGCAATCGGTGGCTAAGTTGGATTGTGGAACTGAAAGATATATTATGTCATCAATGATTTACAAGCAAAAATATTGAGTCAGTACACTGTTTTACCAATGTACTTATAAAAGACGAAAATACAAAATTTACTATCAGTATCAATTACAGATAGATCAAGGTTGAGTACTATTGTAAACCAAGACATACTAGACAATTATTTAGTCCTAGTATAGTGCTCCTCAGCAGTGCACATAAGCAATCCAGCTAGCAGTCTAATCCAGGATTTTTAGGTTTCTCGGAGAATACTTAACCATCGTAATCTGATTTTGAAATATAAACGTAATGATTGTTTTTATTGTTGAACAAATGTATAACGATGATTGCACTTCGATATGATTATATCTTCTGTTACGATCGAATAAACAGATTAACAAAGGTAAAACTTTTAATAGCATTTTCTGATGCAACAATGTATACACGTACATCTGTTGTTGAGTTCTTAAACATGTGGATTACTAAGCTTTTATACTATCGTATTTGTAAGCTTTTACCTGGTTGGTCAACTAATGCTGCTTCTCTTAAATGTCGTGAATTAAAGTAAATCTGATACTCAGTTTGTTTAACATGTAGCATGGTCGCGAACACCATGAATGTAATCAAGTCAGTTTTCAAATATGAATAAAACAAGTTTATTGGCTTGTTTATCTAGTCTGCTGGTTTAGAGTACTTGAACAAGAGAATGTCACATGTGCTGTCGGACGTTAGCGTATAAATTAGTTGTGTTCGTACAGTTATCTTTATTGGAGTCAATGAAATGACAACACAATTCACAGAGGTACACTTTGAATTTTTATCGTTTTTTTTATTGAAGTGGTTTTTTAAATATCCGTGAATCCAGGAGATATTTTTCCTCTCTAAATCGTCATCAATAGAAATAATAAAAACCAGCAAGAACTAAACAGCTTTTTGATCCTGGTTTAAGACTATAATGAAGCATATCAATGGCTTTGGTTGGGATAAAATAAAAAATCTCCGCATTTCTTGTACGTTTATAACATAACAATTATTGCCAAGTTCATGAAAACCGAAATTAAGTAACTCACGTTTACCGATTCTCATTCGTAAATGATTTTCCTCTTCTGCAATACGGGCTATTAGACCTAAAATTAAAATAATATTAATTTACCAAAAATACAGTAAAATATGACCAGTGGAGCTGAACCATGTTGGACGTAAGGCAGTTAACCACCGATATCATTAGATAATCTATTGCTAATTGACTGAGTTAGAATTATCGACCGTTGGAAGCTGACCCAGCAGTCCAACGGTTCGGAGTTCCGCGTGACACCTGAAGGTCCTGGACTCGATCACTAGTGGGTTTATGGATGTGCTCTGCAGAAAAGTCCCATACTAGGATGAAACAACTATCTAATGCTTCCTCGTTGTTAGTAGTTGTCTAACTTAGTACTATTTAGATATTACATTAAATGATTAATTAAGATCAACGGGTTACTTTTTCTTGATGAGATTTAATCATTTTTGAAATGTCTGAGACAAAAGCTACAACCGATCAGGATTGAATTAAAATTTCCAAATATTTCAAAGTGCTGAACAGTGTCATATATTCCACTCGGTGTTTGACCAATTAGAAGATAGTAAAAATAAAAGAATATTTAATGAAGTCAAGAATTTTGGAGCAAACTACTGTTTTCGATAAGTTCTTCATCAGGCACTATATTTATAAATCCATAAATATCATTCATTTTACAATCAGATAATATAATACGGTAAGCAATATGATTATATCAACATCATAGATTGAAACTAGCAAATTACATGTCGATCTGATCATTAAGTACTTAAGAATGACTTCAGACAAATAAGAAAGGTTATGTAACAAAACAGTAAAAAGGTTGTTTCATTAAAGAAAAATAATACTAATACCAAGGGTATGAACAGTCTACACATTAAGGAAATTTGATAAAGTTTCCTAATGGTTTGACTATTTAAACTAGAAAAAAAACAGAGACATTTGTTTCAGTATCAAGGAGTTTATAATACCACAGTTTCGAACTATTACTGATTTGGAAAAATGTTTGTAGGTGCTTAATATCGTTTCTAGACGGCTTTTATTGTCAAGATTATAGGTCAGGAAGTAAGATTAAGAACAAAGTGCTAAAATAAGGGAGGGTGACTATCGTAAAGATTATAGATAGAATTGATGTGCAAATTGCATACGATTAAACTGTGATTAATTTTTTTCTCGGATAATATACAAATACCCTAAGGCCTATGATTTTTAATTAGTTAATATGGCTAGAGTACAGTATAAGGAGGAGAAAACGCGGAACTTAGACGACCACTCAAAATTTCGCAAATGATTAATGATGGGTGAGTTATTCATGTCAAGTTTCTCGGTGAATTTCAACAAAAATGCTAGGATTAGTGTATATGCTGAAGGTTAGGAAATTTAGTCAAAATAAGCTCTTACTATTAAAAACGTGATTTCGTGTCAAGTATTAGGAAAACAAATAAGTTTTATAGTAAGTACAATCGATACGTAGTTGCATTTTTATCTATCAACTTATTCAAAAAGAAGTCTGATCAACTGAAAGACTTCTATCGTCAGAACTAACATAGGCAATCCAGTCTTTTTGCTAATCATAATGAAACCTAAACTAATCAATTCATCCAAAAGGGTGGTACCAAATCACATAAGGTTGGATAAAACAATATGTAAAACATGGAAAAATGATTAAAATCCTAAGGCTTATCATCAATTTGTCCAACGTTTTACACTACCTTAAGTTCAGAAATGCTGTGGAACCGAGCAAAACATAATACAGGGTATTACATAATGTAGAGTAAAGTTGGGCAAGTAGTAATTTAATTCACGAAGTAGTTTTGAGAGTTATGAATTTATTGTAAAGTTAGGATTTAAAGTTACAATTAAAGATGCAACTCGATAGATATAATAAGTAGTATTTACGAATAGTTGTATTTTCATTTGATAATAGACTTTTGCATTATTAATTAAATAAGACTCATTATATGACGCCTTTTTCAATGAAACCATAAGTAAAACAAGATTTATAATAAGGTCGACATATAAATGGTCTATAACTGAAATCACTGTGATGTCCATCCATCTGTGGACAAATATTTACCTTTTAGTAAAAATTTTCTTGGCGAAGGGGGAGGAAGTTAGAATGTAATTAGTCCACCTCAGATTATTTAGAAAATAATTTAACATAAGTGAACTTCTTTATCGTCGTTTCTGTGGCTACAAAACAATGATTATTTTTATTTGTTACGTAGAATAATTATATCCTCTTGTAATATAATTGTTATATTCCCGATAAACTATTCAGCCACAAGTAGTATATTCTTATTGTCTTAAGAAGGTCAATGGATTAAAACGATGAGTGGTCAATTCGTAAAATGATTGTGGAAATTTCCAATATCGCGTTTGTTTCTTCCTATGCTGTACTCTAATCACTAGTTCCAGGTTTTTCTTCCGGGCAGTGACTGATTATTGACGTAGTACGTTGTGAACATTGAAACAGCCACTAAATATCGTCAGTATATTGTACATTCAGTCACAAACAACAATCACATTCCACCTGACTAAAAATTCACACTTGATAGATTCTTAGAATTAAGTGATCAATTTAAGTTTATATGAAGTTCTTAAAGAAATTCTAGATTAAAATTCTGAAAATATTATATCACTAACTTGTGCTTATAGCAGTTTTTTACAGTTATTATCAGTGTACGTATGAGTTAGGTTAATTATAGTGAGATTAAGAGGAGTCTAAACTTAAAGTTAAGAGTTAAGTGTTAGAACGAGGAGAATAAGTGAAAATATGAATGTTAGGAGGTATTTCCTAAACATCAAAAATGTAGAATTTTTATAGGAATCTTCGTCCAAAAATGAAAGAAAATATTTACAAAACTTGGGCGCAGAGTGCATGTAAGACACATGAATAGAATATATTTGTTAATAATCTCAGCGGATGAAATTAATGAAAAATTCCAACGTTTCGCTCGGCAAACTAGTCCGAGCTTCTTCAGGGAAATAACCAAAATCAAAAATTATCGAATATAAATGTAAATAAGAGGTCAAATTGATTACGGATATCCAATTGCATACAGGGTATTAAATTGTCATATGAGTCATTATAAGTGAACTAATATTGAAATTGTGTGGATGAAGGAAGGTGTGAATTTCTTTTGTGTGCAGTTCATGTTACAATCATGTGTGTACCTATACTGTTCTGAGTTGCATGCACGGAGAGGGATAGACAATCTGAAGATAGGCTTATTATCAAATCATAGTTGGAGGAAATCAATGTAATGATGATTATAGGTCAAAGGAAGGGAGAATATTCGTAAATGGCTACACGTTGAATGTGAATCGGAATAGAGAATTCTAAACAGAATTCATCAATCAATAAACAAATAAATGGAATGCATTGGAAATTGGAGTAGTAGAAGTTGTTAATTCATTTTTTAACCATTAGTTGCCATGGTGCAGCTAACTGTACTCCATCTCGTCGGTTTATATTATTCGGATTAGCCCATATGTGTAGGGCTTCAGATGTTAGTCTTTCTTTGTAGGAGTTAAAACCTTTTTGAAGGATTTTAATTCCATCAAAATCGATACTGTGCCCTGATTCTATTGAATGTAGTGCTATTGCCGATTTATTTTCAAGTTTCAGTATATCATTAGAGGATTTGGGAATATGCTTTGAGCAAAGTATATGTTCCTTCATCCTTACATTCAATTGTCGTGATGTTTCTCCTACGTATTTGGCATTGCAATCATTACATTTGATCTCATAGACACAGTTTGTTTGTTCTTTTTTTGGTACTCTGTCCTTGATATTTACAAGTGCAGAGCCCAGTGTATTGTTTGTTCGGAAGAAAACGCGTATGGTATGTTTATTCAAAATTCTTCTAATCTCTTCAGAAGTCCCATTCCTGTAAGGCACAACCACAGTGTCAATCCACTCTTTCGGTTGGACCTTCGGCTTGGCTTCCCCATTGCGTTTCTCCTTAAGTATCTTTTTTATAAAATTCTTTGGGTAGTTGTTCATCATTAGTGTAGACATCACTAAGTTTAATTCAGTTTCATTGTCCTCATTATCTGTGACTAGTTGATGGATTCTGTTTATCAGGTTCCCATCAACTGTCACTTTCGTTGATTTTGCATGAGCTGATTTATAGTCCAGGTATTTACCGGAATACGTTGGTTTTCGGAAAATGTTAATCTTAAGATAGTTATCTTGTTTCCTTTCGATCAGACAGTCGAGGAAGGATAATTTATGATCGGCAGTCTCGATTTCCTTAGTGAATTTGATTTTTGTTGGAAATACTGTTGACATTTTCAAAAAGTTCATCTAGTGCATCTCGTTTTGTAATAATGAAAGTGTCATCTTCGTACCTTAGCCAGAGTTTGGGTGGATAGACACATTTTGAGAGTGCATTTGTTTCCAGTGAATGCATAAACAAGTTGGCAACTATTGGAGACACCGGAGATCCCATCGCTACACCTTCTGTTTGTTTATAGTGATCTCCTCGAAACTTAAACAATGTAGAATTCAAGCATAAACTTAAGCATTTAATAATCTCTGAAGGTTCTAAAGGACACCGTAGACTTAAGTCATTGTCTGCGAGTAAATATTCATTTATAATGTCTAACGAATTGTTAATGTGAACATTAGTGAATAAAGAGCAAACATCAAAACTTGCCATTATTTCATCTTCTTCTAAACGCATGTTTGTAATCATGTTTTTAAAATCAAATGCATTTTTTATTCCATATTTGGCCTCTTTGTCATAAGGTTTAAGTATTCCAGCCAGATACTTTGCTAGATTATACGTCGGCGAATTTGTGTAGTCTACTACCGGTCTTAATGGAACATTCATTTTGTGGATTTTCGGTAGTCCGTAGAATCTGCAAGGGCTGCAACTTTTTGGAGCAAGAGAGAACCATAGGGACCGTCCCAGTTTAGACTTAATGGATCCTAATACTCTACTTGTCTCTGCCTTCAGGTTGTTAAGAGTGGCACGACATTTGTTACTTTAATTTTTTCATATGGGCCTTCATTTAAGCGCTCATTTGCCTTATTGTTGTAGTCAGAGGTGTTCTTTACTACCGTCGTATTCCCTTTATCTGCCCTTGTGATAATACTTGTTTTTTCTTTACGCAGTTGTTTCAGAGCGTAGATTTCGTTTTTGGAAAGATTACAATTGTTCGGCTTTTGGTGTAATAATGTAGAGGATATTTTGTTCCTTACTATATTAGCTTGATCCTCTGGCAGTTTGTTTAGAGCAGAATCAATCGTTAGGATAACATCAAAAACAGATAACCGCGATCTGTTCATGTTGAAATTGAGACCCTTCCTAAGTAGTGAAATTTCCTGTTCATTAAGGATTCTATCCGAATGGTTTACCACCACTTTGTTTAAATCTAGGCTTTTTGAGTTGTTTTCTTCCGAACAAACAATACACTGGGCTCTGCACTTGTAAATATCAAGGACAGAGTACCAAAAAAAGAACAAACAAACTGTGTCTATGAGATCAAATGTAATGATTGCAATGCCAAATACGTAGGAGAAACAATCACGACAATTGAATGTAAGGATGAAGGAACATATACTTTGCTCAAAGCATATTCCCAAATCCTCTAATGATATACTGAAACTTGAAAATAAATCGGCAATAGCACTACATTCAATAGAATCAGGGCACAGTATCGATTTTGATGGAATTAAAATCCTTCAAAAAGGTTTTAACTCCTACAAAGAAAGACTAACATCTGAAGCCCTACACATATGGGCTAATCCGAATAATATAAACCGACGAGATGGAGTACAGTTAGCTGCACCATGGCAACTAATGGTTAAAAAATGAATTAACAACTTCTACTACTCCAATTTCCGAATGCATTCCATTTATTTGTTTATTGATTGATGAATTCTGTTTAGAATTCTCTATTCCGATTCACATTCAACGTGTAGCCATTTACGAATATTCTCCCTTCCTTTGACCTATAATCATCATTACATTGATTTCCTCCAACTATGATTTGATAATAAGCCTATCTTCAGATTGTCTATCCCTCTCCGTGCACTGCAACTCAGAACAGTATAGGTACACACATGATTGTAACATGAACTGCACACAAAAGAAATTCACACCTTCCTTCATCCACACAATTTCAATATTAGTTCACTTATAATGACTCATATGACAATTTAATACCCTGTATGCAATTGGATATCCGTAATCAATTTGACCTCTTATTTACATTTATATTCGATAATTTTTGATTTTGGTTATTTCCCTGAAGAAGCTCGGACCAGTTTGCCGAGCGAAACGTTGGAATTTTT
Source organism: Schistosoma japonicum (assembly GCA_025215515.1). Taxonomy (NCBI): domain Eukaryota; kingdom Metazoa; phylum Platyhelminthes; class Trematoda; order Strigeidida; family Schistosomatidae; genus Schistosoma; species Schistosoma japonicum. The sequence continues at coordinate 9,905,114 of CM046067.1, read as the reverse complement.
CATTAATTTCATCCGCTGAGATTATTAACAAATATATTCTATTCATATGTATTAAACATGTAGGCTTATTAAACAATCGAATCATAGTAAGTGTATTTATCTGTTCAATCTCTCATACGAAGTCGTATGATTTGGCAACTTTGTCATCGTATTTGTAAACGTCATACCACTTGGTTTACCAAAAAGCAAAGGATGGCAAGTAGAAATTCAATTTTCGTAAATCTAGCTGATATAAGCTATCATGTAGGCTTCAATACAACTTCCAATATCACATACAAATACCAACTAGTTAATCTTTTGTGAACCCGATGCTTTGGAAGATATAAGAATCTATGTAAATAGACACAAACACTGTGTTCATACAATGTTTGTACTGCTTCCCTGCTATGTCTTGGCTACCTAAATAAGTTCAAACATAAGTTTCCACATTCCAATTGCGGTCACTAAGTTATCATTTCTAACATTAACAGACTTAATTCGAAAATTAATCTTCGTTCTTTATTCCAATTTATTCATCTGGAACAACTAACTTTTTTTCAATTTTGACTTCCCATGCATTTTATGTCAAATATTCACGGAAAACAACTGGCTATTCAAAAACGAACATATTCATACATTTTTAAATTTTATTATTATGCAATTACCAGCCAACTTTCGCATTACATTTACTTTTTTTATTGACTCACCACCAAACAAATATAAAACTATACATTAATGTTAAGTCTTGAAGAAGAACTGAATGGAAAGAGATATCCTTTCGCTAAATTCATTGTTATTATTTGTCACTATGGGAATATTTAACGAACTGAATTATTTGTAAACTTTATGTTTATGATGTTCAACTGTGAGAATCATTCTTTAGTTTCAAGTGCATTCGTGACATTTAGAGTTTCCGGATTATCGGAATCGAACAAAAGGTCAATGTTTATGACTCAGATATTTCCAACCAACGTAATTAAACTGTATTGTTATAATGCTTAGGCTGGACCAATATATACTAATATATAAAAACAGTGACTGCATCCTAATGCTTCTATGAAAGAACTTGAAAGTTTTAAATTCTATCTTGTGAGAAATGAATAGGACCTATTTGAAGAGAGAATCGTAATTAGGACAAAGAAAAAATATCATTTACTTCTTATCAATTATTGGTTAGTGAACTGTTTCAAGTCCATGATGGAAATTGTTTTATGTCAACCTTATCAATTAATACAATATCCCGTTAATCCAAAATTAGTAGCTAAGTTTTCCGGTTAAGCTGAATATCATCTGTTCATTATAAAGTTATATTTGGATCACATTTTAAAACTCTTACCTATTCGAATATTATTCACCATTACCTATAAAATTTTAATATTTATAACTTACCTGAAAGTTCTGACAAATTACCAGATCTTGCAGCTGAGACAATATCGTCACTAAGTCCGGCCGCAGCTAAAATATCCGCTAACTGCTGTAGATTATCAAGCCTTAGCTGATTCTAGTAACTTAGCCAAACCTTCTGCACCACCGCCTGCAACATTGATTAGAAGTTCCATAGCCTCTGCACCTCCACCAGCCGCTGCTAATATATCTGCTAACCCATATGTATTACCGCCAATCGCTTCCAAAACAATTTCCTAAAGTATCTGGGTTACTTCCAAGTACCTTCAGTAAATTAGCAAGTCCATCGATTGGCTTATTATTTTTACCCCGAGCGAGTATTTTCAAGACATTATTAAGACCTTCTTGACCTCCACCGCCTGAGGAGATTAAACTTTTCAAAATGTTAGCTTTTGAACTAGCGTCTGTAGCACCAGCAGCTAGTAATATGTCATTCAATCCTTCCCCATCACCTCCGGCTGCATTTATTAACGCTTCTAACCCTTCAGCACCACCACCGGCTGCAGCAACCAATGCTCCCAAACCATCTCCATCTTTAGCAAATTTACCAGCAGCCTTAAGCAATGCAGTTAAACCAGCCTGTCCACCACCAGCCGCCATGATTAAAGTAGCAAGACCATTTTCTTTACCACCCAGAATATCGATTAATACTGTCAAACCTTCAACACCTTGTCCTCCCATAGCTTTGATCAAAGCTTCTATTCCATTTTCACCACCAGCTGCTACAATAAGATGAGCGAAGTCCATCGTTACCGAATGTTTCCAAAAGTTTCTTCATTCCATCTTTACCACCACCCATAGCATTTACCAAAATCCCCAGACCTGCGTCTGCTCCACCTAAGGCTTCGAAAAGTGATTTTAAAGCATTTGGATCGTTTCGCATCAAGTCCACTTGCAAGAAGTAGATTTCGCAATGCATTTTCATCACCACCTAACATTTCTAGTAAAACTCTTAAAGCGTCTGCTGGATTGTCACCACATGACGCTAATAATTTAGCCAGTGCTTCATGTCCACCACCAAATGCATTTATAATTTCTGTTATAGCCTCCATACCACCACCAGCAGATTTTAATAAAGCAGCCAGGCCTTTTACACCTCCACCAGATACTTCTAACAATTTTCGTATCGCTTCTTCTTTATCCCCCTCAAATGAATTCAATAATGTCGCTAAACCTCTAGCACCACCACCTAATGTTTTTAATAAACCATCAATACCAACCTTATCACCAATTACCTTTAATAAATTCTCAAGGCCTTCAGCACTACCCCCTAGGGCACCAATTAAATTCTTGAGATCTTCTTTTTGATCACCAGTTACATTCAGAAGATTCAATAATGCTTCAGCTCATATCACCAGCCAAATGCACTGAGAAGATTAGTTAATCCTTGCACACCTCCACCAACCGCATCGAACAGATTTTTTAGACCTGAATGCACCACCTCCAGCAGCTGCAATTAGATCTGCGACACCTATTTGTTTTTGTTAATAAACCAATCAAGTAATCGAAGATTAATATTTAGCTACTGAAAGAATAATCGTCAGTGGACACAACATAATAAAATGTTTTATTGAATAGTCGGGATAGATCATAAATTGTCTCAAGACAGTATGACAATTCGGAGACAAGTATGAGTATGCTATTTAAAGAAAATGAAACACTCAACTAACAATGGCTAACTATGCTTCCTTGTCTGAGTCAGGCGTTTTAAGTGTCGTTAAGTTGACTTTTGGCAGGTAAAGTTCTTCACTCAGCTTTGGTTATCTTGCATAATATGACCAGCTGATCAGGCGTCAGTAATGTGATAAAGACTGAATCAAACCATATAATACAAGTCCAAATCACTAAGAAAATTACTTATCTGATAAACAGCTAAGCTAGAAAAACGAAATTAAAATATGACTAAATTAATGTACATGTATCAGTAGACAAGTAACGCTGAACATAATGTTTTATATTTTGTACATTTCTCTGTATGTATGCTTAACGTGTGATAGGATTTAACAATAAACGTACAATAACTCCTAGTGGCTTGATGGTGTTGATTGCTTTTTTTTCCGGATCTACATCCAGTTCAAACATAATTCTGACAATTACATCTTTACTGACTTATATTTATACGTTAATCCTATTGCAATTAAGTGTTGTAAAGAATATTGAATGTTAAATTGATATCAGGAATCGGTCTAAATTGGGCAACAACTGATCACCACGAAGCACTGAACAGTTGTTTCGTCCCAGTATGGGACTCTTCAACAGTGAATATCCAAGGACCGCGTTAAGGATCCAACCCAGGACCTTCTAACTCTGCTGCAAACATTTTACCATCAGAACCCTGAGTTGACTCTAAAAATTGATATTTCTAACTCAGTAAATTCGTGATATATTTACGTGACCACTTCCAATGCTATCGATGGGTTATTGCCTTACAATCTGATGAGGTCGTGGGAAGAGCACTGCTGAGGAGTCCCACACTAAAGCGAAACAACTGTCCAAAACAACCTGGTGATCAACGGTTGTCTGATTCGGACCACTTTGTAATACCAAATTAACGTTAATTCTATTGTTTGTTGATGTGTACGAATTAGTGTGACACAGTGATATATGAACATATAGGGATTATACTATTACTGAAATTAATGTGATTATAATCCACAATAAATAAGCAATAGCAGTTTATAATTCATGTGATGATATTGTGCAATAATCGGTACAATAAAGAAATACGTGGAGGTCGATAGTATTATCAGCCAGTAATTTAGTCTTATTTACATTTCTCTATTACTGTTTCCTTTTTTATATTCTCAGTAAAATTCGAAGTCGCGAATCGTAGACATTGAGAACTGACTCGAGTTCCATATAACCTCACGATAGGTCAACGGCAGTCCACTTTACGACTACATTTTCTCATAATTAAGGCTGAAAAGTGGAATCCAGGACGCATATATTACCTTATTTAGGACTTGTGAGCTGAATATACCTGTATCCCAATGTTAATAGTCAACTCAATGGACTTGAATTCAGTATGTTTTATGCTAAATACTACTGCATTCACGACTAAGTTCTTATAGCTTACATTTAATCTAATTTTTTAGATTTCAGACAATTACATAGTTTTGATAATTATTGGGAGGTGTAAAAAAGACGGAACCCATTAAAAGTATCTGTTTACACAGCGCAGATTCATACTAACACTTGAGATCACATATAAATGAAGTACTTCTAAGTAAAAAAAAAATATCGGAAAAAAGACTACCGAACTAGGTCATTTGTCATGGTTCCAGATACAATTTCAAGTCAGTTGTTTTAGTGTTCGCACTTAAGCACTGTGAACTACGCAGCTCATTTTATACCAACTTACAGCAACTGGCTTAGCGTATATCCTAATTTTCTAATGGCTTCCGGTTTTGAATCA